>CM040926.1:25715568-26315568 GCA_023029165.1 Gobiocypris rarus | reverse complement strand
GGGGTCTGACACTCTGACAACAGGGGAGGTGAATGATTCCAGCACCCCGTGTTCACATATCAGGCTTTAGGAACTGGAGCTCACCAGCTGTCTCAATTCAAACACTGAGCTGACGTCCAACCAGTTCTCAAAGCAAATGCATACCACTTTAAAAAGACAAGAGGAAGCCTCAGAACTTGATTGATTTTCAGCTCAAAGCAGTTTCCTTGACCATGACATTTAATTGAGCTAAACTACAAGTCCAATTTTTTGTTCCCAAGCCCCCATGCCCTAAAGTCCCTCAGGATAAATCAGCCTCATCTAAAATTACAAACTTGTGTTGTAAGATTATAAACAATGAATATGAAGCTGATCATTTTCACTCTCCTTGACCATGCGAGTCACATGTTTATATTGTACGAAGATGAAAACTCAAATAACAGTTTTATCAAACAGCATGTTTCTCGTAGATATGGAATGACTTTTTGAGATGTGGGAAAATTCCTCTATAGTCCACAAGGGAAAAGTCGTTGCTGGGTTAAAGGGCTTGTCTTAAAGGGCACTTTCCCAGAAGCCCCTACTTAAATAGTTAGCCATGAATTTCTTTCTAATGCGAAAATGCTGAACATTATGAACATTCAACTCCAAAAGCGTTTTTGGCCTTGTGTAGCATGCATTTTGCCTTTTAGTGGATCTACTATAGGCTGTTATGTATGTTCTACTCTATTATTGATTCCTTTTGCATGATTTTAAACAGGCAAGAAGTCGATTAGCAGTTTGCTAGAGTTTGGTCTTTGGTCTCTCAGGACATATTGAAAGAAATGTTTATTTAAAACCTCAAACCTCTCTAATTTCCCACAAAGCTCCCAACACACAGGCATTCAGGAAGTGTCAAGCCTCCTCTTGCCAATGCGAGCTAATAATGGGGTTTCAAAGTCCAACCAAACAAAGAGCAGGGCCAAATTAGAGAGAAAGGTCTTCTGCCTAGAACCAGTCTTGAGTTTCCATTTCATTTATGTAAACTCCACTCAGGCACCTATACGGGATTGTACTCCTCTGAAACCACAGTTTTTCAAATCAAAACAGTATTACAGACTAAGATACTACAGTAAACACCAAATGACATCACTGGTGTACACAAGGATGGTCATGTACTGGACAGTCACTGCAACACTATAAAATTACTAAAACTTAAACTAACATGAAAACTGAAAATATAAAAATAATAGCTATTCCAAAATAAATAAATGTTATAAATAAGAGTAAAATAACACAGGGCTGGCTTAAAGTCCCCCTGTAGTCAATAATTGTATCCCTTAAAACTCATCTTTGATCACTAAAATGACACAAAAAAAATCTTAATGCCTTAAAATAGCTTAAATTAGCATAAATATGCAAATTATCCCCGCCTCCGCTCACTCAAATGAGCTCAGAGACCCACTCGCTAAACTTTTACTCAAGTTACTGTACTAAACGCTGCACAAAGGTATCACTCTTTACAATGTCGGACACAAAACAGCAATTAATATGATTAGCCTTTTGCTTGACTATGTTATCAAAAAGCTAATAATGTGTTGCTAATGTTACACAAACCATGTTCCCTTTCACAATTTCAGTCTGCCTTCTAAAAATCAGCATCCTTAGAAACGCTTTGAAATTCATAGAACATCAGTGGAGAAAGGCATATAGTTCACCATAACATCATAATATACACTCACCTAAAGGATTATTAGGAACACCTGTTCAATTTCTCATTAATGTAATTATCTAATTAACCAATCACATGGCAGTTGCTTCAGTGAATTTAGGGGTGTGGTCCTGTTTTATACTAAAACCCGCCAGCATATTGACTTGAATGGTTAAAGTAGTTTGTGACGTCAGAAACACCAGCGATTTCAAACCGTGTTTTTTAAGCTGTCTTTGGTTCACTGGACTTTTAAGGAGAAAACACTCAGCAATGGTGTTGACTTATGAATTTGCATATGGTTTGTTAAATGGTAAGCATATTAAAACAGAGGTTATTTATTTTAAGTTATTTTGGAGAAAGGTGCCATATCAGATGAGAAAAACTGTAGATGAACTAGAAAAATGTAGCTAAAATTTTATGATGCACACACATACTAAAAGAATGAAAGGAGTTAAGAAGAGAACATATGCAGAGAGAGGAGAGGGGAAAAGAAAACAAGAGGAAAAAGAAAAGTTAGAAAATGGGGCCCAATAAAAATATGCACAGCAACACTAACAGATGACAACACGTTTAAAAACAAAGCCAGAACACTCGCTAGTGAAAAGTCTCTCCTTGTGAAACCCTGTGCATTACCATGTGTGATACAGAAAGTATTGGATGAATTGTAAATTTATTTATAAACCAGATTGCTCTTCTACTCACCATCTTGGATTACCTTTTTTAACATAGCAAAGCATTATGGGATTGCATAAACAAAGTATCATCTTTGAAACAGCTTTCACACTGATAATGCATTTAAATGTAGCACTTTTGGGTTGTTTTTGTGTGTCAGAAAGAGGAGAGAAAGTGTGACGCATAACTCACAGCTGGAACAGTCGTCTCCACGCCAGCCGCTCTCACACTGGCAGCGATCAGGAGCTACACAACGGCCATGGACACACTCCTTAGTGCAACGTGCTAACACACACACACACACACACAGAGCAGGAAGGGAAAAATAAACACACAGGGAGATGAAAAATACAAAAACAAACCGTTCAAAACCATTAAGTTAGAGGTAAAACTTCAGTTTAATACTCACGGACACATTTATTTCTGCTCTCATAGAAGCCACGACAGCACTGATACCTCCTACGATAGTCCATTTTCACCACCTGTCTATAAAGTGTTTTATAGGTGATCCTGGAGAGTGAATAAGAGAAAGAGTTTAATAACCTCCATTAAAAACACTGGAAAATGCACAGGCTAAATGCAAGACCACACAATATATTCATTATTTCATTATCACAGATCAGCTGTAGTTGGAATGTAAAGCCCCTCAGTAAGACTTCTGATTCAGTAGTTGTCTTGGATCAACTTTTGACACTTTTATACATAAACATATAATATTTAGAAATGTATTAAACATTTAGTGCCTTCGCATTCGCCTTAGTTCAGATTAAACTTAAAAAGGCCTTTGGGAACTGCTGTAAGACCAGCAGGGAGAGTGAGTTCCATGCCGGCATAAAGGGAGCATGTGTGCACACCAGCATCACAATTACTTGGATTCAAAGCAATTTTACCAAACCAAGCCAAACCAAACAATCCCTCCAGTGACCTGAGCTGAAGACCGAAAACCTCTGCAGCTCAGTAGGATGAAAGAATTCATGCTGCGTTTAGTCTAAGTCAGCCCAATGTAACTGTGAGTAAACGCTTGAGTGCATGTGTGTTTGTCAATGTATGTCACCTGTGCCGGGTGCATTTGTTAGCGCTCCAGGGTTCAGAGCAGGTCTCTTCACTCACTTGGTCGAAAGGCTGAGCATATGATTCCTTCACTGAAGTAGTGAAACTAAAAAGGAACAAAGATTGTGTCATGCTCACCAGTCACTTGATATTTTGCATCATTCAACATGATGTACAACACACTAAGTGCAGGAACTGTCCCCATATAGAGTGTCTTGCTCAATGGTTTTATAGAGCTGTTCAGTTTGCAGTGATAAAACCAAGAAGAGAATTAGCTTCTTTTCGAGCCATGGGTTCCCTCAGGAATTTATAATGGATTTTTAGAATGATAGTTTTGGATTTATGAGTAAAAAAAAGTCTGTGGTTAAGACTACTTAAAAAGGCTGTAACATTTTGTCCCTACACCATAAATGGGTCTTTCTCAAAAATGTTGACTTTCTGACTTAAAAAAATTTGGTTCAGTTTTTTCCCATTAAAAATGATTGACATTTTGAAAATTCCCATCCATCCATTCTCCAAACAGCTTCTCCTACTGTATAGGGTCGCAGGGATTTTAAAATTATTGACATTTTTTATTTATTTTATTTTGAATCTTGAAACCATTGTGTGCTAAAAATAAAAGTTGCTAAGTCCTTAAAGTCCCGATATTATGGAAGCTCGTTTCCGTCACGGAACGGAACTTTTTTTCACAATTGCGAGATACAAACACAGAGTTATGATGTCAGAATTGCAAGAGATAAACTCACAATTGCGAATATAATGTCAGAATTGTGAGATATAAACTTTTATTTCGTACAATTCTGGCATTATAGCTTTCAACTGCGAGTTTATATCACGCTTGTTTATAAAAAGTCAGACTTGCGAAATTGCGCAATCGACTTCCCCACAATGCTGCAAACCTGCAGATTGAAGTTTTAAAGTTTTAAAACTTCCTCCCATGTCTCCAGCATTCACATGAATGGAATTAAGTGGAGCCTAGTGCGATTGCTAAGTTTCTACTTTCTTCCATTCTACTTTCTTGAACTTGTGATGTCCAAAATTTCTAACCACCTGAAAATGAAACTGAATCTTTCCAAAGAATATTATTATAGTAAAAATTATTACCAATAAAGGTTGAGTAGTGGCATCTGGTTTAAATAAACTAAGGTCACAGAAACACAATAGAACAAGATATATGTAGACAGGCTAATATTTTTACACTTACTCTATTGAAGACATTCTCAATACTCGTAAAGTGTATATTTCTGAGGTAGGTCTTGATATATTATGGCATTTTGCTACTTTAACAAAATTAAGATGCTTTAGTTTGAGCTGTACTAGGGAAACAAGAACCATATTGACTGAGAACTTGATCTTTGTGGTGTTGTTGTTGTTGTTTGACTTGCAAAATGATCTACAACAGCAGTTTTGGTTGCCAGTATGCAGTGGAGCAGATCGGCTATATTGGCACTGTCTTTCTTAGCTCTGTATTGGAGACGATGCTTACCTTTCCCATAAACTGCAGACATTTGGATCTCGAGGGTCCAAAGACAATGACAGTTCACACACACAGCCCAAGACAAACAGGACCACACAGATCTCCGCCATCTTCATCCTGCAGTAAGGAGAAAAACAGTCAACTGCCTTATAAAACATTAAAACTCTGCCCCTCAGAACTGTTGATGTGACACTGCAAGGCCAGTGCAAAGCTCTTCTTCCATTTCAAGACATATTGAAGCCATCTGGTTTTATTTATGAGGATGCTTTAGGCACGCTGTAGGAAAGGGACAGACAAGTCTCCCATGGTGAAGATTTCTGAGAATAACACCAGCTTTATGAGCACATGCTCTCTTACACACACATACACAGAACACACAAACAGTTTTCAGTATGCTATTCTCAGTATACTGTCTCTTCTATAGGAAAACTGTGAACCCTGGAGTGTCACAGTGTTAAGCAGAAACCTTCCTGACACTTTCTGTCTAGTAACACAATATTGTTCTTTTATATTTTAGGAAAGGGTTTTTTTCCAAGAGGACCATCATATTTGGACATCAATGGCATCAACAAAAAAAATTACAACCCCATATTTCTTGTAGATTATAAGAGGAGGAAACTCTTTAAAATTATACTGAATTAATCATAAATCAGCACTGTCAATTTTAGTTTGAGAACAAATTAAAAGTTAAAGAAAAAGTCAAATAAAAGGTCAGTTCATCATCACACATAACTCTTACATCAAACTAGACACAAACAGAAAGAAAGAGACCAGAACATTCTGGGAAGATGACGGGTTTTCATTAAAGAGCTATAGGATTTTATAGGTTCCCTTACTGGTATGGAGTATATTATCCCTATTTTTTCTGGGTTTTTTTTTCTTTCTTTCTTTAAGGGCTTCATTAGAAAAAGAACTTGAGACCACATTAGGATTCCTGTGAGCTGAGAAACTAGGAGTGTATTTAATGAGCAGTGCACAGCGACAGAGCGTCTGTGACAAACAAGTGGTTTAAATCTACTCTGAACCTGAGGCTGCGTTAATTACATTTACGTCTAAGTAAACAAGAGTTTTATGCAGGAGCAGATGAATGTTTTGAAAATAGCATTTGTCTCCAGAAGGGTATTTGGCATGTGTAAGGATGCTGACTGTTCAAATGCTATACCTCAATACAAAATCCATCACATAAATTCATGACACAAGCAACGTTAATATAAAAATATTCTTATTAGCTCAGAAAGTTACATCTCCATCTAAGAGGTGGATGCAACAAAAGTGCATGGACTCAAAAACAACTGGAATTGGTCTTACTCCCAGAATATGATTCAACATTACAATTAAACTTCATAATAATAAACCAATAAATATTTATATTATAATGTTTAGAATGCTTATAAATGTATTACACCAAAATGCGTTGTTATATAAAGAAGCAATCAGTAAATATACTGATGTAAGTTTAAAATACTCATCACAGTAACGGTTCCTGACATAAAAAATGTTTCTCGATTCATTAATGTTTTGAACGATTCACTGATTTAAAGAGGTGCTATTATGCTCTTTTACGAAGTCTTGATTTTGTTTTTGGTGTGTCTTAGAATATGTCTTCATGTTTGATTGTTAAAAAAACATTATTTTTCACATATTTTCCATTATTACAGCACCTCTCTCCCCAGTCTGACTTCTTCTAAAATACGAAATGTGCTGTGGTTAGTGTTTGTGATGGCCACTGCTTAGCGCGTGTTCGGGAAATGTCCCACACCTCCATAACTGCGAGTTCTTCCCTAGTGTAATTAGGGGTGCACCGATCCGACTTTTTCAGCTTTGTGTATCTGTCGATACCCGATACCGATCCGATACAATTGTAGAATTAATAATAAACTGTATACCTTCCTTGAAGAGACTAAAGGTTTGTTAGACTTTACTTACTAAATATAACAAAGACAAAATAACAGATGTATGTGAAATGTTGAATTCTTATTTATTTAAAATATCGGTGGGGCGATATCGATTTCGATCTTGATTCAGAATCAATTCATATATATATATATAGCCTGTACATAAAAGGAAAAATGTGTTTGTCTTAACACTATTTTAAACGTTTCTTGGGTCAAATTATATGTGCTCACATTCAGTAATATTCACTTGTGTGTGCTTATGTAAATATCATTAAAAATATTAGGATGCAAGTTATTAACGTTTTAAAATGTCATATAAGTGTATAAAAATAAAAATATTTTAAGTGGTCATTAATTGACAATAATTATTGCACAAATAGTATTATATATATATATATATATATATATATATATATATATATATATATATATATATATATAGAATATATATATATATATATATATATATATATATATATATATATATATATATATATATATATATATATATATATATATATAGTCTAGTTGCTCAAAAAGTATTGCAGTTTTGCATTTTAATAAATATTTAGATATGATCAAACACTAGATTTCTTTAAATATTACATTTTAAAACGTTAATAACTTGCATCCTAATATTTTTAATGATACTTACATATAAGCACACACAAGTGAATATTACTGAATGTGAGCACATATAATTTTATTTTGTATAATTAAATAATATTTTGTATAATTTTGCAGGTTTTATATTTTTCTTCTTTTATATATATATTTATAAGTGTATAAAAATAAAAAATATTTTAAGTGGTCATTAATTGACAATAATTATTGCACAAATAGTATTAAGTACCAAAAGATCTCCTCAAAATATTCAATAAATATTATTGAGCTATAGAATATTTATTTAATTGAAAAATAGTAACGGTGTAAGGTCACATTTGATGACTATCAATACATTTTGTTTGCATCTGACACCAAGGATTGGTGCCACATTAAAAATGAGTACCATACGGCAGGATATTTTTAGGGGACACACTCACTAATGGAGCTCAAAAACGTCAAACGCTCCACATCTGAGTAGTAGCGTGAGTGAGAGGGTGCTCTGATGTTCTGTCATTTAAAAAGCCCAACAAGGCTGTTCCTGGGTGAAGATAGGAGCATAATGGAAAATGAAAGAAAACACATGTAGTTATCTGCCTCTGGCTGGGTCTGTAAAACACGCCGTCCTCGTGTTTGGGAAGAGTACTTGGGCCTCATTTATAAAGCTTGCGTAGTGGGTACACACAGATTTGATCTTAGAGTGTGCGTACACTAAAATCCCCGCCAATGTTCATATTTATAAAACCGGTGTTTGACGTGGAAAAGTGCTTAGCGCCACATCAGGGTCTTAGCAGACATACACTTTTCCTTGTGGCAGAGAATCGGAGTACTGCAAGTATTTGGAAATCTAAGCAAGTCTTGTCCCACACCATTCTCAAGTTAAGGATTTGGACGTTGAGTGGTGCTCTTTTATATTCATGACATTAATAATGCTGCGTTTACAAGGCGGAGATCTGAAACCATTTAGGTATAATTTCAAGATAATTTGCAATTTATAGATTTCACTGGCATCCGCATTTCAAAGCGTCCACACGTTTTTTGTGTGCACAGTCGTCACACAATGTATGTACATTGGAGAAATTATCATAAGTTCATTTCATATCAAATGTAGGACAGTTTCTACGCAACATTTTATGAATAAAGCCCCTTAAGTGAATATGAAAGCAAATCATTCATGAGCTTTTGATGCAGCTGGATAGTGTGGCTTGAATTTCCATAGATTTAACGGTTTGGTTCTGTACATATTCTGTAATCAGATAATGGTTTGATAATAATAATTAATAATAATTGATGGTTTGAATCAGAATCACTCAGCTGATTTCAGATTTCACAACTGATTCCCTCAATGAACCGAGAGTCCTTTGTCTCTTAGACCTACATCAATCTATTTGCTGATTGGCTGAATTCGGGAATAACATACCTATTACTATTTCTGCCTTCTTTTTATATTTTTTTATTTTTCTAACTTTTCTATATTTTCTGTACTGGTGTTTCTGTCCAAACAGATAATATTCTTACAAAACAGAGTGTATTTATGTGCTAAAAGTGTTAAAAGTGTCAAACTGGAACAAATACAAGAACGACAGTTTATATAAAATGTCATTCATATAGCAGTGTTTGTTGCAAAAAATCTTTAAAAAGCTATGCATTCAATGAACTGAAGCACTTCTGAATTACCATCTTTATCGAGGGATTCTGTCATTTCTCAACTAAAAAGTAAAGTTTTAATTTTCTTTTTTTTTTTGTCTGCAGCCCTGCTTTGCTGCATCTCATGTTGTTTTTAAACATCTCACCACGTGTATTGTGGTTTTAAGACACTGTGTCAAGTTAAAAATAGTCCTTTACTCTGTTCTATTTAGCATCTTACGTCAGCAGCCCCCTGAAACGTGGCCGATTGAGTTCAGATGAACCTTAAACTATACAGTACATTGCACGTTTCTTTCAAAAAACATTTGGAACACAAAGAAAAGAAGAAGAAAAAAACTAACATGCAGTCACAGTTTCTCGTAAGTCTATTTCAGCTCTGATGGGAGTGAATTTAAAGTTGGATTAAAAACTCTTTAGGTTTTTAATGCTGGCACATAGGGGTATCAAACACACAGGACACATGGCATTGATCAGATTTCCTTCTTTCCTTTCCTGTCCCTCTCCACAACTACTTGGGGCCGCATGCTAATTTAAGGAGAAAATATTAGTCATTATTTGGAACGGAGGGACAAGGAAAAGGAAAATAAGAAGAAAAGAAAAATGAGCCATCAAAAAAAAAGACAGCCAGAGAGAGGGGGAACAAAAAAAGGAGAGAGAGAGAGAGAGAGAGAGAGAGAGAGAGAGAGAGAGAGAGAGAGAAAAAGGTTGCATAATAGCTCTGGACCCTATGGACCCGCATACATAAATAGTCTCTCATATAACAACTCATAATAATCATTCCAGTTCTCCACCAATTCCACAGACCCCTGACAAATGTAGCAAAGAGCAGATATCCTGGCAGGGTCCAACTAACACGTGCTCATTCAAGCAAAGCAACACATATGCTGACACTGCCAAACCTGCAATGAAGTATATTGGGGAAAGACTGGAAAATTAGAAAAATAAGCTCTTAAACATTCAACATGTCTTTCTAAATCGACTGTTGTAGAAATCCACTTCAACAAAGAATGAGATTTGTGTATTATTCGTTAAAATAACACATAAACCTATTTGTCCCTCCAGAGACCATCCAAAGATGACATCAGGACTTGGAAGATGCAGGACTGAACACAAATTCATGACCATTCGGAAAAAGAGAGAACTACAGCTGGAAAGCCAGTGTATTCAGCCCTTCCGTTTTAAAAAATATAGTGGGAACACAACAGTAACCAAATCATCGGCATAAGGTTCTTATCTCTGAGTGAGTTCATGCGTCTGCTCCTCAGATTGTCTGTTCATTTGTTGTTGCAGTTCATATGAAATTGCAATTTGGATTTAATTCGATCTCAATAGTTTGTTGCACACAAAAGAGAACAGTTTACTGCACTCCCTGATTCTGATTGATCAATTGCAGCATTGAGTAGTCAAATATTTTTTGGTAAAATGATGATACTTCTTTGTTGTCCATTGAAAAATACTCTTGATAATGTTAATAAGTTATTTTATAAAGAATAATCCACATTATAGGTTACATTTACTAGTATAGAGCAAAAGTAGTACTTTATCACTCAACAATATCTTCACTTTCCCTATCAAAGAACAGCTCTTTACAATAGTGCCATCTTTTGACTTGATATGGCTAATTATTTGATAAATAGCTTGATTAAATGTTAGCTAACTAGTCCATATAATACTAACTTTGATTGCAGATTAATAATAATAATAATATATACATTAATATTGTAATGTTTTTGCTATAGGCCAGTTGTTTTATACGCTATTCTTCCTAGCTGAAGCATTAATGGGTTAGTCACCCAAAAATGAAAATTATGTCATTAAAGGTGCCCTAGAATGAGTTAAACTATATTTTAAATTGTTCTCTGATATCTACATAGAGGGTATGTGGTTTATTTAAGGGTTGAAATTGTCCAGATAAGGTCTTACAGGTCCATTTACAACCATAGAAATTGTCCCTAGAATGAAGTGGTCTGTTTTTGCCTCATTTGGAAGGGTCATGAATATTAATGTAGAGTTCGGCTCTGATTGGCTTATTTCTGTATCTCACACAAGTGCAGTTTTTCAGCAAACACAATCGCGAACAGCACAAACGGCTCGCGAGTCGTGAAAGAACACAGATCGACTGAATGACAATTTCAGCAGAACATCTCAAATGGAGATTGCTGAAATGCAGCTTACTTGTTTTTGGTGTTTTCAGATCATCCGCAAGCGCGAGAGAGTGCCTGTATGCACGTGGTTGCCAGATTGCACATTTAAGTAAAACACCGGAGAGTATACATTTTATTTTCACAGAAAAGCTCTGCTTGGGGGATTAAATTACTGAACTCTGGCAACCGCAAGCACGAACACCCAAACGCTCCTCTCTCCATCCCCGACAAAACCAAAGAGTGCTTTTTGTTCAAGTTTTTATTTTTTAAACCCTCATGTCGTTCAACACCCGTAAGACCTTTCTTCATCTTCAGAACACAAATTAAGATATTTTTGTTGAAATCATTTTTCACTATAGTGGTTCTACAATAATTTTATGGACTGTCTATTGACACTAAGTGCAAATAGCATGCCTTGTTGGCAAGTGCTATTCGCATTAGCTCCATCTAACAATGCCTGGTTGGGCCAAACAAGACTACACAAGCGCTCAGATTTCAACATCTTCAGTGGTGCAAACAGTAAAGCGTATGGTTTAAGCATCTTAATTTTGACTCGATTGACTTGGTTCGAAACCGCCTTGTGCAGAGTTTTTTCTTCTCTCTTTTTTCATCACATTTTCACACCAGAAGTGCATTTACTTTCAATAAAATTAAGAAAATGTTCTAAATGTGGAACTAAAGTGCCTAACGAAATATTTAATAATAATAAAAGCCTTAATTGGGTAGGGTTAGGGGTAGGTGTAGGGAGGGCTTTTATTGTCCCATTAAGGTGGCATCCTTTTATAATGCGGCATAACGGATTTTTCTGAAGAACATTGGGCAGTTTAACTGCTCCGGACAAATCTAACACCAAAGAGATCAAATAAATGTTGAAAAAAAAAAAAAATCTTTTGCACAAATTTTGTGCTGCAAACATCAACTTAAACTTGTCTATGCTGGCAAGTGACCATAAAGGCGGGATAATCAACTTTAATACACACCGGGTGGTTCTTTGCATCCAGTGTGCATTACAATTGTTTAATGCACACCTAGCTGTGGATTTTCCATTACATAATTGCCAGACTGTACATTATTGTTTGAGCTAAACATTACATTAATCTTCAAAGCCAGAAAGAGACAGAGCTCATGACTACAGTAACCACTAAAACCAAAGTCAAACTCAGTTTCATCCACATTCAACCTCAGCAAAAACCTCATAAAAACATATCAACAGACTGAGAGTGAGTGAGCGAAAGATTACTACAGACTATTGTATCGATGGCCTGCCGCTGACCAGCTCCTGTTCTGGCAATACAGTTGTATGTTATTTGCCACAACGTTGTTTACCTTGCCAGAAACAGACAGAGAGATGAGATCAAGGAATAATGCAGAGCTGACTGTCATTTGACCAAAACCCCAGTCCTGGCTCAGACATAATAACTCCAGTTAAACCAGTAAATCTCAGTTACGGTAAACTGGCATAAAAGCCCCATAATATAAAACATCTGGGGCTGAATTTCAAAACACACTCTCAGCCTCCGCACCACAGAGTGTTTAGCTGGCTGTGGTCTGATGGGTTCAGTGTAGCACCACTAGTGTGTGTCTTTAAGTGTGGGGGTGGGGGGTAGTGAACCCCTCATCAATAAACCAGGGGTTAGTGAGTCAGTGCAATATTGTACCCCACCCGTTTTTCCATGTTTAATGCTTTAGTAATCTCAAACACTGTGGAGATGTGTATGACTATGGTAAACGCTTGGGTTTGGCAAACCCCACTGTATTTTTTGTATTGTAGATTCATACTGTAAAATAATTGTTTATGTCTCTACTAGAAAAATAATTCTCATGCCAAACGCTTCTCAATTTTTGCTGGCTGGTTTTATGCAGCTTGGTGCAATTTTGTTTACGTACATTACTTACCTCATAAAAAAAAAAAAAACATTACAGCCACACAGGAACAGCAGAGTTTGGTGGGATTGTGGGAAGGCGTCATATAGGGGCCGGGTCTGAACCGCCAGAATATCCACTTACGAGCCATACAAGCCATAATTACACTGGAAAAATACATAAACTGGCAGCTAGAGGCTGTTCTGATGCTTCTCAAGTGACAATGGATAAGTTTCAGTTGGAATGTGAAATTATTTTTTTTTTTAGTGTCAAATATTATTATTTAATTAATTGAATTATACATTTCTAATATCTTCATTATTCACCATAACATATAGACCAGTTAAGTTAAACTATTCAATCTCATAGTTTACTGTTATTCAAATATAGGCCTGTATATAATTCATAGAATTACATACAGTGTAATTCAAATGTATCTCTTCGCCTGGTATTCTGTTATTTTATTTGTCTGTCATTCAGTTATTCAAATACATTGTCAAAGTACATACATTTAAATTGAATATTTGATTTAGAAAATAAATCATTAAAATTGCTACAATTTAGTAAGAGACATCTAGTAAGAGAACAACAGAACAATCTCCACTTTCGATGTGTAGGAATGGAACTGGAATGTTGACCTCTGATCTTTGAGGCCTTATTAGACGCTGTTCAATTTTAACATGCATTAATTTCTTCCCAAGCTTTATCTCTCCGCTTTAGACTGTCTGTTTTTACATTGCTGTTAGGTTATTATATACTATTAAAAACATTCTGCAAACAGCAACACGTTTCTGTTTTTACTTTTAACAGAAAGACAAAACACAGAGCTTTGAGGGGAATGGCCGTTCACGGCACAGATGGATTTGTAATACTCTTCTTTACAGTATGAGTAACAGAGGTCTCAAACCCAAACACTCTTAGCAGATGAAGTGACATGTAGGCTGCTGTCTGCCAACCCTTAAGCTAAAACACCATACCCAGCTCTCACATGCTGTTGCCCAAGTAATTGTGATGGAAACCATATAAACACTGCTGGAAAGAACTGCTTGAGAAAGAAAATCTGTATGACTAAACATGCCTCCTTAAAATAAGTCTATTTGTAAGACTAGAATTCCAAGTTGGGTATATTACATTTATGAATTTTCTTTTTCAAAATATTTTGTATATGCAAAGGCAAATATTTTTATTATTTAGAATAATTATCATTTAAATTATCTACAGTGGGGCAAAAAAGTATTTAGTCAGCCACCAATTGTGCAAGTTCTCCCACTAAAAAAGATGAGAGAGGCCTGTAATTTTCATAACGGTACACTTCAACTATGAGAGACAGAATGAGAAAAAAAATCCAGAAAATCACATTGTCTGATTTTTTAAGAATTTATTTGTAAATTATGGTGGAAAATAAGTATTTGGTCACCTACAAAAAAAATTTCTTTAAGAGGCTCCTCTGTCCTCCACTCGTTACCTGTATTAATGGCACCTGTTTGAACTCGTTATCAGTATAAAAGACACCTGTCCACAACCTCAAACAGTCAGACTCCAAACTCCACTATGGACAAGACCAAAGAGCTGTCAAAGGACACCAGAAACAAAATTGTAGACCTGCACCAGGCTGGGAAGACTGAATCTTCAATAGGTAAGCAGCTTGGTGTGAAGAAATGAACTGTGGGAGCAATTATTAGAAAATGGAAGACATACAAGACCACTGATAATCTCCCTCGATCAAGATTTCACCCCGTGGGGTCAAAATGATCACAAGAACGGTGAGCAAAAATCCCTGAACCACACAGGGGACCTAGTGAATGACCTGCAGAGAGCCGGGACCAAAGTAACAAAGGCTACCATCAGTAACACACTATGTCGACAGGGACTCAAATCCTGCAGTGCCAGACATGTCCTGCCCATGTCCGTGCCCGTCTGAAGTTTGCTAGAGAGTAACAAAGGAGTGGCTTCGTAAGAAGTATTTCAAGGTCCTGGAGTGGCCTAGCCAGTCTCCAGATCTCAACCCCATAGAAAATCTTTGGAGGGAGTTGAAAATCTGTGTTGCTCAGCGACAGCCCCAAAACATCACTGCTCTAGAGGAGGTGTGTGTGTGTGTGTGTGTGTGTGTGTGTGTGTGTGTGTGTGTGTGTGTGTGTGTGTGTGTGTGTGTGTGTGTGTGTGTGTGTGTGTGTGTGTGTGTGTGTGTGTGTGTGTGTGTGTGTGTGTGTGTGTGTGTGTGTGTGTGTGTGTGTGTGTGTGCACAATAACTATTATATTAATTTCTCTGCACTATATTTCTTTCAACATGGGGACAAGAGAGGTGTTGAAAGAAATCAGTAGTGCAGAGAAATTAATATAATGTTTATTGTAGGACTTTAAATCTCACTTTATTAACCAAAGCCTTTGCTGCTGACCTTCAATGATCCAATTCAACTACATTAATAAGCAAAAATGACTAGATAAACATCACATTTATTTATTTTTATTGCTGACATAAGAGTGTTGAACTTTCCTGATTCCTATTACTCGGCCATCCAGAATGGCAGAACAGCTGAAAGGTTTGTTTGAACTGTGCCCTTTGTACCGGTGTGAATTTGCATTTCCTTCAGCCTGAGGCATGGGCGCCATATAAGGGGGGAAAGTTAGGACAATTCCAAGGGCCCCTGACTGACAGGGGGCCTCAACAAATAGGTAAAAACTATTATTATATTATACAGTATCAAAACCATCATCATTGAGTATTTTTCAAATAATAATAAAATTAATTATGTATTTGATTCTACTTATTATGGCAATAAAATTTAAATATCCCCAATTGAATTGAATAAACATCTATATTGACCAACCACCACCTTGTATCTGCATGAAATGGTTTGGTCCTGCCTTAGAGCATTCATCAGTGACGGTATTTAGTTGCAGAAAGTCAGTCCGATGCGCCATAAACACAGAGTAGGGTGAGCAGACGACCCGTTTCCAAGGGACAGTCCCGGTTTTTGGTGTTCTGTCCCCGACTGGAACTGTCCCCGGAAATGTCCCAGTTTTACAGTTCGTTCAAAACAACCCGCAGATATATTGCAAAAAAGCTCCCAACGTTATAGCAGCAATCGTGTAGTGATTATTTCACCAGCAGATGGCACTGTGAGATACACTGACTGAGAGACTCTCTGACACCAGCATTTCAAGCGTGGCTAAACACATCCTAACTTTCGTGCATATGATTGGATATTTCCTCATATCAGCGCGTAGACTCAATATTTCAAACGGAGAGAAATATAAATAATTAATTAATGCTACACTGTGTAACTTTTTTAGTTTATTCTTAGCTAAAAACAATTAGTTCTTTCAAAAATAGATGTGCTCATTAATGTATATTTACTTCTTTCAAGTAATAAAGTATTTTCGTAAGTTTATAATATGCCATTGAAAATACATACGGGTGAGGGGTTCGAATGCGCGTCGCAATGTTGCCCCTCCATCTTGAAAGTACATGAACCAAAGAGGGACATACCCGTAAATTCAAGCTTCGCCTTTCGCGTTTTAACACTCGATGGCACCGTGTCGAATGTGAAGAGGGGGATTGCTTGAGACTGATATAGCCTACAATGTAAACTTTGCCTTACGCTAGTGATGTCGTACAATATACAGAATAACGATAGCTCCGATAAAAGTCACTTTACTAAGATTAGCTTGCATTCGTCTGGGAACCTGATAGCTGATGTTAGCAATGAAATGGTAAAAAATAACGAAAACGTAAAACTATTATTCATTTTACATAGATGTCATAACCTACATGTTAACTGACAAATTAAATAACTGCAAATTATAATAGTTTTCTAAAGTAACCTCATCACCTGAAGGAACACTCATGGCAGTCGAACTGGAAGCCATGTAAATCGGCCACCGTAGGAGTTAAAACGAAATTGGAATTGAGAGGAAAAGAAACCAATATTCACTGGATGGTCATATACCTTTTCACCGCTAGATGGGGGAAAATATCACACAGTGTAGCTTTAAATGCAAAACCGCAATTCACAAGCGCAAACGGTGATTGCGCAAGGATTTTGACCTTCTTTGACGGAAGTAGCTAATGAAGCCGGGTAATACTAGATGAGATTCATATATGAGGTAAAAAAATAACAAATACTGTTATGTTAGAAACTCGCAGAAACCGATCGTTTCGTGTCTTAAGACATCATGTCAGCACGAGCCACAGGGTTTAATAAAAAAATAACATTGATTTCTCGATTTTAAGTGGTCTCTTAATTTTTTCCAGGGCTGTATGTTAAGAGCTAGAGGCTCGCTCCACATGACATCCTTCCTGACCTGAGTCCTGCTACCTTTGCGTTAGTTATTTAATTTTAAAGAAAATATATTAACATAATCATGAATATTTTGAATGGGACTAGAGTGGACTCGGAAATAAGTCAGAGTCCTAATATGTTCGAGTACGAGTCAATTCCGAGTCCAAATGCACCCGAGTCCATGACAAGACCAAGACCATTAAAATATGGTCTCGAGACCGAGTCCGAGTCTCGAGTACACAACACTGATTAATGCATTACTTTTAAAAGTAACTTTTCCCAACACTGAAGGGGACCATCATATTTGGGGGTCTTTGTGTGAGGAACAGATCAAATTTAAGTTATTTACTGTTTTGAATCTTGTGTTAGATATTCTCAATGAATGAAAAAATGATGGTCAATCAAACTGAATGATTTGTTAATAAATGTTTGGACAATGCTTTTATGGTGTTTTTATGTTCCTTTAGAAAGCTCTAGTCCCACTATAATTGTATGAAAAAATCACTAATTGTACTCCTTTTGTGCTTCACAGAAGAAAGTCAAACAGGTTTCAATGACATGGGGGTGAATAAACGAACATCCGTTCAGTTAATACTCTGCTTCAGATATAGCTCTAGGATATAGTAAGACTGACAGTGTCTGCCCTCGTTGGGTTTGGCTATGGAACAGAAGCTTATGTCATGCTTTGCTCTGTGGCTGGCCTGTAGCTTCTCTGAAAAGAGAAAAACAGGATATGTGGGAGCCCTTCCTTCTTTATCGCTCTCTCTTAACACTCGTCATCTCTCTGGGGTCAGACACCATCTTCCACACTCGCACAGACTGCAGAGACCGACCTGACCGCTCGGCCCACATCAAAGCGTATGATTCTAGATATCCATCAGAGACCACACCCCTGCATCCGCTTCACTTATCTCCGAGGCAAACTTGACCTTGCGTGTTTGTGTTGGTGAGTGGTAACTGATTCTAGTCCTGCGGGCAGTGCCCAGCTGGCTAATGTCCGCTATATCTGCATGACCTCACACCCGGGCTACAGACACTACGATAAGGCTGCTGTCATCGCAACAGTTGTGTTGTGGTCATGCTGATGTATATTTTTAAGAGTCAGAAAAGACGACTGTCATCTATAAACAGAAAAAAGTTTCACATCAGGGTGTGTTTTGTGATAAAAGGCAAGCCCAGTCAGTACAACCAAAAATGGACAGATGAAGCTTTATTTTTGGCTTTGTCTGTTGTGATATTTCAGCCTGAGTGTTTTAAGTGGTGTTAAGTTTTCTGCCATTTAAAGGCATGGAGCTGAGAGCTCCTGAGGCCTTGTGGGGGACCTCACAGTTTGACAGCTGGTTCCTGCTAGACATTGTAGACCATATAACCACAGAATACATGACTGTGGCTTCACTGGGGCCTAAGACACATGGTGGCCAAACAAACAAAACACATTTATATAAAAAAAATACATATGTGCTTACATTTTTTCACGAATAGGTGCACACAAACCAACCACACAAAATCAAATTATATTCACTTAAAAGCACGCACTCGCTTTCACAAACCATGGTGAGTGTCGCCATGCTAAACCAAACCCTCAGAAGCAGAGAAGTTAAAGAGATGGGCACTTCTGAGGTTTGCACTCTTAAAAAAGACATGACCGAGCACCACCATAATTACATGGGCCATAATTTATATGGCC
This sequence comes from Gobiocypris rarus, assembly GCA_023029165.1. Taxonomy (NCBI): domain Eukaryota; kingdom Metazoa; phylum Chordata; class Actinopteri; order Cypriniformes; family Gobionidae; genus Gobiocypris; species Gobiocypris rarus. The sequence continues at coordinate 26,296,581 of CM040926.1, read as the reverse complement.
TAGAACATGTAGTGGCAAAAACCAAAGCAGAAAAAAAAAACCTTTGTTTTAAATGTTTATGTTAATTTCGTAATTAAAAAGTTATTAAATTAATTAGAACTGTTTTTGATTGCCTGTAGATTTCTTGTAAAAAAACAACAACAGGAAGGTGTAAATTGAAACATCCACCTCCATGACTCAGAACTATGACATCTGGAGTATTTATTCCTGAAAGCTTCTTCCGAACAGGAATTTGACATTAATTTCATTGGAATGTTTATTAACACTACATTATGAGTATTCACATCCTTATCTCACCGGAAATGCTTTCTAGTTTACTTCCTACTCACTTCTTCCGCTACTCCTCCTCTTCCTCTCTGCCTCCAGTGTGGTCAAAGATGTCCACCCACAAATATCAAGACAGATGTGCTAAGTATATCTGCCCACTGTGAGTTTTTTGACCTGTTCTGAATCATTGTTTCAGAGCCACTTGCTCATAATTACTTGCCATTAGTCTCAAAAGATGGTCTTGAGAGGATCTAAAACCAAAGAGTAGGTTTACACAGTGTGATTTGAACCTTAAAAAGCTTAGTTGACGTTGTACACTATTGTCACAGAATCACAACCATCACAGATTGTCGTTTTTTGGGTCAACAGCTTATAAAAACTTCTGGGTTTTTGGTTCTGAGTTTTTAGCTTGTTTGCTGTACACCTTGTCACGTATCAGCTTTTAGACATTGTTCTGTTTTTTTGTTATAAGTCAGAAAATACAAGGAGGCCGCTTCACGCAATACAAAATCAATGAAGACAGTTACACGATTTACCTGTCTGCATCCTTCCGTTCTGTGACAACTGAATATTGTTGGCACTGTGAACATTTTAAGTCAAATTGGATAAAAGTATCTGCAAAATGCATAAATCTAAATATTCTCCTTTCACATATAATTCCTCACGTCAAATCAATGTAAAATTCACTGTAAAATATACAGAAGGGCTTGTTTGTTCTTCATCAAAACACCATGAGCTCCAAGGTTTTAGTATTAAGATGTGAGCAAATCTCAACACATTCAGGGCATGAGAACGTCCTATATTATATGAGATCACAGAGGATGGTCTGAGATTTTAAGTTCTGTAAACTGCTAGAGGCTTTGAGAGCAATTACAAGGATGTTTTTGTTTCTTTCCAAAGGAACAGATGAAGTTACCCCCTTAATTTTAGCGACCCAGCCAAACATGATATCATGACCGTTGCTTCAACATGATTTATCATCCTTGTTTTTCCAATACACACTGCATAAACAAGCATGGACAATATTCTTCCATTACAGGGATAAAAGGAAAACTGGATACTCTAAAAATCTAGGCTTTCATAATCTTTTGCTTATTGCACTTGGGACTATATGACCCAGTTTAGTTAATTGCTCTCTGAGATTTCTGTCACAATGATTGTTAGGCCGAATTACTGATAGGGTGAAAACCGAGTTTAATTTTAGCTCCAGCTGTGCTGACATGTCAATCACATATTCATGAATGATAGGCCAGTAGACTGCAGGACAGAGATGAGCTGCGTTTCTCCTGTCAGTACAACAAAGCATGCAGTATGTCATCCATAGAGAGGAAATGCTGAACAAATGTGTATGTGTGTAAAGAAACAGTCAAGCCAATCGTCACAAGCACACACGAGCATACTCGATTTCCACGTGCACGTATGCATATACACAGCACTCTAAAAATGGGGGGTCTCTAGTGTGACGCCCCCTCTTCTGCAGGCTAAATTGATTGCAGATTTCCATGAGTGCAGAGATGGCTTGTGTATGTGTGTGAGGCCCTCAGGAGTCTGGGCGTACTGTCAGAACACATGCGAGAGAGAGAAAGGAGGAGAAAAAGAGTGCCGCGGTCCCAATAGGACCCAAAGGAACGTCACTCCAGGCTGGAGACCCAGAATCACAGCTGTAGAGTCAGCTGAGCAACCTCTCAGTGGAGATATTTTCCTGAAAGAACTTCAGTCAGCACCATCAACGTAACAACTGTGGAATTGCCCAGTGAAATAATAAGACCAAAAGAAATATTAGCTCAAATCTAGAGTTTTAAAGTGACATCAAACATCAGAATGTGAAATTTACAATAGAAAACATGAATACAGGTGATTAGTACTTCAGAAAGGGTTCTCGAAAATCAGCTACTCGTTTTATAGAGATTCAATTGTATAATTATTTTAAGATTTAAAAATTACATTATTTTAGCCATCAATATAATTTTATTTGAATTTCTAATTTTTAAAACTCCCTGATATTTCCAGGTTTTTCATGATCATTGGAACCATTTGGCATATTACAGTGAATTTTTAAATAAAATAAAAAGTAAAATATATATATATAGATATTTCAAATCTGGATATTTAAATTTAAGAAATAAATATTGATTGTATTTGTTTCCAATACACAAACAATAAACAACAAAAAATCCACCTATTTCAATTTTAAAAAAGTTAAGTTCAGTTGTAACACTTTAAAAATATATATATTTTCTTCTAAAGAGAAAAGCATGATAACTCTCTAATGACTGAAGTCATCGTAAGCTTTTGATGTTTTTGAAAAGTTTTGGCTAGTAATGACTCAAGCTTTACTATATCATTCTAAAGAAATGACAGTCACACTTTAAGGTCCACTTCTCACTATATAACTATAACTATTAACTAAAGCTTTTGCATCAATAAACTCATAATTACTGCTTATTAATAGCTAGTAAGGTAGTGGTTAAGTTTAGGTATTGGGTAGAATACAGTCATGCAGAATAAAGCATGCATATGTGCTTTATAAGTACAAATGAACAGCCAATATCCTATTAATATGCATGCTAATAAGCAACTAGTTAATAGTGAGAAGTAGATTACTAATTATCTGGATCAGTATTTCCAAAAAAAAAGTTGTTCCTTTAGAAGGATTTGGTAATACTGATTACTATCCAAAACCTAACAAAAAATGTCAGTCTTTTGAGCGTTATCATGCTTTTCACTTTAGAATACTGATCCAAATAATTAGTAATTCCTTCTGAAGGATAATACATGAGTGATTACAAGTGGTTTACAATGATCTTCACTTTAGAATGAATTATATATTATGCAATATTCATAGTAATTATGAAACTAGTAGTGCTGGGAAGTATTGAAAAATGTTTTACTTATCGACTAAGCACTATTACTTACTAATTTATTAATAGCCGTTTCTTGTTAGTTAATAGTTATAGTGTTAATATTGTTACTCATTTGTTCCTGTGTTGTTTTTACAGTGAATATTGTTTTTACGGTGAATATAATCATTTAGTCTTTGAGACAAAACAAGTGTCCACACAGAGTAATCCTCTTTCGCTTCACTATTCAGAAAAAAGGAACGAAAAATATCCATATTATATATTTATAGCCTAAAATAACTAGCTTCCGGCAGATGATGGTACGCAAGTCGACTTGTGTTAAACAAGTAACCTGTCACCCAATACATGACATTAGAAGAGCCAGCGCATTTTTAAGTCATATATACCTTGGATGGCTTGGAAAATTTTCATTTTTGGGTTATTTAAATTAGCTATTCACTGCTCCGTTGCCAGCTGCTCAGACAGTCTTCGTCATCTCCTTGAGAGAGGAGGCATCTGATAACAGCAGTATACCACTAAAGTCCTCTCACCATTTCTTTTTGCTTTGGTTTGGTTAATGAACTGCCACAAAAGTGAAGTGAGATAACAGACTCCAACCTCCCCTGCATCTGGTCTAAATCAACACGCTGTTGGCTGGCAAATTTATTTGCAAACACTAATATGGTCTCAAGCTCATTCTGCGCAGTTAAGGAACTTTTCATATGTGTGCTTTTTTTCCCTTCTCTGTGTTGTTTTATTGTATGGGTCTGGGCAGTACTGCATGTCCTGGGTATAGTAAAGCTGTCCCACACAGGAATTTACCTTTAGAGGCCCATTTATTTATGAGACAGAATAGCAAACATTTGGATCAGAATGAGGTGGCCGCTATGCCTGAGCAGACAGATGGACAAACTGCAGCAGGTCAGACTGATGATAAAGCTATCATTATGCTGTGAGGAATGAATTCATGTCCTTATTTATACTTATTAATATTTTTTCCCAATTTTATTTATTGAATTTTCAGAGATTTGGACCAGTCCTGGGTCCATTTAATGGAGTGTGACATACAACGCCAAGCCTCCCCTAAGTGCAAAGAGGAGTGCAGCACTCAGAAAAAGCATTAGGACAGAATCCAGGTGCGTGATGAAACCAAAGTGCTCATATTTTTCCAGTGAAATATCTTTGCAAAGCAATGCAAAAATATTTTCCTGTTTGCCAGCTTAAAGATCTGCTGTTCCTCTCTTGGCTTTTGACAGAATGTATGGAGATAGTGTTTGAATGTGGGAATTCAGGGATTTGGTACCACACAATATCACTGCATCACCCATTTGCCATCACTCATCTCCCTAGAGGAAGTCCACTCGCTGCCAGTACATTCCTCCTAAAGCTTTCTGATTTACTCGGCCGGCCATTGCCGCAGAGCCCTTCTGGAGAGCGAGGAGGAAGCCTGCTCCTTATTAGAACCCTCTTTTTATCGCCTTTTTTTACAAATGAAAAAATAACCAGATGTTTCTGAATCTGAGCATTTGAGAGTAAAAAGGTTTTCACCAGAGGAAAAGAAACGCATCACTCTCTGTCTGCCCCTAAAGTGACTCCATGGAAATGCTTCTAGATTCTCCTCCTCCTCTCACTCCCATCACAATGAAGATAATATTTTAACCCCAATCCAAAGGTTTCTCAAATGTTAAAGAGTCCCTTGACATATTGGCCAAATGCATTTTCAAAATTCTAACTGGGGTGTAAACTTTAAAGATGCGCTTGTATTAAATAAAGGCAGTAAATATTCAAATAACCTTTTTATTATTATTTTAATAATAATAAATTTTTATTATTTGTTCAAAAGTTGAATTTTCAGCATCATTCCTCCAGTCTAAAGTGTCACATGATCCTTCAGAAATCATTGTGATTTGGTGCTCAAGACACATTATTATTGTTAACGTTGAAAACATTTGTGCAAAACAGTGATACACTTTTGTTAAGTATTCTTTAATTAATAGAAAGTTCAAAAGAGCAGCATTTATTTGAAATAGAAATCTTTAGTAACACCATAAATGTCTTTACTGTCACTTTTGATAAGTTTCCTTGCTGAATAAAAGTAATAGTGCTTTTAAATGGATCTGAAGACTATGAACTTAATCATATGTGTATATATTTGACAACAAGGCAGAAATAACAGGATGAGAGTTAGAAGGAGAGACAGAGGGCAGGTATTTGCCAGATGCTGGACTCAGGATGTCCTGGGCACAAGAGAAGAAAAGAGGAAACATAGGGGTAATTTCCTGTGCTGCCAACAAAATCTGCGTCTAAATGAAAGTTTTCCTTTTAGATCTTTATTCCAGTTGCATAGGATGCGCTTGTGTTTGAGGAGCCATGATTTAATGTACATTGTGCTTACAATTCATTGTCTGTAAGATAAATAACAACATCCGATTCCTCAGGTCTCTACTGTCTCCTTCTCTCATTCAGCAGAACACCAGGGAGTTTACCAGAAACAAACAAAAGGAAACATCTTGAGAGAAAATACAGGTCTGTCATGCAGTGACCATTTCCCTTTGGTAGAGACTACACACACACACACACACTCTCTCTCTCTCTCTCTCTCTCTCATAATACACATGCATATAGTCAAATATATCTCTTTCTGTCTCTTACATACATAAAAAAGACAGCGTGTCCTGACCTCATATTTTACCATGATGAATTTTCCGATTGGATCTCATGGGACAAACTTCAGCACAGAGCCAATATTCCTTTTCCATAATGCTAAAGCAAAAGGAAAAGATGAGGAGGGTTATTATTTTCCCCCTGTCGTCTACCTGATTTAAAATACAACTCTGAGATGGCAGGAGGACAGCAGTTGAATCCATCAGGTCAAATGTCAGTCCCAAATATGAAGGAGTGGATTTTTAGGTAACAATTTTTATATCCGACCGATATAATGAGAAACAAGTACTTTGGAACGAATCCTCCGGTATTATGATTTAGGATTCTGAATCACAACAATCACAAGACGAGCTTTACTGCTGGTTGTCATTATCATTTTTCAAGAGTTCTCAACTTAAACACTTGCATAAGATTTCCAAACGCAGCTATGTTTTTATATTTCACCCTAGATGGGTTGTTTGTCTTTTCTTCCGTGCAAACAGTCCCTGCAAAACAACATCACTTTCCCCTCTCCTAATGACTACCAGCACTGTGGCTATGCTTCAAGCCTTTCAGATCGGAGAAAAGATCAGATACCTTCTTACTGACTCTACAACTCTGTGGCGGTTCTGCAGTGAAAATAAACAGATGTGCAAACAAAACTAAACAAAAAAGCACAAAACGAGTTAACAAAAAAGCTTTATCCATTAGAAAAATAACAACAATTGACATTTTTTAAGGTTCCAAAAGAAGGTTTTCACAGTGATGCCATTGAAGAACAATTTGGTTCCACAAAACCTTTCAGTAAACAGTTCTTTTCTTAGCGTGAAGAACATTTTAAACATCTAAAGAACCTTTTGTGTAATGAAAAGTTTCCATGGATATTAAAGGTTCTTCATGGAACTATCAATGCCAAACAAAGAACCTTTAGTTTCAAAAGTGTTTTGTATAAAGAGACAGGAACAGCTTTTAGCAGAACCCCGCGGATCCAAAGCCCTCCTCTGGCCTCTGCCTGCAAAAAGCATGAGTTAGAGAAGCTTATGTAAGCATGTGGTGGAAATATTACCCACCGTCTTCATCCGTTAACATAACACCCCCATCTCATCACCACTGACCTCCGTATGTTCTTTTCTCTGTGCTTTTTTATTTCACCCTGAACTCATATAAAGTCAATTTAAATACATTTAAGAGATTAAACTCAAATATTAAAATCTCTTTTTGAATGTTTACAAATCTGATTCCTTTCCAGAAAACATTTTAGTTGATTAGCTGCTAATTTATAATACATTTCAGGAAATAAATGATCTAATACACAAGCATCTGTGAACTCCTGAATCAAGAGGCGTAATCCGTAGAATTTCAGTTAAAGAGTCAGTGCCAACCCAGTGCTTGTGACCCAACAGAGAAATCATATCAACAGCAGATGTTTTTTTTTATGAGGACCTTAGTATGCTGCTGTCAAGGTGAAAAGTTTCTCCTGTGGAAATCAATTAGAGTCTCTGCTCTCCAGATGTGGAACCTTTGGCAGGTACAACAGATTTTTCTTGCGCTCCTATTCATAAGTCTGACCTGTTTTAGTGGATATTGTGGTCTGGAACAAAAAAGATGGTGAAACTAGTAGTGTCTGGAATCATACAGAACCAGGGTCAGGGTCAACATCTCCTGGCTTTCAACAAATTATGGTTTTGCAATGCTAGGTCTTGCTTGTATTTGCAAGCTAACACCTCACAATGTCGGTGGGGAAGCAACACTCAAAAAGGATGCAATCTGTTAAGATTAACCACAAGAGAGAAAAAAAAACCCCAAAACATTATGACTCTGATATGACTCAGAGACACATAACAGATCAAATGTGTTTAGGGCAGTGTGTCATTCTAGCATTGTCCTTCACATTACACAGCCATGAATCAGATATTTGTATAATGACAAGCATTAAGATCAATTCACTGTCTAATTTCAAAATACATGCAATGCTTAATGAATATGTTGTTTTATTATGTAAATTATGGATTTAAATTATGGATACTTTTTTGAGGAAAAACAAATGATGGATAAAGCACATTAAGTCTTTCTACACCTGCTCCATATCACATCTGTCTCTGATTTGTTCTGAAAGAACAGTCAATGGACATTTTTATTTCAACAGCCAAAGTGCACCTAATTATAAGAAAACCACTTCTTCTTTGTGTGAAAAACAATGTGTGAGCTAACGAAATCTACCAATAAGTTTACCAATTGCTTGGAACTTAGTGTGCATTTACAACAAACACTATTGATTATATAACTGTGGTTTGTATGAATTAGACTGCTTGTTTGAACTGCAGCCTGATATATTTAAAGTGAACCGTAAGAAAAATCAACCACATAATCGCATCAAAAACAGACTTCAAGAAGAAGTAGGTCAGGGCAGAAGATGGAAACTTCAGGACAAAGATACGATGAAAGGGTGATGAAAGGTCTTAAATTGCATTGCAGTTGTATTGTTAGTAGCGTAAACTTTCTTACCTTACTGGAGAAGTGGCATTGGACTTTATTAATCGAAGCTCTGGGGTGTTGCGTTCCGAAGACAATGAAGACTCTCTCGCAGACGTACGTCCTCTTGTATACTTTATAAACCTGCAAATAAATTTTGAAGATGAGACTTGCTCCCAAATCCCTAACAACCGGTGTTCGCGTAACCATTAGCTGTATCTCTATTCTATGCGCGACAGTGACAGAACTACAAGACAATTGAGTCGCTATTGCTCGAGGAGTGGGCACGCGCTTACGCCTACTGTATTCTGTCCCTCCCACTCTTTAGTTTTCGATTCTAGCTAAGTATAGTTTCTCTAACTATTTAACAGGTTGGTGTAAAACTTCCCTCAAAAAAACATTACAAAACATTATGCAATCTTAAGAACGGGATGTACATGACATTTTTCATGTTCCATGACATGTCCATTCACTAGCCTACATATGGCATAATGCTACACTAATGTTTATAAGTGTTAACCCTTTGTGTTTTGTTGAGATGTACTCGCTGTTTAAGTGCTTTGGGATCCCAGAGACCCCAATTATGTGTTAAAATGATAGGAGTAATTTAAGTATGATTTTTTTTAGTTCAAATTCTTTTAATATAGTAGGCTATAGGCTGTTGTTTTAACCAAAATTTGGCTCAAATATGGACAAACCGAACTGTTGGGTTAAAAACTGAATTGAAAAATGTAATCCAACTATATTTTGTCTATATTTGTCTATATTTTGTGTAGAGTGTATTTTTTGACCTAATAAAACTCAGTAGGCAAATTATATTGAAGGTTTGCTCCTCTATTTTACCTCAAAGTATTCATGCATTTTTCAGAAATGTAACTATTCATTATAGTTGCTTCTGTTTGGGGTCAACATTTTTTGAAGAATACAATAAAATAAATCTAAATAAGAAACTGGCAGGAGTGTATTATAGTTATAATTGACTTAAAATGATTGTTTTAGTTTGGTCTGGACTCTGGAAAGTTCAATTAGGAGTATAAATGCATGTGTACAATGGAAAATTCAGGATCTGGAACATCAACAATACAGCCCTCATTCTAAATTACTATTCAGAATGTCTGTTCAAAAATAGCTGTTCAAAAGAAGGCTAACACTATGATTGGTAAGCCTCATGCACTGAAGGGTCCGTGCGAATCGTTTCCTTCATGGCTTTAATGATAAGTGATGCTCCAGGATGTATTTCCCCATCTGGCATTGTATTAGCAGATAACACTCTGTACAACTGTAATTTAGGAAATAATAGAGAATGAAGGAAAACAGAGTTTCCGTTTTACTAAGACACTCAGCAAAAGAACGGCTGAGTCAGGTTTGGCATCCGTTTATCATCTGAAGACAGGAACTTCATTTGCACATTGTAGGTCTTGAAATTCCCCAGGTGATCTGTTTCTTTTTTGAACTTATTGTTGAATTTTTTTTTTATAAGTATAGAATGTTTTTAAATGTAATATGTATTGCATTTATAAAGAGGTCTAATGCAACCCAAATATAATAGGCCTATATTCTACAGCAGTTAATTACAGTTTCTCAACAGTGATAAGCCAGTTTGGTGGCATTGCTGAAGGTTACATCATTACGCCAGTAGATATGGGGACAAACTGTTTGTCATTGACTGTGCCTAAATTAGTATTGACTTTTGTTACATTAAAGCAATATTCAGTCAGAACTAATTGAATATCAGAGTATCCTATTCATAATAAAAATAACTATTGCTCAGGATATATCTTAAATATTATATTGGTAACATTTTATAATAAGGTCTCATTTGTTAACATGAGTTAATGTATTAACTAACATGAACTAACAATGAGAAATACTTTTGTTACATTTTGTTGTTTATTATTTATTTGTGTTATTTATTGTTATTTATTTATTTATTGTTGTTTGTTGTTATTTGTTGTTATTTATTTATTTCATTTGTTATTGTTGTTGTTGTTTATTTGTTGTTGTTTATTCATTTATTGAAATTAACATTAATTAACAGTAAGACTAAAATACTAATTCTTAATAATGTTAACTAAAGTAGTTAACTAAAGTTAATGAAACTTTGTTGTACATCATTATATATTATATTATATTATATTATATTATATTATATTATATTATATTATATTATATTATATTATATTATATTATATTATATTATATTATATTAAATTAGGTAACACTTTGCAATAATTATTTGGGTTGATTGTAACCAGCAGTTTTTAGAGTGAAGGTTAATTAGTTAACTACATTAGTTAAGATGAACTAATAATGAACTGCACTTATTTATAAAAGCATTTATTTATCTTTGTTAATGTTAATTTCAATATTTACTAATACTTTATTTAAATCTGGTTAACATTAGTTAATGCACCGTGAACTAACATGAACAAACAATGAACAGCTGTATTTTTTATTAACTAACATTAACAAAGATGAACAAATACAGTAACAAATGTATTCCTCATGGTTAGTTCATGTTAGTTTATACATTAACTCATGTTAACAAATGAGACCTTATTGTAAAGTGTTACCATATTATATTATATTATATTATATTATATTATATTATATTATATTATATTATATTATATTATATTATATTATATTATATTGTAATCAACTACCAAGTCAAACCAAGTCAAAGAGCATCCTTTTGCCAAATAAGACTCTTGTAATGATGCACCTAATGGTGACCCCTAGTGCTAAAATAAATCACTGCATACCGTTTTCCTTAATTGATATTTTAATATAAAATATCGCATGTGCTGCAGCAGGTCACATGATTTGACAAGTAAAGGACAGTGTGTGTGTGTGTGTGTGTGTGTGTGTGTGTGTGTGTGTGTGTGTGTGTGCGTGCGTGCGTGGGTGCGTGCGTGCGTGTGTGTGTGTGTGTGTGTTGTTAAAGCAGAGAGGTGCACAGATTAAAACCGAAAGTGCTTGCTGACTAACATTTATTCATTGATGTAAATTTAATCTCTTAATTTTAATCACTGAATGTTTAAAACAGCTTCAAAAAATTCAAAGACTGTGCATATTATGCTATGTATGACATATTCAATTATGACTACCAAATGCATCACAGCAGAAGTTAAATGCCTTAAAAAAAATTATAAAATGTTTCTTTTGTTGATTTGAAGTGTAGAGGGGTCATGTCATAGGGAAACAAATTTTTCTAAAACTCAAAACTTCCTTGGCAGTTCAAAAAGAAAATTCCAAAATCACCCACATTCTTAATTTGTTTTTACTACTTTAAAACTATAAAGGTATAACATATCCAAATAAATATTATATACAGATTTTACATATAATTATAATTTGTATTTATTGGCAACACATTTCATTTTTTCAAATTTTTCTAATTCTTTTTTGTGGCACATTTAGCTTGGCCGTCATTTAAAAAAAAATTGAACTAAAGTTGGAGGGAACTGGGAATTAATTCTGTAGGTTAGTAGGTTACGATACTGTATACTGTATTGCTGCCATGCTCTTCTATTAATGCATTCAGTAAGATTTACCTGGACTACTGGTCATGATAGAAATATATATATACTTTTACGTTATATGCATCTGAGTTATGCACTTAGGTAAATTGATAAAAACAAAACTTAATTTTTCAGCTTTGTTTATTATGAATACATTTTAAGGAGGCTCTCATCCTACCTTGACGCTTCTGATGGAACTGTTACTGCCACTGGGCTTACACTGTAATTTATTGGGCAATAATGGAGGTTTCATGCCCCATCTGAGGACCCTGTGAATGGCAGTGGATAAAGAAGTGGCAGAAAAAGCCACACCTGTGGCTGCCATGTCCCCCTTAGGGATCACCTGTGCCCGAAGGGTCCCAACAAAAACGAAAACCGAGGATCCTTGATCTATCTATCTATCTATCTATCTATCTATCTATCTATCTATCTATCTATCTATCTATCTATCTATCTATCTATCTATCTATCTATCTATCTATCTATCTATCTATCTATCTATCTATCTATCTATCTATCTATCTATCTATCTATCTATCTATCTATCTATCTATCTATCATCTAAAACTGAATTTATAAGTAGCCTATCTAAATACATATTTATTTCTATATTATTATTCTATACAGGTCCTTCTAAAAAAATTAGCATATTGTGATAAAAGTTCATTATTTTCCATAATGTAATGATACAAATTTAACTTTCATATATTTTAGATTCATTGCACACCAACTGAAATATTTCAGGTCATTTATTGTTTTAATACTGATGATTTTGGCATGCAGCTCATGAAAACTCAAAATTCCTATCTCAAAAAATTAGCATATCATGAAAAGGTTCTCTAAACGAGCTATTAACCTAATCATCTGAATCAACTAATTAACTCTAAACACCTGCAAAAGATTCCTGAGGCTTTTAAAAACTCCCAGCCTGGTTCATTACTCAAAACCGCATTCATGGGTAAGACTGCCGACCTGACTGCTGTCCAGAAGGCCATCATTGGCACCCTCAAGCGAGAGGGTAAGACACAGAAAGACATTTCTGAACCAATAGGCTGTTCCCAGAGTGCTGTATCAAGGCACCTCAGTGGGAAGTCTGTGGGAAGGAAAAGTGTGGCAAAAACACTGCACAACGAGAAGAGGTGACCGGACCCTGAGGAAGATTGAGGAGAAGGACCGATTCCAGACCTTGGGGGACCTGCGGAAGCAGTGGACTGAGTCTGGAGTAGAAACATCCAGAGCCACCGTGTACAGGCGTGTGCAGGAAACCTACAGGTGCGGCATTCCCCAGGTCAAGCCACTTTTGAACCAGAAACAGCGGCAGAAGCACCTGACCTGGGCTACAGAGAAGCAGCACTGGACTGTCGCTCAAATTTTGGATGTCATTCGGAAATCAAGGTGCCCGAGTCTGGAGGAAGACTGGGGAGAAGGAAATGCCAAAATGCCTGAAGTCCAGTGTCAAGTACCCACAGTCAGTGATGGTCTGGGGTGCCATGTCAGCTGCTGGTGTTGGTCCACTGTGTTTTATCAAGGGCAGGGTCAATGCAGCTAGCTATCAGGAGATTTTGGAGCACTTCATGCTTCCATCTGCTGAAAAGCTTTATGGAGATGAAGATTTTGTTTTTCAGCACGACCTGGCACCTGCTCACAGTGCCAAAACCACTGGTAAATGGTTTACTGACCATGGTATTACTGTGCTCAATTGGCCTGCCAACTCTCCTGACCTGAACCCCGTAGAGAATCTGTGGGATATTGTGAAGAGAAAGTTGAGAGATTCAAGAACCAACACTCTGGATGAGCTTAAGGCCGCTATCAAAGCATCCTGGGCCTCCATAACACCTCAGCAGTGCCACAGGCTGATTGCCTCCATGCCACGCTGCATTCCCGACCAAGTATTGAGTGCATAACTGAACATAATTATTTGAAGGTTGACTTTTTTGTATTAAAAACACTTTTCTTTTATTGGTCGGATGAAATATGCTATTTTTTTAGATAGGAATTTGAAATGTATGCCAAAATCATCAGTATTAAAACCATAAAAGACCTGAAATATTTCAGTTGGTGTGCAATGAATCTAAAATATATGAAAGTTTAATTTGTATCATTGCATTATGGAAAATAATGAACTTTTATCACAATATGCTAATTTTTTTAGAAGGACCTGTATATTTACATAATAAACAAACTGTCCGATACACGGTCATTATAGTATTGCTGTTTTGGTAGTAGTGTGTTTGTCGATTATAGTTCGTAGTATCAATGTGCTGCATTTATCAAACGCGTTATGCCGCGAGAACGGAGCGTTTGTGGGCTTCTAGGCGATCCATACATACATCTGCTGCTACTCAGCAGCACCTCACGCAGCGTGGCTAACTTTATCATTCACGCGTCTCATAGTCTCCGGCCATTGACCACAGTCAAAATGCGTTTACCATGGTTTTTCATCCTGTCTATTAGTGACTGTGTGGTGTGCGCAGGGCAGCGATGTGCTCGAGCTCGGAGACTCTGACTTTGACCGGAGCGCAGCCTTGCACGAGACTCTGCTAGTGGAGTTCTTCGCACCTTGGTATGTCTCAGTCCCAGATATGTTATAATTGTATAAAAGTAGCCTATTATTTTAGCTGCCGCCAGGTTGTATTTTGGCTGCAATTAACAGCCTGTACAGCGACAAGAGCTTAAGCTGGGTTTATGTCTGGATTTGTGAGTGACAGTAGTAGTGTTAATGCATGTAGCTTTATGCATAAATCTATAATTATGATTTATTGAGGTGTATTCAGCTAAATTATGATGCACATTCACAATTCTCTGTTTTATATAATTATAAATGCCTTTAGATCCATTTTAAGCTGAAACTGTCAGTTAAAATAGTACAATGCCTTATGTATCATTAACATCCCTCATATGATGTTACCACAGGTGTGGTCATTGTCAGCGTCTCGCTCCAGAATATGAGGCTGCTGCCACAAAGCTGAAAGGGACACTTCCTCTGGCAAAGGTGAGGAGTAATGGACTCATCAGTTCCTGTTACCCAGCTCAATCTTCAGCCTTCTTTATGCTACACCGCTGACTCAGTCTGTAACATTAAGTTTTTAATATATATTTCTATGATGAATGTGTCTCTTTCCTGTTCTTTGATCAGGTTGACTGCACTGTGAACTCAGAGATCTGTGAACGTTTTGGAGTGAATGGATATCCCACCCTTAAAATCTTCCGCAACGGAGAAGAAGCTGGATCTTATGATGGACCCAGAACAGCAGGTTGATACTTGTTTCCTTAAATATAGCAATGTTCAAAAGATTGGGGTTGGTAAGATTTTTAAAAAAAGGTCTCTAATGCTCACCAAGGCTGCAATAATTTGGTAAAAAATACACTAAAACTGTAATATTGTGAAGTATTATTACAATAGTTAAATAACTGATTTCTATTTTAATATATTTTTTAATAATTTATTCTTGTGATGGCAAAGCTGAATACGGAAAACATTTGGTTGTTGAATATAGCTGTGCTGCCTAATGTTTTTGTGGAAATGATGTATTTGTTTTTCAGGATTCTTAGATGAATAGAACGTTCAAAAGAACATAATTTATTTGAAATAATATAATTCTTTTATAACATCATATGCCTTTACTGTCACTTTTGAACAGTTTATCTTCGCTGAATAAAATTATTAATTTCTTAAACTGACTTCAAACTTTTGAACGCTATTATATTGTATGTTTTATTTTGTGGTTCCTTTTTTGGCTGTAACTGTTTTAGTTATTTGCATAGTACCTATATCTTGATCTGAAATAGATGGCATTGTGAGCTACATGAAGAAGCAAGCAGGCCCAAGTTCTGTGGCTCTGCACAGTGAAGCAGATTTGGATTCTTTTGTCGACAACTACGAGGCCAGTGTGGTGGGTGAGTTGAGTTTGTAATACCTGCCAAAACATCTTAAATCGCTCCTGCAGCAGAAGGTCAAAACCAAATCAGATTTGACTTCTGCATTCATCTTTTGGAGCTGAAAGGAGGCTGAAGTTATCTCCTTTCTTCTCTTGCCCTCTTGTCTCTTTGTTCATTTCAGGCTTTTTCTCTGGGGAAGATAGTGCACAGCTTGCAGAGTTTCTGAAGGTCTCCAGTGCCCTGAGGGACAGCTATCGATTTGCTCATTCCACTGATGTGGGAACAGGCCTGAATAATGGGGTAGATAAAGAGTATGTATGACATAGAGCATGAAGGAAACATCCAATTGTGAAACTGAGCAAACTGTGATCAGTATTTCATGTTAAAGTATGTCCTCTGGGTCTCATTTTCCACTAGCTGGCAGCGAAATTATAAAAAAATTATATTGTCAAAAATATTGCTCGAATACCAAACCGTATGTTAAGGGACTGTTAAAATAAGCTACTCAAAGGTGAAATGGTTTACGGAGTTGTACATGTAGGCTATGAAATGTCCTTTTTGTAATTATTGGAAATGTTCATATTTGGTATATCAACATGAAATGTACATTTTGAAATGTAATTTTTCATCAGCTTATTTTTTGGGAAGAACAGCCATCAGCCTGATTGCTTGAAATTTGTACAAAAAAAATCGATTTTTCTAAGAAATGATTCGAAATGGCATACATCTATATCATTTAGAGAAAATAAACATAAAATGTACAACACATTACTTGCATTGAAGCTACTGTTTGTTTGTTGTTCTAATATTGGTATGATTCTGCAGGTGTGTTCTGCTGTTCCGCCCTCCTCGCTTAAACAGCAAGTTTGAGGACAATGTGGTGAAATACACAGAATCCATTTCGATTTCCACTCTCCGTACATTCATCAGAGACAATGTGTATGTTTTTGTTTCATGCTTTTGGATTTTGTTGGTGATTGGTCAAACAGTTTTAACCCCACATACAAATGCAATTTGATTTATTGTGATGTGTTTGCCCATATGCTCCTATTTCTGATTTTATTTTCTCTTTTCCCTGCTTTTAGATTTGGTCTATGTCCACATCTAACCACAGAAAATAAGGACAGTCTGAGAGGAAGTGACCTGCTTACAGCGTATTACAATGTAGATTACGTACGAAATCTCAAGGGCACAAACTACTGGAGGAACAGGTGAGCGCCCAATTATTAGAACATAAGTGCATTCTTTCTCTATATCTTTTTCTTTGTCTCTCTCAGAGTAATGAAGGTGGCAACACAGTTCCAGGATCAAGGTCTGAGTTTTGCGGTGGCCGATCGACAGGAGTTCCAGGATGAGCTTGAGGAGGAGTTTGGTGTGGGTTCGTTTGAGGGAGGAGACAATCCCCTCGTCACCATCCGGACCAGAGCGGGACACAAGTACTCCATGCAGGAAGAATTCACGTGAGTCTTGCAACACACTAGCCTCCACATGCACATAGTAGCATAGTTGCATCCAGTAGGACACCATCAATATATTTTAGAGAAATCTATTGGTTTTAAAAAGTTTTAGAACTTTGGTCTTTGTTTGGTTCTGTAGGCGAGACGGCAAGTCCCTGGAGAGGTTCCTGGAGGATTACTTTGCTAAAAGATTGAAACGATATGTGAAATCTGAACCTGTTCCAGAGTCCAACGATGACCATGTCAAGGTACATGGACCCAGACAAAAGTGTTTTTGTATTTGATGTTTTCTGGTATACATCACCATGTGGTTCCACAGGTCGTGGTTGCTGACACATTTGATGAGATTGTGAATGATCCAGAAAAGGATGTGTTGGTTGAATTTTATGCTCCCTGGTGTGGCCATTGCAAGAACCTGGAGCCCAAATACAAGGAGCTTGGAGAAAAGGTTTTTTTTTAACACAATTTATATACATTATAAATAATTTGTCAGGCATACACTACCGTTCAAAAGTTTGGGTTGGTAAGATTATTTGATGTTTTTGAAAGATATATATTAAGGGCCGTTCACATCAAGAACGTTAACTATATTAGTGTCCACACTAGTCGCTGATCATGGCCTATAGAGGGAGCTCCTTTTCCAACAGTTACAATGACAAAAAATGCATACTCCGAGAGCACTCCACAATATGTATTTGATTATACCATCTGGATGCTCATTATTGATTGGTTGAATGCACGTTTTAAACGGCTTATTGTACACGCAAGTTAATCGCCGTTCTAAACTAATGCGCTGCTCCATTATAACGCACATCACATGCAGATTGCGAGCACACAAAAACATTCAGGAGAACAGAAATGTATTGTCAACACTGATTTATCAATAAAATAGCTGAGAAACTGAAAAGCTCTAGCTTATATTTCTTAGTAACTAAAACCCACATCTTCACTAATAGTAGAGAGCCGCTGCCAGGTAGAATTAATTCACACGCACTTTCACTAATGCACTCATATAAATGTATATCTTTTCTGTGCTTCTTTATCTGTATCTAGTATAGAAAGAGCAGAAATTTGTGAGAAATATAAAGATATGTTATAATTGTATGTACTGATAAAAATAGGCTATTATGTAGAAGCAATAGCCTTGTGGGCAGCGCTGTCATATACCATAGCTGTGTGCAAGGCAATCCAAATTTTAGTCTCAGCTCAAAGTTCAGGCTTATTTGTTGATTAATGATGTCATCAGCGACTAGTCTGAAGTCATTCAACCCCTAGTCCACACCAGCAGATGATTTAATTCTGTTTATTCGAAGTGCACGCTGCAGTTTTGTCATCTGTTGCTTTAAATGCTTTCTAGACATGTGCCCATATTCGGTAATGCGATATATCACGATAATGAATATGCACAATATTGTTATCGTGGGCACTTCAAAATACCGTAAATAATAATTTATTAACAAATAAATTATTTTATAATGCATTAAAGAATACTTTGCCCATCAACCGTATAAAATGCTCAACACCGCTGTATTCTGCGTCAAAGGGACACGCGCTCAGATGTAAATAAGCCCTAAGTGCATGAGAAGCACGTGGAGTGAAGGAGACGCACACGCTGAATGAAGTGCACTTTCAATGACAGCAGAGGGCGCTGATGGAACTACAGAATTCAGCGGTTACCCCGGAAACCGTGCAAACAAAGCAATTGCGCTAGTGAAGTTTTTCAAATGCTCCAAACAGCCATTCATTTTTAGTAGTTTCAATGTTGTTCATCACAGCACCAAATACTTAATACTTAAAGACTTAACAGGCTATTTATTTTCAAACTTAAACATTTTTATATTTTAAATTTGGACTACAGCATGCCCTAATGATTAGACATTTTCTGATTATTTGTTATTGTTCAGTAAAACTTTGAGACATATAAGGCTTCATTAGTTAACATGTTAATTCATTATTACCAAACAGTTGTATTTCTTAACTAACTTCAAAAAAAACTTTCTGTAACAAATGTAGCTATTGCTCAATCTTAGTTAATGCATTAAATAATGAGACCTAATTGTATCATGTTACCTGTTGTTCTTTATAGCCTAATTCTTTTGCACTTAAAATGTAACTTTTATATATTTTTGGTGCATTGTATTATTGTATTTAAACATTCAGAGTTATTTTTGTTATTACATAAAGAGTTCTTAAACCTGTTATACTATTACAACACTTTTTTTGCAACTTATTTCAATACCGTGATAATACCGTATACCGTGATAAAATCTTCAGCAATTAATCGCAACATGAAAAATTGATACCGGCACATGCCTAATGCTTACGCTCTTTAAAGCAGGATGGATTTTGACTGGCTGTCAATGTTTTTATCATTTATCAACTGGAAAAAAATCATCAACTGGAAAGTGATTCCAACAATATTTTGTGTGTGCTATTATTGTTATAGTTATGGAATGGACTTGTTCTTTTATATTTAGATTGATTTTTAGAAGTACATCTTCATCATTATTTTTATAGCTATCGTTCTTAGCCCGTCGCCTTTATGCTCACCATGGCTGCATTTATTTGATCAAGAACAGTAATGTGAAATATTATTACAATAACTATAATTATCAGCAGCCATTACTGTAGTAACACATGACACTTCAGAAATCATTTTAATATGCTGATTTGATACTCAAGAAGCATTTCTTGTTGTTATCAATGTTAAAAACAGTTGCTTAATATTTTTGTGGAAACTGTGATACATTATTTTAGGATTCTTTGATGAATCGCAAGATCACAAAACAGCAATCATTTGCAATCAAAATCTTGTAACATAAAAAATGTCTTAACAATTAACTCAATTGAATGCATTCAGCCTTGTTGAATGAAAGAATTTGTTTCTTTAAAAAAATCTTACTGACCTTAAACCATTGAACTGTAGTACCAATCAAGAAATAAAGCCACTGTGGACCTCGTGCTCATTATCTGGATTTTGTGTGCCTTAGCTCTCTGGGGACCCCAACATTGCCATTGCTAAAATGGACGCCACGGCTAATGATGTGCCTCCAAATTATGATGTCCAAGGGTAACATTCTGTCTCTTTTTATGTCTCTGATCTATTTATAGACCATTACAACAGACATTCAGTGATATTCAGCTGTTTTAGTTCTTGAGTCATCACCTGTTCTGTCTAATCTGCAGATTTCCAACCATTTACTTTGTGCCCTCTGGACAAAAAGACCAGCCACGGCGATATGAGGTGAATATAATCATGCACACACACACAGATTACAAGACAGATTACATTACTACAATGTTGCTTAAGCATTTCTGTCCTGCAGGGTGGTCGTGAGGTTAGTGACTTCATCACCTTCCTGAAGAAGGAGGCCACAAATCCGCTCATCCTCAATGAATCAAGAGATGAACTGTAAACAGACATAAAGAATTTAGACCAGACCAGATATGTCACACGCAGCTATTCATCACGTCCACTGGGATCATCAAAGCACATGATAAAATTCATCACTTGTAAAATGTTAGTCAATACACAACTGGACGCATAAGGAATGTAGTTTACAATATTTATAGTTAAAATACTGTTTTTACATCAGTTATTTAACAATCTGTTGCCAGGTTGTCCTAGTTTTCTTTTATTCTCTTTTTTTTAATTATAACAGTGCACTGCATATGTAAAATATGCTAATTTCCTGTCTCTTTATTTGAAGAGAGACTGTTTATAGGTCACTTAGTTAAGAGGATTCACTGCTCGTTGGCTTTAGTTGACAAAATATTGAAATGTGTTTCTGTGTTTGTACTTTATTTACACATTCTCTTCATAGCCCATTCAGATATTACTATAAAACTTTGTTTCAAGTCTATAGAATGTGTTAGAGATTCTGTAAGCAGTTGACGACTGTACAATAACAGTCTGTGAAAAGAATTGGGGTGCCTCTACTACCTCCTCATGTCTGTCTTATCAAATCAAACTTCTATAAGGGCTTATCTTGGATCACATCCTCCATCCACACATGTGTGGACATGAGACGTTAATAACTGCTCCCAGGCTAGTAATCTTTTAGAAGTTTGACACTTATTTCACTTATGTAATCACAACAGGGAATGTTTTGTGTTTGCAAACACAATAAAGAAATGGACAGACCCCTTACTCTGTGTGTATTGTAGCATATTTTTGTTATGTTTTACATATTTTAGAGTACTGTTCAAAAGGTTGCACAACAAGATGAGCATTTTTGGTTGTAAATTTTATAATCAAAAAATAGTTGTAAGTTATATGTAATTTTAACTATTTAAAAACGTAAAATACTTTTAGCATCTGGATTGTCATTGTCTTGTTAAATAAATACCATTTAATATTTCTACTTGATTATACCATCAACAATTTTAAAATAAAATCATATTTTGGAACGTTACCTTATAATAGTTGGTTAAATTACCTTAAGTTGGTTAACCATTTAATAGTGTTTACTGTAATATTTTTGGCCTCCTATTAATTTTTTTTAGTTTTTTTTTTAATATAAACTAATTTATATGACAAAATAGTATTATTATTTAACTAATTGTATATTTTGAATATATATATATTTTTGTATATTTAAAACTTAAATTGTACTTATAATTATTGTACATTTAATTTTAATCTAGGAATTATCTTGACAGCGCTCAAGATTCTTTCGAGAACTTTTCAATTCTGCTCCAGTCTAGACCCGCCTACAAGCATTGGTGAGCTCTCTTTGATTGGTGGAGATAGGTGTTTGTCAAAGGCTTATCGTTTGCTTATTGGTCCACTGTGTGGCTGAATCCCCTGCCACGCCTCGTGCATCCTCTCCTCTTACCGTTGTGCGTGTTGTCTGGTACCGGTGATCTAAACCACGCCGCAAACATGATGGGCCGACCGGTTCTCGTGCTTAGTGAGTGCTATTTTTCTCTTCATAATTCCCTCTGTAAATATGCAATTGTAGCTTTCGAATGACCCGCTCCTGGACTCGGTAACAGTTTGAATAAGAGTTTTATTCATGCAGCGGTGCTACAATGCTAAGCTAACTAGTGTGGCATGGGGGCCTCGCGTGTCTGACAAGCTCATGACAGTGTTCAGATTAGTCATTGTGTTAGCCCTGTAGCTAACATTGCTTATTAATAGTAATATTATTCAAAAAATTGCACAACAAGTTACATAATCAATAATGAAACTAACGCTGCTCAAATCCCAGTTATTTGCTATTTTTACCGGGCCGAATGTTGTTCTAACGAACGTTTTAAAGTAACGAATAAGTTAGCAGCAGGCTAACGGCGCAGATGGTGTGCTGACCAGAGCTGCACCCTCTTCATGTTTAGGAATAGATAGATAGCATTATTGAGATTTTTCTCAGTTAGCATGGGTCAAATATTGTTAGATTCTAAAGCAATGTGTGTGTTTTTTTCTTCTTTTGAGTGAAAGATTAAAAGCGGATTTAATGCACACTGACTCTATTTCTGGTTATAACAGGTCAGAACACCAAGAGGGAATCTGGACGGAAGGTCCAGATAGGAAACATCACTGCGGCTAAAGTGGGTCTTGTATTTTTTGTGTGTACTGATAAGCCCAATTGGACAATCGCTAACATGCTGCTTCATCTTCCCTCTTCAGACCATAGCAGATGTCATCAGGACATGTCTGGGACCAAGGGCTATGATGAAGGTGTGTTTATGATGTTCAGTCAACATTGCAATTTTGATGTATTCTGTTGTGAGATGTTTTGTGAGACGTTTTGTTCTCTGTATGCAGATGCTTCTGGATCCCATGGGTGGTATTGTCATGACCAATGATGGCAATGCCATTCTGAGAGAGGTGATCACTCTTAACTCTGATTTATCAACCAAGATGTATGTTTTGTGTTTATTAAATACTAACATAATGTTCTCTCTGTGGCATTCAGATCCAGGTCCAACACCCTGCTGCCAAGTCCATGATTGAGATTAGCCGCACACAAGACGAGGAGGTTGGAGATGGGACCACCTCTGTAATTATTCTGGGTGAGAGTCATCTGTGTTCTCATCTTGTTGTCAGTACAGACAGTCTGTGTAACCATATAAAAATACAGAAAGAATTAGGTTAGCCCTGTGATTTAAATGTTTACTTGAATAATTACTTTTCTAATTTAGTAACATCAAAACAATTATTAAAAAATTAATATAATTAATACAGAATGTAGATAACATAAATACATTTTTAATATCATTTGACATGCTTAAATCCTAATGCAACATTCTGTGTATAGCGGGAGAGATGCTGTCTGTGGCTGAGCAGTTTCTGGAACAGCAGATGCATCCTACCGTGGTGATCAGTGCATACAGACAGGCTCTGGATGACATGTTGAACATACTCAAAGACATCAGGTAATCTCACGTGCACACACGCACAGTTTAATTGTTCTTTGTAAAATGATCAGTGGATTGGTCAGGTGGATGATTGGCTGTGGTGGGTTGAGATGTTCCAGTCCTCTGGAGTCTGATAGTTTCTCTACTACCTCCTCTCTCTTACAGCACCCCAGTAGATGTAAATAATCGTGACATGATGTTGAAAATTATAAACTCTGCCATCAATACCAAAGCGCTCAGCCGCTGGTCCACTCTGGCCTGTAACATCGCTCTGGATGCTGTCCGTACTGTAGAGCTGGAGGAAAACGGACGCAAGGAGATCGACATTAAGAAGTATGCCAAAGTCGAGAAGGTAGGACACCGCCGAGAGGTTTTTCCATTTTTCCTGTTGGGTTGACTCCTATAGTCAACATTAAATTAAAATACACCATTTTCATTATTGGCCAAAAGGTTATGTGCGCCCTGTGACGTCTTTGCCCTTTATCAGGGCTCCTGACTAGCATATGAGAGCAGTGGCTCCAGCAGAAAATTTGTCATGAAGTTAACTTAAAGGTGCACTATGTAGGATTTTTGCATTAAAATATCCAAAAACCACCAGGCCAGTGTTATATATTTTGTTCAGTTGAGTACTTAAAATGTCCCAAATGTTTCCAACTATTTGTAAATCCTGAGAAAATTGCTATTTTAACCAAGGAACCGGGACGGATGTAAAGGAGTCACCTGTCAATGACGTCATATCTGCGTTACCCTCGGTTTCCGGTTTTATTTGGTTGAAACGCTTTACTCTTACTGGAGCGTGAACAAGTGTCACAGCAGGTGCCGAGTGAACTCACAGAGTAACGTCATAACATAATTCTCAACACATTCAAATGTGTCTAATCTGATAAACAGAGCTGCGTTACCTCATACTCATGATCAGAAAAGCGGAAATGGCGCTGCGCTTGTGTCCCGTCATAATAAAAGTCCTGCTTCTCGCGAGCTGTGTTTTGCGTAACAATTGCTCCGGCGGCCTTCCTCGGCTCCCACAACACTCGGTCCTGCTCTGCTTCATACTACAGTAACGTTAATAACCGCATCCATAAACATGATTTCTGCCCGAGTCCTGTCCCGATTCTTTTCCACAGGCTGTGAGGTGAAGACCACATGTCCCAAGATTCTGCATTGAAACGTTGCATCATCAAACTACACCTTTATTTTGAATAGGCGCCCGGAAAAGTTGCATAGTGCACCTTAAGGCTGTAGCTATCGATTCTTTTAGTAATCGAGTATTCTACCAATTATTCCATCGATTAATCGAGTAATCGGATAATTACTTTTTTCTTTATTAAAGAGCAATACTAATATATAAGAGAAAATAAGTCTGGTTTCTTAAAATTAACATCTAATTTGTTTTCTTCTTAGAAAAATTAAGTTTTATTGCTGAAATTGCATACATTAATAACTGTGAAAATAAACCATTTTAATACATTAAATTGCCACATTATAAAAATCTATTTCAAATTACTTTGGAAAACATAGTTCAGTCTAAAACTAAACCTGCAACCAATAAACCAAAATAATATTAATATAAATAGCAATAATGCCTAAACATTGTATGTATGTTGTACAACTTAACTTTAAAGTTTCAGCTTCAGTTCAGGCATGACATAAGCCCTTACTGTCTTCTGAAGGCTGTGTGGCTTTTGTAAGAAAACATACTGGACAGGAAGGTAACTTGAAATAAGAACAAGAGTAGAGATGCGCGGATCAGCTCTAACGTCACCGAATCCGCTGTTAAAAACAAACCATCCATCCGCACCCAATCGTCACAAATTCAAATCCTCAGTGTAAGCGCGATGCTATCGTCACATTAGCTACACTGAAGTAGGTTGCTTTAAAACAAATCTTCTTTGGCGAAATTAAATGTTTTAAATAACCTAAACGGGTTGACAACCTCTACATCACACGGAGGAGTAGGCCTAGGTCTAACTGCTGGAACATGAGGAAACGCGAGAGATGAGTTTGTATCTAATTCAGATAAAGTAGCCTACATCGCACATACAGATCTACATTTTGAGTTAATCATATTCATCATTGTAACAGCTGGTTTTATTAAGTTAGTAGGTATAAATATTGCTCGTATCTCCTCAGCTGCCGCAAATGAAACCTAAATGTTCAGTGTCGTATCCTGAAGCTCAACACACAGTTGTCTTCATTTAAAAATAGCGAGACTAAATGATATTAGCAGTGCTGATGCCAATCTCTCTCGCATTGCGGTCTTTGATCTCGACATGAGCTGAAAACGAAAGCTAAAGAGCGACGCATTCATTGCGTTTTACTGTGAAATGAGTTCTGCGTCTTAATTCAAATCAACACATTAATGATTTCTCTCATCCTCCCGCAATTTTTGGGATGATTACCCACCTGAACCGTGGATTTAACCACAATCCGCGCATACTCCGAGTCCTTACACACACACACAAAAAAAAGTATTTCTGCAACATTCGTGTGTAGTAAAATGATCTAAACGAAGCGTCGAGGCAGATGATTTTGTTGAATCGTTTCAGCCCTACAATGTACCATTTGTTCTTTTATAGTGTCATACTGACCGACAGCCTTAGTGATTATAAAAGGAGCACTCTAATGCGGAAATAGCGCCTCCTGCTGGCTGTAGTCTTTGGCCTCTGGGCAAATTTTTTTTCCAGAAATAAAATACATAATTCTCTCGTCTCAGGGTCATACTAGGGAGGAAAGTACGATAATTTGAATATACTCCCGGGTTTCTACTGATACAAAGCTTAATGCTAATCGCTGAAGTAACCCTTTAAGTTGTGTTTGCTATATTCGGGAAGTGTACTATCTTGGATCAGATAAAATGAAAAGGCAGTTCATATATCTGACTGCTTGTATTCATTGACGAAAACTTGTATAGTAATAGTGAAAAATGAGGATGCAATGAATCGTGATATCGAATTGTTGATGTGATAATTGTAAACAAATGGAATCGTGAGACCAGTGACGATTCACACACCTGTCTTATAAAGAAATAAGTGTGCAAAAATGAAAGAACCAATTAAATATTAGCAACTGATTGTTGTAGTCTGTGCTTTTTCCTATGAGACTTTTCCATGGTAAAATAAAACCTGTTAATGTAGTTTGCCTTTTTTGCCAAATCATTTTGTCAGAAACAACAAGTTTAGTTTTGTTCTTCATATTTAAAATAATTGAAAAATATAACATTTTGATGGTTTAATTGAACTTGTGGGGTCATTAGAAACACATCCCCTTAAATTATAGAAAGTTCTTCATCTTTAATTAAAATGTAATCACTTTATCTGATCAACTCTTTTCTGTTGTCACTTCAGTTGCTCAAGTTCAATGATGTTAACCAATAGTCAGATCTAGCCAAAATAAAATTAAAGACCAATAATTGATCCAATCCCTAATGGATAAAACAAAGCCCACCTTTTTTAATGGTTTACATATGGCAATTTACATACCTTGACCTAAATTGATCATTTATTGTTGTTATGCAGTACACTAACTACTTGTGTGTGCGTGTGTGTGAAGGTGCCTGGTGGCTTCATCGAGGACTCATGTGTGCTGAAGGGGGTAATGGTAAACAAGGATGTAACTCATCCCCGTATGCGAAGACTGATTAAGAACCCCAGAATTGTTCTGCTGGACTGCTCTCTGGAGTACAAGAAGGGTGAGAGTCAGGTGAGGTTTTGTCTAAATCTATAAATCCCCTATGAATATTTGTTTACAGACTTAACAAAACCCTAACCTTTGACCCTTTTTCCCCCCCTCAGACTGATATTGAGATCACTCGTGAGGAAGACTTTTCTCGCATCCTGCAGATGGAGGAAGAGTACATTCAGCAGATCTGTGAAGACATCATTCGTCTCAAACCTGACCTGATCTTCACTGAGAAGGGCATCTCTGGTAGATATGGGCACTCATGTAGTCATGTGTTTATGAGAAGGGATGGTGGTCCTTTTAGATCACATGCGAGTTCTATTAACTTTTGTCATTCCTCTAGATCTGGCTCAGCACTATCTGATGAAAGCAAACATCACTGCCATCCGTCGCGTCAGAAAGACGGACAACAACCGCATTGCAAGGTGGAGAAATATCTGCTTTTGTATATATATATATATATATATATATATATATATATATATATATATATATATATATATATATATATATATATATATATATATATATATATATATATATATATATATATTCATATATATATATATATATATATATATATATATATATATATATATATATATATATATATATATATATATATATATATTCATTTTTCTTCTATAATTTATTATAGAAATTGTTGTTTATTTTGTTCACAAAGTGAACATTAAAAGTTTTGTTTGTTCTAAGGTTCCCATGGTCATTGGGAAAACTTGGAAATATTAGGAAATTTAAAATGCAATTATCTTCAGAATTATTCACTTCTTTTAAATTAATTGCTCAAGTTGGTTTGCAAATCGGCAGTGAATGATTCTGAAGAAATGTCTTATTTTAGTCTTTATGAATTTTTTTGTTCTAGTAATTTGGTTGTGCCTTTTTTAAAAATGTATTTAAATAAAGTGCTTTAACTATTTAAGTTTTGCTACTTCAACTCAAACTTGTTTCATTGACATTGCAAATTTTCCATCTGTTTATATTTCATTTTTATTTGACTTATTTAGCTTTATTTAAGTACCCGAAAACAATTTTAATAGTTACAACTGATGGTTCTGAATCTCAACTTCTGCGGCAGTTTCTAATTACTGGTTCAGGGTTTTATGTAAATGTATTGGTCATAAAGTGTATCTACTTCTGCTTGTCTCTCAGAGCATGTGGGGCACGTATTGCCAGCAGAACAGACGAGCTCCGTGAAGAGGATGTGGGTACGGGAGCTGGCCTGTTTGAAGTGAAGAAGATCGGTGATGAGTATTTCACCTTTGTGACAGAGTGTAAAGACCCCAAAGCCTGCACCATTCTGCTCAGGGGAGCCAGCAAGGAGATCTTAGCGGTGAGAATACCAAAGAGATATGAGGGGTCTGGGGCCATTGTTAAAAATTCATGACCGTGCAACACTCTAGGGAAGATTAATGAGACTGTGTTTTAATCGTTATAAAGAGTCTCACTAAGGTCTCTATAGTCAGAGCAGCCCTTAGGAAGAGGTGCTTAGATATTTCAACAGGCCGTTTGTTGAATATTTGATCAGCTTAGACAGAGTTCTCTGATACCAAGGGATTTTGTGCAGGTTAATTGACTTGTCACCGTTTGACTGATGATCTTTCCCTGCTTTCTCAGGAAGTGGAGCGAAACCTACAGGATGCCATGCAGGTCTGTCGTAATGTCCTGTTGGACCCGTATCTGTTGCCAGGGGGTGGAGCAGTGGAGATGGATGTGTCCCGTCGGCTGATGGAGCGTTCGCGAGCACTGACTGGTGTGGAGCAGTGGCCGTACCGCGCTGTGGCTCATGCCCTGGAGGTCATCCCACGCACACTCATCCAGAACTGTGGAGCATCAGCAATACGTGTGCTCACTTCCCTTCGGGTACATTGATTTCAAAAAGCGCACATTTTGATTCTTGTATTTTTCTGTCAGCACATTGCTGCCTCTCCTAAGTAACTGACACTCAATAGCCTTTAAAGTGTTTCTAACGTCTCTGCCTCTTTTTCAGGCCAAGCACACTCAGGAGGGTAACACCTCATGGGGTGTCAATGGAGAGACCGGAACTCTTGCTGATATGGAGCAGCTGGGGATCTGCGAACCACTGGCAGTTAAAGCCCAGACCTACAAAACTGCAGTGGAGGTAAAGACACTAACTAAGGAAAAACTGCTTTGAACAGCGTCACTGCCGGTTCTTGAGTCTTAATTTCCATTTTTATCAAATTTAAGGCCACGAAAGTTCTTAAAATAATAATTAAGACTTTTCTTGCACCATTTATGATATGTAAGAGGACGTGTGATTTATTAAACTTCAAAAGACTAAGTATTTTCAGCATTCACATTTAATTAAATCAAAATAAAAACAATGCTGATTCAGCATTAAATGAATGGATATTTGAAGGTAAATGAGTGTTTTCAGAAATACCTATCATATCATATAATGCCTAATGTTTTGTACACAGGGGTTGATTAATATGTAGATTTTATTTTTTTCCAATTCATTGCATAATCTCCACCATCATTGGGGAACATAAACAGCATTCCAACCCTAGTTCAGCACAATGCAAAAATCGACCCATATATTTATGCAGCATACACGTAGTGTTATAAATATTAATTGGTGGATCAACAAAAAGCTAATGTGTAAAAATTCTAAACAATTAAATTAAGGTATATACAATAATATTTTTAAATGTAAAAATAATCAATAATAAACGTAATAATAATTTTGACCTTTTTAATAAAAGTGGTATAAAGGCCGAAATGTTAAGTTTATCATTTATCATTGTCAAACTAAAGTAGTTCAAAGGAAGCTCTGTATTGTCAAAACCTGCCTAAAATGCCTATATCAAAGGATTACTTCCTTGATCAAATATTACTTCCTCAAATGTCCATGTGACAGTGTGAATTAGCATAATGCCGGCCCAAAGGCTTACACAATGAAAGAAAGCAATGTTTCATTAAATTGAAGTGTTGTTGTGAATATGCTGTGTGTTTAGATATGAAAGCAAACCTGCTTTACATTTCCGACACATGCTTGAGGTATTTGACTAATCATAGCACGCTGGGTCGGCTGGCCAATCAGATAACTTTGAGCTTTTTGGAAGGAGGAGCTTTGTAGAAATCAGTGCATTTCAGACAGACTGGAAATCGAGAAGCTGCAATAATGTACAGTATATGAAAAGTAATGATTTGTTTTTGAACCCCTTTTAA
Source organism: Gobiocypris rarus (assembly GCA_023029165.1). Taxonomy (NCBI): domain Eukaryota; kingdom Metazoa; phylum Chordata; class Actinopteri; order Cypriniformes; family Gobionidae; genus Gobiocypris; species Gobiocypris rarus. Next base: position 26,266,251 of record CM040926.1, on the reverse strand, counting down.
AATTGATTAAAAAAAATAAAATTAAAAAATTAAACAGTAATTTCATGGTTGTGTATGTTACCGTAGGCATTGTCCTAACTTATTCATACAGTATTCATTTTATTTTTTTGTATTAACTTTCTTTAAAAACAGGCGAAAAAGAAGCAGAAACAAGCGATATCATATGCAAATGATATACATAATGCGATCATTAACATTAAACTCGACCCATGATGAGCTATAGGACTGTGCAAGTTTAGGGGTGTTGGTGGACTCGATCTACTGCATTTAGGTTTTGATTATAGTTCTGAATCCGATCTGGATTTAGTCTGACAAAAATGCTCAATGTTGCTTTTTTTGTTTTTTGATGAACACCCACATTTAAGTGTTGATAAAAAAGAATGCATGAAGCTAGCTTTTTTGTTTAAAAGCAAAGGCTCTGTTTTTTCTTTGGATGTATTACATGTTCAGTTATTAATACAACAAAATATTCTGGGGGCGTGAAAATGATCAAAAATGGCAAAGGCAACTTAAAAAAAAAAAAAAAAAACGCTGTTGGGGAAAGTGTCAACCCTAAAGATACCTTGATTTAACCTCCCAGAGGAAGGTTTTCTCATTTCACATTTCACAACACATTTTCTATTCCCCCCCCTCATTTAGACGGCCATCCTGTTACTGCGCATTGATGACATCGTTTCTGGTAACAAGAAGAAGGGAGATAACCAGACAGGTGGTGCACCGATGGAGGAGTAGAGGGAACAGGAGATGCTGAGGATGATTGAACAAGAGTACAGAAAGGACAGTAACGCAGCAAATGAAGAGCAAATATACAAAAGCATTTATCTGTGCAAAACACCATTCTCCAACACAATGTTCTCATCAGAAAGCATTTGCACTATTGCTTTGTGTTGTGTCATTAGGCCAGAAGCTCTTCTCACATCATTTGTTTCTTTTGTTTCTTTTTTCCCTCTGGCAAAAGAAACAACTCTGGATTGGATTAGGATGTGTTTGTACTAGTATCTCTGTGCTTCACTTTGCCTGTATTGTCACTTTGCATTTCCTACCGGTGATAAATTTCAAAATCGAACCATGTTGTGTTGAATTTTGCTTTGTGCTGAAACCCCTACAGATTGTATATAAATTAGGATATAACACCATGGTAGGTTACCACTATTACATGATTTGTAGGGTAAATTCAAGAATGATGCAACCTTTGCAAACAAAACACTTTCAAGATTTAATTGACAATTATAAGTGTTTACATTCAAAGTTTGACTCCCATTTTCCCAAATGGAACACTTCACAATAAAGTTCAATTCAATAAGGTGCATTAGGTATCATGAACTATCAATTAACAAAGTTTACTACATTAATGTAGGTTCATATAAACAAACTGTTCATTCATGATATACTAAACATATTTAGCATGTGTATTATATGTAGAAATGAACATTAAAAGCTAACATTAAAGAACATTGACCGATACTTTAATAGATGCTGTAAATGTTATTTTGTAGAACCTTATTTTAAAGTGTTATCAGTTGTCAACAAAGACGCTTCAGACACTTTTTGTTGGTCCCTCAACATTCTACTAACCAAAGCCCTAACCTAATAGTCTACTAATAAGTTATCTCTTAAGTAGTCCGTTGAAGTAGTGTAACTGCTGAATGTATCACTGTTCTAAATCATAACCCTTAAAATATATTGTTCTCAAGTTTTTTTGATAATGAATGAATCTGAACACGTCTATTGGACTGTATTGTGTCTTTATTTTCAGGGGCTGTGTAATATTGCGCCTCTGCACCCATGGTACGGCAGCAAAGTTCCTTGATTACGTATGAATGAGAGAATAGTTCCTAGCATATCGGCCTAGAAAATCACAACTTTTAATTTTCCGTTGGTATTAGTACACCATGTAACTTCAGACGAATAAAGTTTTAAATAGGAAAAATACTGAAACTATTTGGTCATTTTTGAGCGAGATGCTAATGGTCTAATCAGAAACAATTAATTATGCTAAGCTATGCCAAAAGTGCTATCACCAGATTCGGAGATTGGCTGAATGGATTCGAAAACGGTAAAACTCAACTGTTGAGTGTTCCTTAAACGTCAAATCATCCACAAGGGAAGAGCGCTCATAAATTACACAGAGATAAGTTAATCTGCATCGGTTGCATGTTATTTGACTATTTCACCTGCAAACATGATTAAGTATTTGTCACAGAATGGTACTCAGACCTAATCTGTCAACTATTGAATCACAACTATTGAATATGTCTGCAGTGCTTGCCTACAGACAAAATACATTCAAATTTACTCAAGACTGTCAGTCATGGGCTGCAATATCATGGGCTGAAGGATTCACACATGACAGCATGCCACAGATTTCTGCTTATGAGAGATGGTTTAGGATGTCATCCCTGAGCTCGCTCGCCTGTCTCTGGGTCCACTCCACTGCCCAGATCTGACAGAAAAATAGGGCAAAGCATCAAAAATTATACTTTACCAAATATGTATCAGGCATATTTTGATCACTCTACATGCTCCCAAAAGCCTCGCTCTGCTTCTCTTACCCATGATCGCATTGTTGGATGACAGGCGGCATTGCTGGTTAATAAGGCTGAAGTTAGAAGGGCTTGGATCATCTGATACTGGATAGCTTGAACCATTTGGTGGATCTATATCTGTGTCCATAGCTGTTCAGATAGAAGGTGAACAATTAATAATAATTTAATACCATGTACGCATAGCAGTTACTTTTGTGCCTTTTGGTGCAGTAGAATCACACTTTACAGCTCCACTAAAAGTCACACTTGGGACTGGTCTTAAAACAATTTTCAAAAAGTGGTTTGACATTTTATCAAATGCAATGAAATTTGGCAATATTGAGGTCTTTCTCTCTCTTTCTAGCTTAATATAAATATTTAAAACTGCACCAGTTGTTACATTACATTCTGACCTGAGAACTCTTCGTGCAGGTGGGAAGCAGACTGTTGGGGTCCTTCTACGGCTCTGTTTATAGCGCAGTTTGAAGCGGAGGGTCCTGCCTGAGGGGGGGTTTCACGTGTTCTCCAGTGTCCTCCAGTGGGCACGAGCGTGCTCATGGAGTCTGTGGTTGACAAAACAAGTGCTATTACATAACTTGATTCGCAACTTCCGACAGGCAGCCGATTTGCAACTTCCGACGGGCAGCCGAAGCCGCAAGTAACAGATAAAATAACTCGTAAGCAATTCAACAAAACAACTAAATGCTCAAGGGTCAAAACTATCGTTGAGGGTAAAATCTCGTTGCGATAAATGTCCCGCATACAAAACTAACTTATCTCTTAAAAAACACGATTTTTAAGTATTTTTAATCTATCCATAATAACCTGGTTATTACGTATGTTGTGGGTTTTAATTGCTTGCATGAATTAAATAATAATAGTTGATAAATCAAGTTATGTCATCGGTCTTCCTACCATTGCACATGTTTCTCCTCAGCTTTCGAAAAGGACAGTTCTCCCTCATTCGAAACAGATAAGCGATGTGTTTCCTTCGGCCTTGGGATGACATATTCTGACATAGACTTAGGCTATACAGTATGATTTAAATGTATTATTATTAATGCTGCCGTCAACTTTTCATGTATTCGAAACGCCAAATGACAGCAGGTAGTAGGAAATAATTTCTACCCTCCGACAAAAACTGCACAAGGAATTGTTGAACAGGTTGGAGACGACCAACGTCGCAAGCACTGCATTTGCATTTAATTTATGAACAAAAAAAGTAATTAACAGAATAAAGAGTCAAGATTGGTTGTCATTTTTATTTTATTTGATAAAATATAAGGAATTAATTATTTACACCTTATTACCGGTATTCATTTGAGCTAAACAGATTTAAAAGAGCTAGTGATACGATCCTTGCATCTTTGGTTAAATTACAAGCTCTTTTCAGAGATAACTAAAGTTATACTTTTCTATTGCTTTTTTACAAATCTGTTAAAAATGTAAGTCTAGACTTTGCACAAAGTAAACATCACATTGCCCTTAAATTAGTAGAGATGAAGGAGTGGCTGTGGAAAATGACAAGTTTAGGCAGGCCACTAGCTTCACACAAACCACAGTATTTTAGACTTGAATAAGCAAACAATGCCTAACCATAAAAATACATGCTTGTGGAATAAATATTTGTTGACAGTCACATCTTAAAATAGATGAGTTCCTTTTCATTGATGAAGCTTATTGTACACCTGCTTTGTTCATGTTTGGCTGTACTAAAGGGTAGTTCATTTTAATTTGCAGTTTAGTATTTCACTACACAAATTTATAAGTTAGTTCTAGGGAAGAAGAGGAAAAAAAAAGATTTCCCCCCTTTGTTCCATCCCTCTTCTCTCTCCTTTGACTGGAGATCTGGCAATTTTGACCCACCTGGTCATGATATAGAAGTACTCAGGAAAGCAAAGAACACGAGAGGAAAATGAAAATCACAATTAGATTAAACATTCTCAGACACAAATGTCTTCTATAGTCCAATTTAAGTTGTCTCTAAACCTAAAGAGATCTGGACTACATTTGGCAGTAGCAGAAGTGTCAGATGTGGCTTGTTTAGCCCCAGAATCTCTGTTTGGTTTGAGAAACAGGTGATTCTGGGACGTCTGGGGCGAAGATGGAGCCTGCGGATTCGGAGAGGAAGATGAAGTAGAGGTTGGCCACCAGCATAGCCAACATCGGCAGAAATGAGAACCCAAAGCCGACACCTCTCAAACTGCTGCCACACGCTGCTGCGGCCCAGTACAGCAACCTGTGATAGGCACAAAGACAGACGGACACGGACAGACACAATTAAAACAAATGTAATAAGTATGGTTAATACACATTGAAAATCTTGAATTAAAAATCTAACAGAAACCTATAAAATTAAGTTTTGTTTTTTGGGAAAAAATAATCATGAAAAATCATTGGCATTCACTAGATATGAGAAATGTCTGAGCAAGTGTGTTGCGGCCTTTTCTAAATCAGAGATGCGGTCCTGTAAGTTTATGCGTGATTCTGTACCTGCCAAAGGCAAAGACGATGGTAAGAAGAGGAATTAGTTTCAGCAGATCCTGATTCAGGTAAGCAGCCATGACAGCCAGTTGGAGGAAGTAAAGGAGGAAGAGGGAGACCGAGTCCTCCACATAGCGCTGGTGAACTGCCACCTGCATTACTTCTCTCTCCCCCTCAAACCGTGGCTTTAAGGACCGATACCACAGACGAGACACACCTAGTACCAACATACCTAAGAGTGGAAAGAAAGAACCGAAGTTTCAAAACAGCTCTGAATGATTGAATGAATAAACACAAAGATACATCTATCAATGTTGCGTCATCTCAATAGTATCGCAACAGCCCGGGTGCCTCCTGCTTACCAAGGACAATAGGTATGACTGCAAAAACAGAGCAGCGCAGTGTGTAGACCAGCCTTAGGGGAGCACTGTCAAGCAGAGGGGCATCAAACGGCAGGAAGACGTACCCGCCCCACACCAACAAGGGGAAGATCAAAGCTGAAGTGAACATGGACGCACCCAGTTTAAGAGCATCACGATTAGAGCCGCCACAGTTACCTGGGAGAAAGAAAAAGAAGACATTACATGCTTTTGTAAAAGTTTAGTTGCAGTTCAGAGCTGTGTGGATCATAATAATGGTCATTTGCTATTTTGTATGAAGGTGCGGTCACATTATCAACATTTTGGCAAAATTTAACACACACACGGCTATTACGTGAATCACTCAGAAGTCACTTTCAAACCAAGCAGCTCTCTGTTGGTCAACATGGTGAAATTCATTTAACTTGAAATTCTCAATTGCAGACTCCTTTTGAAATGACTGGATTCCTGTTGTGAAAATTCTCTGAACAATTCTTCATAATTAGAACGCACTTTTTACTCTAAATTCAGTCATTTATTTATTTGTGAATGTTCACAAGCTCAAATGAGATTTGATAGCTACTTTTTAAGATACCTGATAGATATAATATTCCTGTTTCCTTACAACCCTCTACCATTCCTTCGAAACATTTGAGTGTTTTGTGAGATTTTACATACAATTGGATGCACTATTAACATTCCTGTCTTTAAATCAATGAAAAAAATAAAGTCAAGTTAAATTCAACAAATGATTTTAGGCATCACAATATTATAATACACAGTATAAATGAATATCCAAAATACATCTTATTTGAGATCTGGTAAAGATTTTATTTAATGGTGTTATTCAATTATTAGTATTTTAAAGATTCATTCTTCAAACCAAGAGTTCTCTCACAATTCTGACTTCTTTTCTCAAAATTGTGAGATATAAACTTGATTGCAATGAATACATTTTTATCAGCTCATGCATTCCTGGGAATTGAACCCACAACGTTGCCTTTGCTAGCACCATGCGGTGTTGTTTGAGCAAAGATATACAGTGAAGTATATCACCCTATACGGGGCTGATAGAGTTAGGAAACACTTCATGATTTTACTTACAGCAGTGTGATTTGGTTGTGATTGGCCAGTCATGGTAATAATCTTCTAGTGGTGTTCCATGTGTCCCATGCGTCCCGAGGAAGGGGCTTCTCTCTTCTTCATCACCTCTCCAGCTCTCTGCAGCCTCCTGCTGGCTGGTGGAGCGCAGGATGGTGATGCTGGGGCTGAAGACTCCGGCTGCGTTCTCTGGCATTATGTTCATCTCCTCCACCTCTATTTCTGAAAAGGTGTTTTTCACTCTGTTTCTCAGCTCAAAGTCAGAAATGCTCTCTTTCCCAGTCTCAATTTCTCTCCATTCCTCACCTATTTTCCCCTTCTCTCCCATGCCAAACTCCTCCCTCTCGCTCTCAGTCCGGCTCACTCCTCCCGGGAATGAGACGCAATCTGATCTCACGCTTACGCTCTCGCCATTCTGGACTGGCAGAATCTGTGGTTCAGGTTTATTCTCAGACCACTGAAGGGTACTGGGTTCCATATTTGCAGACTTGATCATTTTCTCATCCTCCTCATTGCTGTTTACATCCTTTGTTAACTTGTCTACATCTGCTACCCATTCAGGGATTTGGGGCACCGCTGCTGGTCCAGGAGGGCCCGTGTCCATTGTCCCTGGCTCTGAAGACAGAAATTCTGACAGTGAAAAAATGAAGAAGCTGGAAACAGCCTGAGTAATTTTGTAAGTGGTTTAAATTTTGTGAAAGGTCATCTCTAAAGGAACCAATATGTAATGTATTATAAAGATAATAAATTATGAAATATATTCACATTACAGCTAGAACTTACCGAAATACTTTCTGAATCACAAGATTTTATCATATTCTCTTGTAAATAAATAAATTAAAGTAAAATAACCAGATCACCTGGCTTGAACATTTACAATAACTCTTATAATACAAACTGTAGGCCTATAGTTAAACTGTGATATTTTTAGTCAAGACTATATAAATCACAGATAAAGCTGGTGGAAAATCTAGTTAATGGTTTCTGGTTTCTAGCTGGTGTTTGTTGACCATCTTAATCCTAGTAGCTGGTAATACAAGGTTAAGGTGGTCAAGCTGGTTTATTGGAACATGGTAACTAGTCAACCAGCTAATGACCAGGGTTGCATTTCCCAAAAGCCTTGTAAGCCACTAATAGTCACTATGATTAACTTAGCTCATAACACTTTTGAGAAATCATGGATCATTAACAGTCAAATTAAGTAACTACTACCCGGTTTCAGTCTTAAAGGGAAAGTTCAGTCAAAAACCTCATGTTTTTCCAAACCTGTATGAATTTCTTTTTTCCCCCTCCTAAACACAGGAGATGATATTTTGAAGAATGTTTGTAACCAAACAGTTGATTGGTCCTATTGACTTCCATAGTTAACTTTTTTTTCTCCCATACTATGGAAGTCAATTGGGCCCGTAAACTGTTTGGTTACCCATATACTTCAAAATATCATATTTTGCATTTAGCAGAAGAGAGAATGTATACAGGATTTAACAGGATGTAACAACTTGAGGGTGATTAAATATGACAATTTTCATTTTTGGGTGAACTATCCCTTTAAGTTTAGTCCCAGGAAAAAAACAAAACAAAAACGAATTTAACAAAATTCCTAAACTTTAATAAGGCCCACTCCTGGCTTAATTTAAGCCCTGTCTGTGAACCCAGGCATAGGATTTCTATAAAACCAACTTCATGGTTGTTTTTATGAAAAATAGTTGGCTAAACAGTTAAAATGATAAGAAATGCTGCCAAAGTTGTAAATGGAAGTTGAGTCCCCAAATCTATTAAGGTAATGGAATATTTATTTAGCATTAAATTATAGGCCATGACATTTTAGCCATAATAATTAGTGTCACTATACTTGTAGCCTATTTAGCCCGAAGTTCGCAGACGAAAAACCGAGACAACGCGAGCGAGGCCTCAAAACAACACGGACACATGATCATAAACAGAGCGAGTTTAGAAGAACCACATGATAACTATAAACGACAGCACTTATCCTCAGGCTGTTATTGTCAACAGGACACGCCTGACCTTCATTGTGTCCAACGAGCCTTATTTTAATAATAATAATAAGAAACCTTAACCAGGCCGAAATGAAGTCATTTGACATGTCAAAACAGTCGAAACGCGCTTAAGCAGCACAGCTTATGGAACATAACCATTTCGTGAAGTAAAAACAGTAAAACTTTCCAATGTGCTCACCCAGACTTCAGTGCAGGATATTTTGTTTCAGGGTTGGTTTCCTTCTATTGAAATGAAACTCCCGTAGTGGAAGTTCAGGTGTGTCCAGGTGAAGTTAGATAAAGGGGCAGCCTCTTAAAGGGGAAGTTTTTCACTGTCACTTGTAGCGTCATCGACGTTGCATGAGACTCTTTCTGATCAATGTGAGTACACACACACACACACACACACACACACACACACACACACACACACACACACACACACACACACACACACACACACACACACACACACACACACACACACACACACACACACACAAATAGTTTTGGCATGTGTGTAGATGGCAGGTAGCCTATTTTATAATACTAATTGTAGAATTATAGAGTATTGCAAGTTTGTTCAACACAATTAGGCCTACAGAAAAACAAAAATAGCTTAAGGTTGCTTGTTGGTCTTTGCAGGTTTAAGCTGGTTGGCTAAACTCCTGAAAAGTGCCTCCAGACCCCTCTAAAACCAAATCGGACCAGCCTAATTAGCTCAGTCAGCTAATCTGGTTTAAGCAAGTTAGACTACATTGATTCATAAGAGTATTTTCTTGTCTATCTGGAGAATAAAATATGGCAGTGATGGAGATGTTTAGGTTGATAATTTATTTTAAAATAAAATTAACAGGTCACTCCTCTTTAGGTACTATCATCATTAGGCCTACCATTATTGGTAAGCTGTTTTCATCTACAAGCTAAAAAAAAAAAAGGTCACAACAATACTATTCTTGTACCAAAAACATAAGGGACATTGGTAATCTTTCGGCATCTGCCGAGAACATAAATGTAAATATAAATTATGATACTTCAAAAACAAATGATGTTGAACAATATAGCACAAGATTGATTCAGTTCTGAACCGTTACAATGAGAACATCACGTCAATGAAAGCCATGTCCATAAATAGCACAACATGCTTGATGAAGTAGCACTCCTCTCTCTACATTACATGTCTCATTACCTTTCCCTCTGCAATAGGTCTGATTCATTTCGCACCACAGAACGCTGTTCTGAGCTCAAAGAGGCCCTGTGGGATGTGGCGCTGTAAAATGGAGCCGTCACTACTTTCCTGAGGTTGAGTGAAAGCACATCTGTACATGGTGGCATGAGAAGATGAAGACAGATGACTTTGAGATGTTTTCTTGCTGCACACTCCCTCCTGTGAAAGCTGCTGCCAGCATGTGTGCCTGCTGTTAGCATAATGCTAATGAAGGGGTTAAGGCTGTTTGCATGCTGTTCCGGAGGGTCGCTCTGATGTCTTTCTCAACAGGAGAAAATGTTTTTGGACCAAAAAGAGTCGGAGTGGAGGGATGAGTGTCCCCTGCCATCTGATCAGGCCTTTGAATTGGAACTTAATGATGTTATATGTTTGGTTTGTAGAGTTGTGTAAGTAGATTTCATGAGTAGGCCCAATGAATAGAATTACACATATCGATCAATAATTGCAAAAACCCTTCAGGGTTGTGCAACATTCAGAGCTGAAGAATGAACAGTGGCTCCCTTTCAATTCCTGACTGAGATTTTGAATTAAACTGCTAACACCCCACAAGAATTTGAATAGGAAAAACAGCATTTACTGAATTGTCATTTTATAGAATTCAACACAAGAAACGATTCTGTTGCGTCCGCCTCACTCACAAAATTTGAAATATGATGAAATGTATTAACTAAATACAAATTTCCATAGGTGACATTTCAAATCTAATCCGTAAGCTCTATAAACCTTCAAATTTCAAGGTTTTTAAAACTTTTTCTAGTTAAAAATTACAATTCTGCATCTTGTCTGCTACCTCAATTCCTGTCATGCACATGTTTTTCCATTTTAATGTTGTTTTATGTATTATGTATTAAGACACTCACTAGGGTGAGATGTAAACATATCTTTTTTTTATTTGGAAACAAATATAAAAGCACATTAAAATGCAAAAGCCACTTGTAAACTACATGGCACATTTTCTCTTTGAATAAAGTCACCAGCATCTCTCTGCATTTTAAAGGCTCAATATACTGTACACACCACTCAGCTAAGACACAATGTGCATCGTGAGAACAGCAGGTCGGTGTCATGGAGAAATAACACCGCTGCAATACTGACTCAAAAGCAATAGCTAGGTTGCACCTAAATGGCAATATTGACCTCCTTCTGTACGCAAGACACATAATCGCACCTGTTTATTTCAGCTTCATTTCTATTAAACATGTAATTCAAGCAAATCACAGGTGAATCAGACTTTGAAAAGGAAAACAAAACAAAAAAACACTGCGCTGATAGCCCGGGCAGAACGGCAAACGCTTGATAGAACAGTCCATTTCAACATCAGCAAATACTGAAGAACAACAGAGAGGAAATCCGACTCATCCTATTAAGAACACTGTAGAGAGAGGCGGGGAAAGACCTGGCAAATCAAACATTCAATTTGCCCACAGAGGCTGGTAGGTCAGTACATTGATTGACATTTAGCTGAATAACAGCAGGGCCAGTTTCTCTGGCTGTTCTGTAAACACACTGATTTATAAGGCGCAAAGCTCAAGAGTCCCAAACCGAAGAGCTCAGAGAATGTAATCATCCTGCAACCAATGCACTGTGCTTTTATGATAAGTGTGGAATGAGTCATTGAGAAATGGATTAACCTACTTTTTTATAATTCCAATTTGTCATTCTTTGGACATAGAAAATAATTAACCATATTGTTTATCTGTAATAAAGCTATTCGGCTGGTTTCGAACATAAAAGATTCATCGCTAAGACTTTTCAGCCATGCTGAACGTGACATCAGTGGTGGAAGCTATAAGTTGAAAAAACCCTGTCAGAACACATGAGACGTGAAAGTGGGCTTAAGTGCAGTTTTCAGATGGAAAATCCAGACCCACAAGTACACAAAACCACCATCACGGAACAACAACACGAGGGATACAGTCGGCTCTGAGGTGGAGGAGGTGTGGTGGTGGTGGTGGTGGTTGTGTGTGTCGGCGTGTGTGTGTGCGTGTGAGGTAATCATCGCATGTCTCCTAGCCCGAAATCTGGCTAGCAGCTCAGGCAATGCGGTAGTCGAACGTGTCTTTTTCCATATAGTCTGTCCATGTGGAACTCGGCATGCTGCTGTACGGATCCAGAAGGATTCGAAAGCAGCGCACGATCAGCAGCCCCAGAAAGATGAAGAGGAGGAGGACGAAGACGAAGGCAGCCTTCTGTTCCAGCGTGAGGAAAGGGATGGGCTGGGTGGCCCCAGACGCAGACAGCGTGCTGCTGTGGAGATGCTCGGCCATCCTTTCCAGTTTGTCGGCACGGGTCAGGGGCACGCGGCCATTTTCGCCACATTCGTGATCAACAGGTTTCTGTTTAGAGCCATACTGGAAACACACAAGATGATTAGGAAAAATCACTCGGGTAACAAGAAGAAAATACATTTTTAAACATGAAAAATCTTCAATATCGCATTAGTTTCTAAACAAATACTTCACATATGTTCGCTTTGAAAACCTAACAGCATTTTTTGAGGATTCACAACAACAATTTTACAGCCAACGCAGGCCTTACGTTTACACGCATATACCACCACTATGTTATATAATATTACTGTGTACATGTTTTACAGAATTAAATCCTCCAGCTCACATTACTAATGCACATCAGTGAAATGATTCAGGCTTGGGTGAATTATTTTAAGGCGATCGAATCCGTTTCCGACTGTGTTTTTGTCATGCCCCCTGATTCATTCCCTGAAAGCGCTGGTTTCTGTGACAGTCGCTGACCCTTTAATGGTCACTTCTTTGATGCCAGCGCTCACGATCAGCCCTGGCACTCCCTATAAAGCCTGGCTCAATTTCCCCAAACGTGAAGATTTCTCTTGAACAGTCGCACGCATGATATGGCAATGTGTTGTTCAAAATCCAACCGCATGAGGTACCTGGGGTTTGGATTACAGAAACAAAGTGCCACACACTAACACGTCTCTATTTGTGATTTTATTTAACCAAATGTAAATATCCAATCGATCCCTCCTAAAAACGGCTTAATTTCATTCTCACCGCTCTGACAGTTGAACCGGTGACGTCTGTACACACAAACACACACACACAAAGGGCTGTGAATGTAATGAAAGCATTAGTTTCTCACCTGTTGTTACTGAAGAGGATTCAACAGTGGGAGGGTGATGGAGACCCAAAATAAGCAGGGAGGGAGACGTTTTCCATCACGGCTGTCCGCCCAGAGACAGATGGTTGTCACAACTTTTTCAACCCAGCTCGTTCGATTTGTTCAGCAATCAAAATAAAATCCGTGGCTTTCCGCTTCCATTCCTCTCCTCTGTGGTCCAACTCCTCTTTCCCTCACCAAGATGAGCATGTAGTGGTGTCACATCACCCATAGCAACCAGTTGCCATAGCAATCCCTCCAAGTGTGTTCAGTAAAGCTGAGCTGGTGAGAGACAAGTGTGATCCAGCCAAAGCGCAGTGTAAACGTGTGTTTCTGTGAAGGCGGAGGATTTAATACAGACCCACTGATGTGTGATAACAACAGCGGCTAAAAATAGTGGCCGCTTTTAACTTTGCAGGATTAACACATTTTAATATGGTCTCTACTACAAGCTGCTCACGAATGTCAGCCAATCAGCTTAAATTGGGAATGTCATGCTTTCAGACATGCTGCCGTCATTTGAAATGTCTGTGTGTGTATACACTCAGTCTCCATATCTTCAGCTCTGTCAGTAGAGTCACAGTCTGTACGAGTTCTATAAACTGGATATATTTAAACATACTGATAGATCAGCTGACTGACTCATTTATTTATTTATTGTGTGATTGATGGCCGTGGAGAAATAACTCTGGAGAATAAGTCTGGATAATATCCATCCCTGAATGGTGCAGGGAGGCTTCTTCTTCATAGTGAATGGGGGTTTTAAAAACGCTTCATGTTTTGGGATGCATGTGAGACAGAACTGGATGAACATAATCTTAAATAATAGGTAGTGTTTGTGAAATAATAAATAGTGTGTAAACCACTAAAGGAAGATAGAGTAGGGCAATTATTGGTGTTATTATTATGAAGATAATAATATGCATTTCTTTTACTATAATTCTGTGATTTCCTTAGTCATCAAATATATAAATATCAATCTGTAAAGGCCTCAGAGGACCATAATCTTAATGCTATGAATGAAACTGATACTGTTGATTAAGTCTGATCACTGTAAATACAGTGGGGCAAAAAAGTATTTAGTCAGCCACCAATTGTGCATGTTCTCCCACTTAAAAAGATGAGAAAGGCCTGTAATTTTCTTCATTGGTACACTTCGACTATGAGAGACAGAATCACAAATCATAAAATCACAAGAATTTATTTGCAAATTATGGTGGAAAATAAGTATTTGGTCAATAACAAAAGTTAATCTCAATACTTTGTTATATACCCTTTGTTGTCAATGACAGAGGTCAAATGTTTTCTGTAAGTCTCCACAAGGTTTTTACACACTGTTGCTGGTAGTTTGGCCCATTCCTCCATGCAGATCTCCTCTACAGCAGTGATGTTTTGGGGCTGTCGCTGGGCAACATGGATTTTCAACTCTCTCCAAAGATTTTCTATGGGGTTGAGATCTGGAGACTGGCTAGGCCACTCCAGGACCTTGAAATGCTTCTTACGAAGCCACTCCTTCGTTGCCCAGGTGATGTGTTTGGGATCATTGTCTTGCTGAAAGAGCCAGCCACGTTTCATCTTCAATGCCCTTGCTGATGGAAGGAGGTTTTTACTGAAAATCTCACAATACATGGCCCCATTCAATCTTTCCTTTACACGGATCTGTCGTCCTGTGGCCTGTTGAACAAAGCTGGTTCAGTTGCTACCCAGGTAAGTTTGAGATTAGTTTGAGCAAACTCTGGTTTTTCGGGCTCAAGAAGGTGGATTGGTTTTTAGCAGTGTTAATCACCATGGTAACTTACACTACACAGCTAACCTGCTCTGGAGCAGGTTTTATTCTGGGTTAGAGATCACAAACTCAAACTGGACCAATCAGCTGCAAGTAAAACTCACACCACCTGTATCTCTCAAATTAAAGTAGTTTATAGTGAAAAAACTTTAGAGACAAAATTGCTCATCTTTTGTTGCAAATTATTTATTATATTTATAATATATGAATTATAATTTCTTTTAATTCACATAATATATTCATATAATTATATTATATTGACAAGTAGCCAAATATTAATATAAATATAAAACATGCATTCATAATTCTTTTAAACAACGTGTATTTATTTGAGCTCTTTGTGAACCTATAATTATTAGGCATATTTCTTTGATTAACATCATGCATTGATATAGTCAGATATTCTTTCAGCTGCCTTCTTGAATTGACGCTGCAGCATAAGTGTTTATTCCTGCTTTTAACACATTTAATTTCATGATAATTTTCAGAACGATCTCTCAATCTTCAGAAGAGAAGTGAATTGAACAGACTCTGTGATTGGCTGTTTGCCGCATGTGTCACGCTTTCAGGTGCACGCGCTTCAGTGTTAATTGCAAACTCTGGATTAAACCTGAGTTGACAGAGAAAGTTTATACCAAGCTTTGAGAAACAATTGAACTTGATCTAAACCAGGTTGGATTTATCTGGATTTGTCAACTCTAAACCTACTCTGAAACTCAGAGTTTGTTCAGCTAGCTTCATGCAACAGGCCTCTGGTCCCTTTGCAGAAAAACAGCCCCCAAAGCATGATGTTTCCAAAGGTATGGTGTTCTTTGGATGCAACTAATCATTCTTTCTTCTCCAAACACGACAAGTTGAGTTTTTACCAAAAAGTTATATTTTGGTTTCATCTGACCAGATGACATTCTCCCAATCCTCTTCTGGATCATCCAAATGCTCTCTAGCAAACATCAGATGGGCCCAGACATATACTGGCTTAAGCAGGGGGACATGTCTGGCACTGCAGGATTTGAATCCCTGGCGGCGTAGTGTGTTACTGATGGCAGTCTTTGTTACTTTGGTCCCGGCTCTCTGCAGGTCATTCACTAGGTTTCACCGTGTGGTTCTGGGATTTTTGCTCACCGTTCTTGTGATCATTTTGACCCCACGGGGTATGATCTTGCGTGGAGCCCCAGATCGAGGAAGATTATCAGTGGTCTTTTATGTCTTCCATTTTCTAATAATTGCTCTCACAGATGATTTCTTCGCACCAAGCTGCTTACCTATTGCAGATTCAGTCTTCCCAGCCTAGTGCAGGTCTACAATTTTGAGAGCTCTTTGGTCTTGTCCATAGTGGAGTTTGGAGTCTGACTGTTTGAGGTTGTGGACAGGTGACTTTTATACTGATAACGAGTTCAAACAGGTGCCATTAACACCGGTAACAGAAGAAGTTACAGGTCTGTGAGAGCCAGAAATCTTACTTTTTTGTAGGTGACCAAATACTTATTTTTCCACCATAATTTACAAATAAATTATTTAAAAATCAGACAATCGTGATTCTGTCTCTCATAGTTGAAGTGTACCTATGATGAAAATTACAGGCCTCTCTCATCTTTTTAAGTGGGAGAACTTGCACAATTGGTGGCTGACTAAATACTTTTTTGCCCCACTGTATTATGGGGGGAGGGGGATCTGTGAATTTGGCAATATTAAGTATTTAAGCAAATTGAAAAGTCAACAATCAACTATTTATTATAATAGTCTAGAAATTATAGTTATTATTAGTGCTGTCAAATCGATTAATCACGATTAATCACATCCAAAATTAAAGTTTGTGTTTACATAATATATGTGTATTTATTATTTATTATTATACACACATTCATGTGTATATAAAGAAATATTTGCATGTATATACTGTATATATATTTTATATTATATATAAATATTTTATATATAAATATATTTTTTTCTTAAATATATACATGCATGTTTGTGTATTTATAATAATTATACAAAGTACACACACATATATTATATAAACACAAACTATTATTTTGGATGCGATTAATCGATTTGACAGCACTAGACTGCCTGAAGTCCCACAACAATGTTTCACTAGTATACAAAGTAAAACAATTGTACTGTAAAAATCCTACAGTAAAAACCTGAAACTGGTTAACAGTAAGTTTCCTTATTAAATACAGTGATTAACTGTAATAGATCTCATCTTACTTTTCATTGAATGTACTTTTACAGTAAAATACTGTTAAATGTACAGTTTTTGGAAGTGAAAAAGAACAAGTCATTATAATTTACAGCAAACAAAACAAAAAACAAACAAACACTTACATTTCCAGCATTCCCTGCATGACACGTCATATTTGATGTGTTTTTATTGAAATAACTATATTTCTTCTTAGTTTTTTCTTCTCAATTATGTACATTAGGGTTTTATGTTGGGTTAGGTTTGTTAGGTTTTAATGTTGTTAAATTAATACAATAGGCTACTTTAGTGTTACCATGATGGTGTTTAGTATTTGTGTGAATGTTCACCTTTTATATATTGACATTTACCTCAGCTTGTGGAAAGCTGCTTATGATGAATTCATCATGTGACTTTCTATCACCACCTGCTTTTGGTGGTTATCAGTGTATTACAAAGGTACAAAACAGACAGCCAGGCCTATTAGTACTTCAATAGGTTGAATAACATTATATCAGGTAATGAAATTGATTTTTTTATTTACTGTAAATTTAAGTTAAATCTAAAGACCTAAAATATTGCTACTGTATTTTTTTTTACAGTAATAAATTCCAGGTAGACACGGCATTTTGAATGTGAAATAAACTGACGTGCCAAACTGAAGGTATGAGAACTGTGTGAAGAGTGTTGAAGCTAAGCATTGAGAAATGTGTCTTAGCGATTGTAAAAACGGTTTAAAACCATCAACTTGGCAAAAGAATAAACTTCAATAGCCTACCTGAGATATGATCTTCAAATCATATATTATTTTACATGTTTAGACGAACTTCAGTCAGAGAGAATTTCCAGTCAAAGATTTGTCCATCTCAAAGCTCGGTCTATTCTCTTATAAATATGTTGAAATAGCGCCACCTACCCGATATCCGTTGTAGTTCACGGCACATAAACTCGGAACAACTAGATTATTCCAAGGAACACAGAGAACACCTAAACAATAGGGCCATATAGCCTATTTGGCTGTGGGTGTCAACGTATTGAAGTAGGCTATTACCATCTTACCATCACAAGATGAAAAACACATCTCTTGCAGAAGCAAACGGTTAATTTAAAACGATTAACATTTTCTAAAATTTGTGTTTTTGTGTAGTTACTTAATCAACACTGAACTGACTTAAGCTGCATAATGACACTATTGGCTTGTTAGATCTATTTACTAGAATGTGTTACTAAATGAAACACATTTATGTGTCTAATGCAGAGAACTGTGTTTAGCATTTTGCAAAAAGTTTGTTTTACAATTGAAAACTGAGTGTAAAGCATACGATGTGCTTGCAGTTTTGCAGACTTGGTCTGAAAATTATGCAAATGAGCTTATGGTTTCGCTAAGTGGGCCTCAAGTAACACTGAGTGTGTAAGCATAAAAAAAAATAATAATAATTATAATCAGTCTGTAAGATTCATTCATTTATGCTGGTAACACATGGTGTAGAAACTGGTATTATACTCACCAGAAGCTTTATAATGAAGTACAGAGAACGTAATATGACTTTTTCATTTCTTACCGCTGGGTGGCAGCAGGGCACCACCTTTGGGTTCTTTTCCCATTGTTTTATAAAAGTAGATCTGTAGACGGCGCTCTATATCTCTGGATTACTTTTGAGCCAGAATCGTGTTCCAAAGACAAAACGAAAACAACTAGCCTACATGAAAACACAGGCCTCTAAAACATTGACTTTATGTCTCAAAAATAAGTATGCTGGATAGCAATACACTACTGCCGTACACCCTCATGCTCATGCATTTTTTTTCAGGCCTTCGTTTTCAGACGTGATAGGCTGTATTTAGTTAGAATCACAGTAAATTAATTAACCAAGGTTGCACTTAACTAGGTTTTTTACTTTATGATAACAACAAACACACAACAACCAGTCAGTTAAGGGTAAGTAAGGGGTCCACTATTACTACTTCAACAAGTATCCACTAATCAAAATCCTCTCATCCGCCCAGTGAAAAACAATATAAAACCTTGAATTCCTTTGTTTTAAATTATGAACACAGCGAGACACTACTGTCCTCAGCAGATATATTACAGTAATGAAACATTTGACTGATTCATTCCCATTTAATACTAATATGAATGCAAATGGCAGAAAAGCGTGGGTAGCTAAGAGATATTTGATCATGTATTCCAAAGATTAATGATCTTATCGATCGTTATTATTCAGCTGAGAGTGCTGAATTAATGAGGTGTGATGCATTCAATGTGGAATGCTAAGATGAAAACAGAAGAAAGGAACATTTAACACCATAATGTGTTGCATTTAATGACCTACATGTAGCGCTGTAATGCACACAATATTTTTGTGGTTGCTTCTGGTTCTCCATATCTCTTTATCTTTTTAGCCACAACCACAGCTAAACGTCCGTGTGTGACACGCCTGAAGTGACCTTTGACTGATTTCCCAAGAGGGTGATGAAAGACAAAATAATTGCATCTTTTCCAAATGTTTCAAGCTCAAACCTCTCTGATGCTTGATACTCATGTTCATTGCAATCAACTGTCCTAAACACGTCTCCCACACCATCAAAGCGCTGGATAAATGATGTGTTTATAGAGTGAACAAAAGTGTGCAAGCCACTTTGAAATATTTTAGCTTCATTTCATCAGAGTAAAATCTTTTGAAAGAGGAAAGCGAGACGGAAAGCGGCAGTTGGAAAGAGAGGGAAATCATCTCCACGCTCTCGCGCTGACTGCAATGACCCTCAGGCCATTTTTTCTGGCCTCCGTTTGGAGACAAGTGATTTAATTGAAAAAAAAAACAGGAAAGAAATGATACTTGTGGAAGATTGTGGTTCTGAGTCATTAACTGTGGGGAGGTGCACTGGTTAAGGGGACTAATTGAATGTCAGCATGAGCCATTGAGAAAGAGCTCAGGTGCAGTGTCAGCAAAACCAGGTGGGCGGGGGAGGATGAAAAAGTTACAAAAATGAATACAAGAAGGGTTTAATCTTATTACGGGAATAGTTTACTCATCCTCATGGCATTTATTTCTTACCTGTAACACAAAAGAATGCTTTGAAGAATGAACTCCTTTTATGCATGCAATACAAGTCGATGGGGTCCCAGTACGGGTTTAGAAGTACATGTTTAGGGTGAGTAAATGATCAGAATGTTTAACTATCCCTTTAAGTGTCTCACAGTTCTTCTACATGTGTGCATTTATGGTTGCCAGTTCACAAAACTATCTTTATGTTGGCTCAAGCGCAGCTTCAAACGCAAGAACAATGTTTACAAGAGGAGGTGTGAACTATTGCTCCCTCACACACCACATTATCTCACTCTGTCTGGACCTTCTTCCTCATTCACTGGAAATCCAGCCTGCATTGTCCACAGATACGGAAAGGGAGTCTCAGAGCAGTATCTTCTCTGCTTTATGTCTTCCCTGCGCTATGTTTTTTGGCCCTCTTCCACCATTACACACGCACAGCAGGAAGAGAACTCTTCTCCAGATGCTCCCCATCTTTCACTGATAGTCGCAATTCATATTCAAGAATACGCAACCAGATTGTTCCATTTTTAGCCCGTTAGAATTTCAAGCTAATTGGGCGCAAAAGCTAAAGCACCCTAGAAAGTCTCATGCTGCTTCTGGATTACTTCAGTCTGTGGAGTCCAGGCACCTGGTTGTTTTTCAAAGCCTCTTGAACAGGGCCTGCCTCTGGGACCACCGCACTGCAGACCGCCTCTAAAAGCCTGTGATAGGAACATTCAATCTGTCTGCTCTCGTTTCATCAGATCATTCTTTTTTATTTCTATCCCCCTCCTCCAGCCTGAGCTTTAATGGGAACGAGGAGAGAGGCAAACAGTGATTACAGGTATCAGGAGTTAACGCCGGATCTGGGGTACGAGATATGACCCTGCGAGAACCAACAACAACTTGGCACAGAGGCCATTACTCACCGCTTGTTTGGACTCTGAACTGATACTGTTCTTTTTTTCAGTTCAATTTATCTTTTTAAGCACTTTTTAAATACATCTCACCACCAATCAGTACAGTAGGGCAGAGTGGGGTTAAGATGTTTCATGTGTCACCTCTTTAATTATGATGACTTCATCAAATCCAGAAGCCCGTGATGAAGTGATAACAAATTTTATGCTTTCATGTCAAAGCAAACTTACTCATGTATAAAAATATATGTTGATTAATGTTGCAGCTTTTCCTCCAGTAGCAGGAAATATTATTAATAAAATATTTATAATTTATTATAAATAAAGATATACTATTATATACATATACACCGATCAGGCATAACATTATGACCAATGAAAGGTAAAGTAAATAACATGATCTCTTCTATGATTATCTCTTCATCACGGCACCTGTTAGTGGTGGGATATATAAGGCAGCAAGTGAACATTTTGACCTCAAAGTTGATGTGTTAGAAGCAGGAAAAATGGGCAAGCGTAAGGATTTGGTGAGTTTGTCAAGGGCCAAATTGTTATGGCTAATCGACTGGGTCAGAGCATTTAACTACAGAACTACAGCTCTTGAGGGGTGTCTGCAGTGGTCAGTATCTATCAAAAGTGGTCCAAGGAAGGAACAGTGGTGAACCGGCGACAAGATCATGGGTGGCCATGGCTCATTGATGCACGTGGAGTGCGAAGGCTGGCCTGTGTGGTCCGATCAAACAGACGAGCTACTGTAGCTCAAACTGTTCAAGAAGTTAATGCATCCACCCCAGAGGCCCCACCTCGCAACTTACAGGTATTGGTGCCAGGTACCACAGCACACCTTCAGGGGTCTAGTGGAGTCCATGCCTTGACGGGTCAAGGCATGGACAATTTGTGGAAGTTCAGCTGAGCATCAGATTGGGGAAAGCTGATTTAAATTACTTTAAACCTGTCATGGTTGTTGGTGCCAGACAAGGAAGGTTTTAGTGTTTCAGAAAATGCTGATCTACAGGGATTTTCACACACAACCATCTCTAGGGTTTACAGAGAATGGTCAGAAAAAGAGAAAATATTCAGTGAGTGGCAATTCTGTTGGCAAAAATGCCTTGTTGACGCCAGAGGTCAGAGGAGAATGGCCAGACTGGTTCCAACTAATAGAAAGGCAATAGTAACTCAAAAAAACACTTGTTACAACCAAGGTCTATAGAGGAGCATCTCTGAACGCACAATATGTTGAATCTTGAAGCAGACGCAAAAGACCACACCAGGTGCCACTCCTGCCAGCTTTTAAATGGTCTCTCAGTCTCTAGAGGAAGAGAGGAGAGGCACACAACCCAAGTTGCTTGAGGTCCAGTGTAAAGTTTCCACAGTCAGTGATGGTTTGGGGTGCCATGTCATCTGCTGGTGTTTGTCCACTGTGTTTTCTGAGGTCCAAGGTCAACGCAGCCGTATACCAGGAAGTTTTAGAGGACTTCATGTTTCCTGCTACTGACCAACTTTATGGAGATGCAGATTTAATTTTCCAACAGGACTTGGCACCTGCAAACAGTGCCAAAGCAACCAGTACTTGGTTTAAGGACCATGGTATCCCTGTTCTTAATTGGCCATATCTATGGGGTATTGTGAAGAGGAAGATATGCCAGACCCAACAAGGCAGAAGAGCTGAAGGCCACTATCAGAGCAACCTGGGCTCTCATAACACCTGAGCAGTGCCACAGACTGATCGACTCCATGCCACGCCGCATTGCTGCAGTAATTCAGGCAAAAGGAGCCCCAACTAAGTATTGAGTGCTGTACATGCTCATCCATTTCATGTTTATATTTCAGTTGGCCAAGATTTCAAAAAATCCTTTCTTTGTATTAGTCTTAAGTAATATTATTATTCCCTGAGATACTAAATTAGGGATTTTCCTTAGTTGTCAGTTATAATCATCAACATTAAAAGAAATAAACATTTGAAATATATCGGTCTGTGTGTAATAAATGAATATAATATACCAGTTTCACTTTTTGAACGGAATAAGTGAAATAAATAAACTTTTTTATTATATTCTAATTATATGACCAGCACCTGTATCAGACATTGTGCATTCGTCTTGTTTTGGTCACTTTTAGATTAGGGTCTAATTCCCCCTATTAACTAACTATTAACTTTGACGTTTGCCTCAATAAAGCCTATATTACAGCTTATTAATAGTTAGTAAGGTAGTTATGTTTAGGTATTGGGTATGATTAAGCAATGTAGAATATAGTCATGCAGAATAAGGCATTAATAAGTGCTTTATAAGTACTAATAAACAACCAATATCCTTGTAATATGCATTCCAGTAAGCAACTAGTTAATAGTGAGAATTGGACCCTAAACTAAAGTGTTACCATAGTTGTTTTTTCTAAATTTATGTTCATTGTTCATATTTTAATGTAAATCATTCACATATTTCACAATTATTCAACACCTTAAGATGGCATTTTTTTTAAAGAAGTCCTATTTCTATAACTTTATGTTATAGTTGATAAACATCCTGAAAGTTAATTGGGAATATTAGTTTAAAAAGTGGTGCAATTTACGCAACTCTCCCAAATAATTAATATTATTATTAAACAAAAAAATTCACAGACATCAGGTGATAGAACAGATGTCCTATGACAGCTGGTGATGTATGTGTGTCCTGCAGAAGTTATTTAGATGGTTTGGGGCTTTGACGAATGCCAGTCTACGGCAAGCTGTGAGTGTGTGTGTTAGTTGGGATGGGGGTCATGCTTTGTAGGTTAATTAGGAGTGGGTAGAGAGATGAAGAATGTGTATATATGCGTGTGTGGGCTGAGTTTATGTAGCTAATTAGGCTGGGAATCATTCAAGCTTCTGGGGGACAGATGTAGGGTGTACATGGTGAGCAGGTTGGGGCAAGTAGGCAGGGAAAGCTGCCAATTTAGCGTGAGATGGTCAGGGAGAGTATATTTTTATATGTGCGTGTGTCAGTGTGACAGGCAGTGGCAGGTGTGTTACTGTGTCTCTATGTAAAAGTGCTGAGTAAAGGCCCTAGGGCACCAGAGAAAACGGGTTGAAACCAGTCCTGACTGTAATGGTGGGTGTACCATGGCTGTCTGGCATACTGGACATGCCGGACATAAGCCGTGCATAAACCTCAACTGAACTAACAGTTACTGTACTACTGCCTAGGACTTCCCCATGCAGTCAAAACACACAAGTGTTGGCTTCACAATATCAGTAATGTGATGTTTTTTTTAATACAGAGTTGATGGTATTAGCTGAATCCTAACCCTAAACCCTTAAAATAATTATTAAGCAATAGTACTCTTTCCCGATAGCATTTTAAAAAAAGTTGCCAGCAACCGCCAGGGTTTTTGATCATTTCAAATGTAATGACCCATAGAATATTTTTTTGTATGAATATCTGAACATGCAATATATTAAAAGAAAGAATAGACCCTCTGCTTTTAAACAAACAAACAAAAAACTTGAATATGGGTAAGTTTCATAAAAAAAGCAACATTTTAAACAAAAAGCTTTTTTTGAAAATCAAGTTTTTTTTGTCAAGGACAAAAAATGATACTTATTTTAGATTAACTAGAGAATACATTTAACAGAGTTATTAAATGATCCCTGTTTTAAGGTTAATATAAAAGGGATTGTTGGTAGAATGTTGGTAACCAAACAGTTGATGGTAGCCATTGACCAAACAAAAATATTATGGAAGTCAATGGCTACCGTCAACTGTCTGGTTACCAACATTCTTTAAAATATTGTCATCTTTACAATGAAAAGAAAGAAACTGCTATGATACAGTAGAGATATACAGGTCCTTCTCAAAAAATTAGCATATTGTGATAAAAGTTCATTATTTTCCATAATGTAATGATACAAATTAAACTTTCATATATTTTAGATTCATTGCACACCAACTGAAATATTTCAGGTCTTTTATTGTTTTAATACTGATGATTTTGGCATACAGCTCATGAAAACCCAAAATTCCTATCTAAAAAAATTAGCATATTTCATCCAACCAATAAAAGAAAAGTGTTTTTAATACAAAAAAAGTCAAATAATAACCTTCAAATAATTATGTTCAGTTATGCACTCAATACTTGGTCGGAAAATATTTTTGCAGAAATGACTGCTTCAATGTGGCGTGGCATGGAGGCAATCAGCCTGTGGCACTGCTGAGGTGTTATGGAGGCCCAGGATGCTTCGATAAGCTCATCCAGAGTGTTGGGTCTTGTGTCTCTCAACTTTCTCTTCACAATATCCCACAGATTCTCTATGGGGTTCAGGTCAGGAGAGTTGGCAGGCCAATTGAGCACAGTAATACCATGGTCAGTAAACCATTTACCAGTGGTTTTGGCACTGTGAGCAGGTGCCAGGTTGTGCTGAAAAACAAAATCATCTCCATCTCCATAAAGCTGTTCAGCAGATGGAAGCATGAAGTGCTCCAAAATCACCTGATAGCTAGCTGCATTGACCCTGCCCTTGATAAAACACAGTGGACCAACACCAGCAGCTGACATGGCACCCCAGCTCATCACTGACTGTGGGTACTTGACACTGGACTTCAGGCATTTTGGCATTTCCTTCTCCCAGTCTTCATCCAGACTCTGGCACCTTGATTTCCAAATGACATGCAAAATTTGAGCGACAGTCCAGTGCTGCTTCTCTGTAGCCCAGGTCAGGCGCTTCTGCCGCTGTTTCTGGTTCAAAAGTGGCTTGACCTGGGAATGTGGCACCTGTAGGTTTCCTGCACACGCCTGTGCACGGTGGCTCTGGATGTTTCTACTCCAGACTCAGTCCACTGCTTCCGCAGGTCCCCCAAGGTCTGGAATCGGTCCTTCTCCACAATCTTCCTCAGGTTCCGGTCACCTCTTCTCGTTGTGCAGTGTTTTTGCCACACTTTTTCCTTCCCACAGACTTCCCACTGAGGTGCCTTGATACAGCACTCTGGGAACAGCCTATTCGTTCAGAAATTTCTTTCTGTGTCTTACCCTCTCGCTTGAGGGTGTCAATGATGGCCTTCTGGACAGCAGTCAGGTCGCAGTCTTACCCATGATTGCGGTTTTGAGTAATGAACCAGGCTGGGAGTTTTTAAAAGCCTCAGGAATCTTTTGCAGGTGTTTAGAGTTAATTAGTTGATTCAGATGATTAGGTTAATAGCTAGTTTAGAAAACCTTTTCATGATATGCTAATTTTTTTAGATAGGAATTTTGGGTTTTCATGAGCTGTATGCCAAAATCATCAGTATTAAAAATAAAAGACCTGAAATATTTCAGTTGGTGTGCAATGAATCTAAAATATACGAAAGACGAAGTAGGACCTGTTTTGTGCATTACTAGTTTCAAATGTTCTCTTAAGTCCATTTTTCATATTTGGCCCTCACAAATATAGCCAAATGGACCACATGTACAGGGCAGTGATAGAGCCAGATTAAAGACAGCGATATTTGCAGTTTATGCACACCTTTTCAGAAATGTTTCTGGTATTTAACCAAGAAAATGTATACTGATTTTTCTCGATTATGCTTTAGGACTATAAAATCACTCAACTGTACATCAGGTTCTGACTTTAATGTGATTTACACAGGTAGAAAATGTTCCTGGATCAGCATTTACAGTTGGGAGTTTTAACAACTTTAATACCAACCCAACCCCTGTGCTTTTAGGGACATGTAATGGCTATGGATCACTTTTGGCTTATGATTGTTTAATAGAAATGTTGTTCAAGAACCAGTAAATAATTCAGGAAAAGGTTCTACTTGGCTACATTATCTGCTAGTCATTTAGTCCTGGAATCCTTTAGTTTTGGTTGAGATCCACCTGGCTTTCAGAGAGAGACTCAGAATCCCTGAGCATCACTGCGGAGACACCAGAGGTGTGTTATAGAGGGCAAAGAAAAGCATTTGTTGGATTTTAAAAAGGCTTTCCTCAGCCATGTCTGGAAGTCTGACAGAGGACATAGTGGGACAAGATTACCATAACAACAGGAAGAAAATATGCTGTAGTGCTCCATCTTTGGGGGACATTCACTCATGAGGTTATTTACTCTGTCACATGCGTATGTAATTTATCTTCATTCAGAAGGAACCAGAAGAGGTGATGACTCGTTTGACTCAAACTATTAAAATATAAATGAGGCAAACAGCCAGCAGTGAACAGAGTCTTATAACACCATTGTAACTGCAATTCCGAAAAGCCATTTACACAGCAAGGACACAGTCCACTGGCTGTCTGTCTCCTAGTACACTTATGGAGCCATGTGGTTCTTTTTAGTTTATGGTTCGTATAAATGTATCCAAATGCTGTGCGGTTTGTGCGGCTGTAGCATGTAAAAGTCTCTCTGAGAGGGACGCCAGACCGAGAATCTGCTAAAACATTCAGGAATGATACAGATGCTTACAACGCTGCATTGAAGATACTTTTGAACACAGACCAGTGTTTTTTACACTTCTAAAGCAGTGCAATTCAACAAACCATAATCGTACATAGTTAGGATAGCAAAATAAATAGGATAATTTGATATTCATAACAACAAAAGCGATATAATTCTTAGTTTAACAAACGAGAAGTAGTAATGAGAAACGTACATTTTTAAGACGATTGCCTTTGCTCTGCCAACAAAAAAGCTCCAAACAAAGTAAAATCAGAACCGATGCATGTCTCTGAGCAACACATCGTAGTCGTTCCTGAATTAATCATTGTTTTGAATTATTAGGTTTTTCATTAACTCACCCATAATTCTTTTGTTCCAGACTAAAATCAGTGTTGTTGAATAAAGGAGTAACGGTTCAAATTACTCATGACACGGTTTTAGGATCATGGTTTCAGTACGGTTCGGTATGTGCATGTTTAGAAAAAAAGGACTGCTGTCAAATAAAAAGAATGAAAAATATAGCTGCAAGCAGCAATACCGGAGCCAAGCGCAAAGAAGAAGATAAGACATGCCAGCATGGCTGGAAGTGTCAAACCAACTGCAACAATGAGCCACTAAAGACATTAAGTTGTTTTAGGCAAAATAGCTGTACAATTTTAAATACAGTTAATAATAATGATTTAATGGTTTATCACTTTTGACCAATAAGTGACACTATTACGAAACTGATGTGGTGTAGTCAGATTAAAGTTACAATGACACATGCAAAGTGTGGTGTCAATATGTCAAAGCATTGCAGAGATATAGCCCCAAGAGTAATTTTTGCATCATGGCTCAAATCTGTTGCAGTGTTATATGACAACTGTTATCAACACGAAATCCATAACTATTTGTCGGCATTGTCTTAAGACGATACGGGTCAATTTTTGTGAAAATTGGACAAACGGTGTAGGACGAGTTTGAAAAAGTAGGTTTTTAACAAATAAGTTTGGTTTGTAAAATACGGCAAAATTGGTATGTTCTCGGCATCAGCCAATAAATGTACTAAGACCAGTTTCATTACAATAGGCTAAAATAATCATAAGTTATTAGATTTTTAAAAATGTTGTTATAACTCTTGAACACAAGGTGGCGCAGCTTCTGAACTTTTGGAGTACCTTCAGAGCATCGTTCCAAACACACAGAGTTTTGTAACGATATGCCAAAGAGTTATTAAAACAAAGGAATCACATTTTTTATCATAATACTGTATTGAAGTCAGTGGGAATTTCATGTTTTGTTCTATTATAGTGCCACCAAGAGGCACAATCCCACCATTTTTTGTGTGTCCTCGGAGTGAGCCCATACATATGTGTGTATTTTGGTGAAAATATGTATCATTTCATTTTGGTGTTATATACATTTATGTGAAAAAACACATAAAAAACTGACTGACACATGACTTTGATTGGATTTTTATACTCCTTACTGTCAATATTTTGACATTTGGGTATTAACACTATGTTTCAGAACTTCTGACCCTGGTTTTGTCTTGATCAGACTAGCAGTTTCATAGATATACGCTACGTTTTTTTTGTGTTAAATTAGCACGCTGCGCAAACCATGCGCCGAAACCTGGCAAGTCTGATATTGTTGGACTTTGCAAGGATTCATGAGAGGAATAAAAAGTTACTCCCATGAAAACAAGTCAACCACACCCAAAGTTATAAGCATTTGAAGAAAAAAAATATCCACTAGGTGGTGGTGTTTCAAAACTACTCAGGCTACCTCAGGGCTTCGTGGTGATGACCCATACAGAGTTTTGTCAACCCTACGTCAACCTGAAATGTATTGCTGAGACCACAAAATATGGTGGAAAATGAATACTTTAACAATACTTAAACAATAATATTTTATACAGACCAAACATTCTCACACAAACAAACAAACATTTTGTTGTAGATACAGATATGTGAAATATATGGTGGAAACAAAATGTTTTCTGCATGTCTTTTTCAGTTTTCACATTACTCATTACTCATGTGGCACAATTGTCAATACCAATACTTCAATAGAAAGCAAGTGATGCATTTCACAAAATATGATTGTAAATGTTATAATGGTGATTTTATAATGTCTAAATATGAATTACAGATCAATATTAGGGAGTAGTATGAGCACAAAGTGATGACAATAACTTAGTAGAAGCTGTATTGTTAGATTTTAGCTTAGCATTTTATGTAATGGATCATAAATTATTGCTGGATTTTATTGCAGATTTTGGTGTGGCAGTGGCTCAGTGGTTCATGTAGATTGTCTACAAACCAAGTGTCGAGGTGTCCATGAGCAAGACACCTAACCCCAACTGCTCCCGACGAGCTGGATGGTGCCTTGCATGGCTGACACTGCCGTCGGTGTATGAATGAGTGAGTGAATGGGTGAATGTGAGGCAACATGTAAAAGCGCTTTGGATGGCCATGGGTCTGTTAAAAGCACTATATAAATGCAGTCCATTTACTATTTACCATTTGCAGATGCTGCAGATTTTAAAGAGTAATGTGGTGTTCCTCAAGAAAGTTGTTTAGGACTAATATTATCATCATTATTTGACCAGTGATCTTCCTCCTGTTTTAAACTGTGCACAGACAGTCATGTATTTTGTTTTGAAAACCACTGCACAACAATGGACTATATTATATAGAGGAATACAAATATGATTTACTATCAGATATTACATATTTTAAGAAGTAAAATGAGTTTTAAAAGGAAGGAACATTTAATGGGATTTGCATGTTTAATTTTATTGTTGTTAAATTTAATTAGGGCCCGAGCACCGATGGTGGTCTACATGCCATTGCCAATATTTAGTCAGTTATAGTGCCACCTGTGGGCAACAGTAAACTGTGATCAACTCCTCATTAAGATTGAACCAGAACAACATATTTGGTCAGTCTAATCTTAAGCCTTAGTGATGTTAAATTTCAAAGATCTTAAGTTC
Source organism: Gobiocypris rarus (assembly GCA_023029165.1). Classification (NCBI taxonomy): domain Eukaryota; kingdom Metazoa; phylum Chordata; class Actinopteri; order Cypriniformes; family Gobionidae; genus Gobiocypris; species Gobiocypris rarus. The sequence continues at coordinate 26,236,143 of CM040926.1, read as the reverse complement.
TGTTGAACGATGTGTCCGTGGCATCCTGACAAAGTCTGATGTTTCGGCAAAATTTTAGTTAGTCATAGTGCCACCAGATGGTAACAGGAAATGTGGCAAATACAAATGATTGATATAGTCCTCCTATTTTTATGTACTTAGATGTGAATTGCCCAATGTACTCTGTGTTCCTAAAGCCACAAGGTGGTGGTGGCACAGGTGCGAGGACTTGCAGCTTTAATGTAGTTTTGTATTTTTTACTTTTTGGGACCTCAGGAAGAGTAGTCACTGCCTAGGTATTGGCTAATGGGGATCCAAATAAACAAATAAACTTAAATCATAGATGGGAAAGAGCATGCACAGCAATACAGGCAATTTAACTAACGAAATATATATATATTTTTTGACAGTTATAACACATTTCTTCTCTTTTTTTAGGTGTCCTCAAAGTGTGCCCATAAATATGTGTAAAATTTGTTATAAATATCTAATTTTGTTTTAAAGTTATAGCCACTCATATTTATGAGAGCATGGGCTGCACTGATTGGATTTTTTTGCCACTTCCTTTCAAAATGTTTGCTTTTAGTCATTATTGTTTAGCTATTGACATATCTTTCAGAATTTCCTGTAGTGGTTTTTGTTTTGATCGGACTAACTGTTTCGAAAACATTCGCAAAGGCTTTTAGGTGCTAAAGTACAGCTTTTCACAAACCATAAGGTGAAACCTGGCATGTTTGGTATCATTGGAGTCGGCAAGGATTCAGGAGTCTAAGGAGGTGAATGCTGTGAAAAACGCTGGCTTGAAATTTCTTAAGCTCCTTTTCATCTGACTAATGTTTGGGTGCGTATATTGCCATTTCATGGGTTTTTCCCCTGTTATAGTGCCAACAAGTGATCAATCGTTGCAATTTTTTTCTTGTGATCTCAGACTGAGCTCACACACATGTGTCCTGAATTTGGTGAAAATATCTCATTCCATTCACACGTTTTAGCCATTTTAGTAAAAGAAGTTCCATCACATCGAATATTTTGGCTACCCTTAGCGACAATGAATCAAATTTGTTTTCGTTTTTTTGGATAATTATTGACAATCAGACTCCAGAGAACATTTCTGCAGTTGTTTGGTTTCAATCAGGCAAATAACCTGGGAGTAATTTGGAAAAGTAGGTTTTACAAAAAACCTAAAATATCTCGAAATTGGCGCCTGAAGGGCGAGCAAATCCGAGGCATGCGTTTTGTCCGCCTTGAGCCAAGGATTCCAGCGATATAAGCCAGCAGTACTTTTGGTCGCTGTGTCGTACTTTTGACCGCTGTAGCGCCCCCGTCAGGCCGATCGGGGCTGGCTTCGGTGACGTCTGTAGTCATTGTGAGTACTACCAGCCCTGAAAGTTTCAAGTCTCTACGACTTACGGTTCGGTCTGCCCGATCAGTTTTAGCTGGAAAATGATGCATCATGGGACAATGAACAGTTACAATAGGCCTGACACCTGACTTTGATTGGATTTTACTACCCCTTACTATCAACATTTTTTCAATTTGGGCTCGCGATCATGCCTAACGACATATGTTTCCGAACTTCTGACGCTGGTTTCGTCTCGATCGGACAAGCGGTTTCGAAGATATCAGCTAATTGTTTTTAAGCGCTAAATTACAACGCCGCACAAACCATATGCCGAAACCTGGCAAGTGTGGTATCGTTGGACTCGGCAACGATTCAGGAGTCTAAGGAGATGAGTCTTGTGAAAATAAGTCGAACACACCCAAAGTTATAAGCTTTTTTGAAATGCTGTTTCGAAACTCCTCAGGCTACTTCAGGGTATCGTGGTGATGACCCATACCGAGTTTCGTAACAATCCGTTCATGCGTTCATAAAATACAGCATTTTAGCACATAATTCAAGACGGCCGACAGCCAAAATGTCCGATATGGTAAAACTGGATATCAGTCGACTCGGCACAATGTCCCAAATCTAACAAGACCCCTTTTATGATTTTTGGACAAACGGTTCAGAAGTGATAAGCAAAAAAAGCAATTTTTTGTATCTCCGGACCAGTAGGTGGCACTGTGCCGAAACGCAGTAGGTGGCACTGTTGCCTCAGGAGTCAGGACATGCTTCTGCTGACATGTACCAAGTTTGGTCTGAATACGATAAAGCTTTGCGGAGATACAGCCTTACGTCTGTTTTCGCAAGTGCTAAGTAAAATTTCTTTGCGCATTTATCGGAAACAATTTGACGAATCAACTTGAATTCCATAACTTTTTGTCGGCACTGGCTACAGATGATCTGGTTAAATTTTTGTGCGAATTGGACGAATTCAAAATGGCGGGAAATTTATAATGACAGAAATGACATCATAGGGTGCGATCGAATCGGCATTAGCTCACAAATCAGAGGAAAAATTTTGTTTCTAGCCCTTAAGGTTCAAGAGTTATTAGCATAAACATGACTGCAACTTTGGACAGGTGGTGGCGCTAGAGGGATTGAGTTAGAGACACTAAATTGTTGTATTAAATGTTGGGACTGTGCTCTATCAGAATGTCAAATCGTTACAACTTTCCCGCAAACGGTTCTATGGGCTGCCATAGACTCCCATGGCGGAAGAAGAAAATATACGGGAACGGAAACAATAGGTGCCTAAGCACCTTCGGTGCTTGGCCCCTAATAAGAAAATATTGTGCTTTTCAGGCATCTAATAGTAGTTTTCAGGTACACAAATTGAATAAAGTAATTATATGTGCAAGAACACAGCATATAATCCACTAAATTAAATAAAGATTCTCAATAAAGTTACAAAAGTTATTCAGTTGAGTAATTTCTTTGTCATTTGTTGTTTACATTAAATCAAGGACCGCAGGAATATTATTCTTTCTCAACTGTTTATGTTCATTAAAGACATATCTGACTGTTTAGGATACACAGGCATGTTGGCCATTTTTGTTTGAATATGTCAGTTTAAGAGAAAGAAAACGTGGTCATTCATCTGCTGTCTAGACTAGCACGTAGGGAGCTGTGATGTCAACAGCAGATTTACATAGGCTACTAACAGTTGATTGGACAGCTACACTCAAGTGAAGAGCATACGGAGAGTATCCAATGAACAGAACGAGGCTGCATCCAATATACTTCCTACTATAGGCGAAAAACAGTATGTGACAAATGTAGCATGTCCAAAATCACAGTAGGGCGGGGCTAAAGGCTCCATGGGGTAAAAGGCTCCTTTGATTTTAATTTCCTCTAAACCACTAGATGGCACTTCAGCATTTTAGCACTTAGCCCTTTCCAAAACATCCGCTTTTCAAGATGCATGTGGACATTTGGCAGATCCTTGACGCGATTACAGCCAGCAGTGCAAAGTTGATTCTGCGCTCATTTGATCTAATATTTGATATTTTTTAAAATGTTGTAGATATAAGTAGCAAATAAAAATCGCAAAAATTATTGAATATATTTAAAACAAAGGCCTTGTTAATGTTTGTCAGTTTTGTTCAAGGTAATTAAAGCAACAGTTTTTTAATAACGGAATAATATGTAAATGTATGGTATTTGGGGTAAAAGGCACCCCTGCTGTTGGGGCAAAAGCTTCTTCAATGCTTTCAGAATCTTTACTTTTTAAATGATTTTGTTTCTATATTTTCAGAGATATAATTCTTTATTAACATATTTTAATGACAGCATATTTATTGCCCAAAAATGAATGAAATAAACAGAAAATAGTTCAAACTTTGCTAAGGTGATTGTTTTGAAAAAGTATTACCTTGGACATTATTAAAAACAAATTATTTTAGTGAAAGTATTTGTATCAATACTGTGTGCCTTTTGCTCCTTCACCCCATGTGTGGGGTAAAAGGCCCCCCTTGTCACCTCATAAATCTTTAAGATTTTTAGATAAAATAAACCACTTTAATTATTTATTTTCATACAAAATGTGTTGCTCCATAAATGTTCAATACAAACATATATATATATATATTTTGTATCATACATTATATAAGTAGTGAAAAGCACATTTCTACCCATTCTTAAGGTGTGCCTTTAGCCCTGTTGTACCCTTCTCATAAAAGAGTAGGCAAAAAGTACCTGGATTACCTAGAATTATGAAGTGTACATTAAGTGGACATACAATGGACACTTTACTATCCCATGAGGCCACAGGAGAGGATTTGAGGATTTGTGATTTGTGAATGAAAGTGAAGCGACTTAACTGACGCTGGTAAACATGGGCAACGAGGGCAACATGGCGAATGAAGTACGTCCAGATTACATTCATACTACACATACTCATTATAGAAAATAAATTTTTATGTTTTCGGTCGTGAAGTAATTACTTTTTGAAAATAAGTTGGCTACCTACTCAAGAGAGAATGCAATTTCGGATGCAACCATACATTAGATAAACTGTTTAACTATCTGTGTTGTTTTTGTCAACATATTTATAGAGGCTTCATCAGATTTGAGAGCAACTGCGGTGCAAGTATGTAGGTTTTTTGCAGTAAAATATCCAAAAACCACCAGGCCAGTGTTATATATTTTGTTCAGTTGAGTTCTTACAATATCCCAAAATTGCTATTTTAACCTAGGAACCGGGACATGTGAGGTTACCCTCGGTTTCCTGCTTTACTTCTATGGCAGTGTGCAAGTGTCACAGCAGCCGCCGAGTAAATGCACAGAGTAACATCATAACATCATTTTAAACACACTTACATGTATCTAATTTGATAAACAGAGCTGCATTACCTCATACTCATGACCGGAAAAGCGGAAAGGGCGCCGGCGACTGTGTCCCGTCATAATAAAAGTCCTGTTGCTCGCGAGCTGTGTGTTTCGTAACAATTGCTCCAGTGGCCTTGGTCAGCTCCCACAACACTCAGGCTTCTCTGCTTCATACTACAGTAACGCATCCATGAACATGATTTCTGCCCGAGACCTATCCCGATTCTTCCCCACCGGCTGTCAGATGAAGACCACGTGTCCCAAGGTTCTGCGCTCAAACGTGGCGTCATCAAGCTACTCCTTTGTTTTGAATAGGCGCCCTCTAGAGGACGGAAAAGTCACATATAGTGCACTTTTAATAAATGAATCAATGAGTATAAAGCCTAGAATGTAATGTTACTTTACTGAACGAATTAAAGGTTTTGAGCAAATCAGTTCAATGCTGCTGTAGCTACTGTAGATAAGCTATACATTGATAATCACTTATACAGAATATAAGGTGAACATTATTGTTTCTGCCTATAAACACAAATCTGCCTATTTAATATCTTACATGTAGAAGACATTAGCAAAAAATATATTTCCTGACCAAAATAGCAAGTTCAATTTCATAAAGCTGGAGTAGGCTATTTTTAACGTTTTTCATTTACAGTAAACACTATGAATCAACATGAATGATACAACCCATATTCTCAGCAGAAAACAAAAACACAATAAATGGGAGGCATTTTAATATCAGAACCATCCATCTCTTTGTAATAAAAATAATGCAAATGAAGGAGTGTAGCACTGTAAATGTATGCCAAACACGGCAGCAATATCATAACCATGACTATCAGCTAAATCTTTCAAGATGATCTCACAGATACAAGAAACAGTCCCAACAGTAAAAGAAAGCATAAAGACAATGGAAGATAAAAAACTCTTTACAAAAAAGACATGAAGGATTTTGAGCACAACAGGGGTTTACTTGAATTAAGATACCAACCAGGGTCAGAAACGAAGCAAATATGCCACAGAAAAATGACAAATATGCCTCAAAGTGTAAAAAAGAAAGAAAGTAATATTTTAATATAATATGTTTTATTAGATTCTACCTATTTTCTGTTCTAGGCACATATCACATTAAATATCTGCTGATGTTGAGTTACTTTTATGGATGAGAGGTAATAAATTCCCAGTCCAATTATTCAGATTGAGAAATTGAGTTAATTAATTTATTAATTTATGTAGTTGATAAACATGACACACTTTAGATTAGCCATATGGAGCAGATTAGAAAAATAGCCCCCATAACAATAAAACAATACACATAGCACATATTGTAACATTTTATTTCTGACACCGATACTAACAATAATCAATATCAGGAAAGCCTCCACACTTCATAAAGGGGCAAAATAATGTTATCCATCACCAGCTAAACAGTGTCCCATATTACACGGTGAGGCTATGAGTACACACACATACAAAGACACACAAACATATGTAGTCAGCAGAGTTGCATGTCGCAATGTCAGCAGTGTCTATTGTCATACACCGTTCCGTATACATCCTTTCAGCTGTGTTATTGTGAAACGGAAAGAAAAAAAATAAAAGACCATACGCTGACAAACAAACTCAAGCAGCCAAATATATCACAACAAACCACCACAGCATTTTCACAAAAACCTTTCTGGGTCGAGTGAACAGCAGATGTTAAGCAGTTTTAGGGTCATCGCTAAAATTCACAGGGCCCGAAATGTTTTTGGGTGATCCCCCTTCTCCTTTGGATCCAATGAGCAGATTATATAGAGGTTCTTCTCCTGTGATGATGAAATTCTATATATTTAACAACAAAATGCATGTAATTTTACGTACAGAAACATTCGGCTGCTCCTGACAGTTTCGAGACAAAATTTTGTTCATTCCATCTCCCAGAATACATTTCTCTAATGCCCTCTCACTCCCAGAGAGCTGACAACCAGCCAGAGAAACAGAACTGGTGAAAGCAGGAGAGGGCCAAAGAAAATGATGGAGGAAGAACCAGGAGACGTGAAAGTGTATTCTGGTGTGAATTTGATGATTCTCATGGGTGATATCAGGTAGTAGCGCTCTTGATGGCACCTGATGAGTACTGAACTAAGAACTGTGGGTAATAACTGAGACTGTTCAGCTCCACCTGTCAGAAAACCTGCAGTTAGTGTGTCCGCTGAATCCAGAGCCACTTATCTGCACCGGAGTCTTTATGGATAGAAAGAGGGGAAGTGAACTTCACATAGAGCAGTATGATAGAAAACCATAACTTATTGCAAAATTACCTAACACGACATAAATCCATGGATTAAATAAAGTGGGAGATTGAGTGTACTTGGGAATTCCATTCCCAAGTAACTGTGGGGAACCAAACAGGTTCTGCCTTGCTTTTGTTGGCTGGAATGGTCTGAGCAGTTGCTTTTGGACCTGAAGCTGCTTAGTTAAAATAGCAATTCTTGTGAGCTTTCATCAGTCTTTTCCAGAGAGAGAAATGATATAAAGCAAAGATTAGCGTTAATGTTATAAAAAAGTGGCACTGCTGAGCTGAATTCATGAGAGGCGAAAGACACAACAAATGTACAAATAACTACAGATTTACAGTGAAAACATCTTTACTTTCACGAGTGGAGCTTCTATGTAGCTATTCATGGAAAATATCTTAATTTCTTGTAGAACTGCGCTGTAAACTTGGCTAGAGAGAGCCAGACTCCATGTTTAATGTATATTCACCTTCAATTCAAGGGCCCAGAGGAACTAATTGGCTATTAAATCATTTTTGGCCTTTGAGTGGTATGGCAAACATCATCCATTGCATCTTTGAGGAACAGCTGCGGCTGGCAAACAACACCAGATTCAGCTGTTTTATACATAATGAGACTCTCTGCTCTCAGTGACTACACCCAAACATGTTTTCTTTTTAAAAAAAAGATTTTGAAGGAAAATGTTACACACCATCTGAAAAGTGTGAGTCGAATATAAAGAAAAGCATGTAAACTGTGTAAAAAGATCAAATCACACAATCAGTGAACCAATCTGCATGTTATGATCTCTCATTTATTTCTGTTATAAGGAAAATACAACAGTATTCCATAAAAGCAGAGGTGGAGAATCCATGGGGCTTTGCCCAGTAGTAATCATAACAGAGCACTGAATCCTGGGAAACTCCAGGACTGTATTTACACTGTGCAATAACAGAAACCTCAATGGTTAAAGCAGATAAAACAGACACACGCAGTTCCCTTTCCATCATGATATCTATAGAAATTCAAAGAAACTACTCCAGTCTCTTTCCACTCAGTCTACTCGCTCCGGTTTACATCGAGTACAATGCAGGGATTCAATCCTCAGTCCATTTCCCACCTGGGATGCATATGATGCGGTAGCCGTCCATTAAAATGTGACATTGCATTTGGTTTTGAGAGGGGCAACAGAGCACAGTTACAGGCAGCCAATTTGAAAGGTTCATTCAAGTGTACATGATAAAAACTGTATTTCAGACCAGCACCAATATGCAAAAGCAGACACATCACAGAATAAGATGATGAAGATGACTGAGCAGAGGAACTGTTCTGAGTTACTCGGCCAGACTGAAGTACTGAGGAAAAAGCAAAGGGAGGTATGTGTTTGAACTACAGCCAATTGATATGGTCTCCTCATGGAGCGCACACACACACACGCTCACACACGCAGAAGTCTCTCCTCCAAACAGAGTGCAAAGCCTAAGAAGTCTTACTCTCGCCATTAAACATAAGATCTGAAGATATGTTGCAGTGTAAAAGTTCACGTATCTTACTTTTTACTTCATACATCTCAGAACAAACCCATCAGTTCTGTGCGGGCAGGGGTTTCTTAAACTAGAGTTGAGTCAAACAAGAAGAAAAGAAGGAAAACAAAAAAAGAGAGATAGACAGCAAGGCCATAACCATGTCTTGAACATTGGGGGGGACCAATTTTTTATTTTATTTTTTTAAAGCATAAAGAAATGGAACAGTGAACAAAATTCTAGGTCTAATTTTAATTGGGAAATAAACCTTTTGGGACTATTTGCAAACAATATTTGTATTAATTTGCATCAAATATATTATTAGTCCTGAGATTCTTCACATTAGTGAATAAAGACATGGATCTGCTGTTAACATTCAAATTCCCTGGTGGTCTAGTAGTAGAAATTTTGTTCACTGTGTTCCGGGTTCTAATCCGCCCTCATATATATATATTTTTTTTTCAATGATTGTATATTAAGAGCAGGGACACTTTGTGTGCATTTTGTTTTGTGATTTCGCCGGAAAGAATAGAGTCTCTCTGACGCGCTTGTCTGTGTGTGAAGACTGTGCACGAGCCAAAAGAGAACATAAACCCCGCCTACTTTTATTTGACTGGCCATCTCAATCATTTTGACATTGACGAGCACTGTTAGACCTGAGACAAACCAGACTAAAAATTTAACTTTTAAACCTTTTTGTCATCCTAACATACAGAGCGCTGCATAGTAAAGTGCAGCAGAGCAGTGCAAGAATTTCAAATATTGGGGGGGACAATTTGGCCATTTCCAATTATTGGGGGGACTTGTCCCCCTCAATGTCTATGGTGGTTAAGGCCCTGATAGACAGACAGACAGAGAGAGACAGACAGATAGATAGAATGATCGATAGAACGACAGATAGAATGATAGATAGATAGATAGATAGAATGATAGAACGGCAGATAGAACGATAGATAGAGCGATAGATAGATAGAGCGATAGATAGATAGAGCGATAGATAGATAGAGCGATAGATAGATAGAGCGATAGATAGATAGATAGATAGATAGATAGATAGATAGATAGATAGATAGATAGATAGATAGATAGATAGATAGATAGATAGATAGATAGATAGATAGATAGATAGATAGATAGATAGATAGATAGATAGATAGATAGATAGATAGATAGATAGATAGATAGATAGATAGATAGATAGATAGATAGATCTCGTTGGAGGGAAAACTATGTAGATGATCCAAATGCAAAAGCCTCACACAGCCTAGGGATATCAAAAGTATCTAGAAATATATATCTACAATAGTTATGACACATACAGACAACCAAGCTTAAAAAAAATACAAATATTAAAAATAAAAAGATAAATGACGGCCTCTCTGCCCTTTTCTTATGTCCCCTCTCCCACTCTGCCGCCACCCCCCCATAACACATCATATTAAATAAGGCACAAATTTACACAATTAAAATTTGGCTAGTTATTGTTCATCTATTTACACAAAACAGTTTTAGTGTTAATATTGATATATTGTTTGTTTTAACATTATACAGGAATAACTCAGGACAAAAGCAAGAAATAATTTTGTTCTGGACTCTTGCGCGGTGTCCTAGCTAGGTGCAACCAGGTTCAATGCGTCAAACTGTTTCATTCTGTGACAAATTCAGAACCAATTGATGTTTAAAACACTGCTATATGAGCAAAAGTATAGACCAATCAGATGTCACTCTGGGTGGTGCTATAAATAATAGAAAACAAAAAGGGGTCAGGGTTGGACTCAAGATTTACATAGCTTTAAATCGCTTAATCACACCTGGTTAGGACACGGTGTTTCAATGATTCCACTGTAGAAGATTAAAAACAATTTGGATTCACTTTCACCGATTAACTGATTTTAACAGAGGAGACAGAGGATAAATACTGGAGCACCTTACACTGATTCTGCAGCGTATAGACAAAGAATACATTCCTCTTAGGTATATACACACACACACATCTCCTTCATAACACTAAGGCCAATTTATTTCACTGGGGACAGAGTATTTTGATGTAACTGTTTCTCTAGCCACATTTAATCTGAATTTTAACTTTATTGAGTTTGAGATGTCTAGTGCATTACTCTTGAGTGGACAGGATGGGGTAGATATTATTGCTTATGGTTTTTACAGAGATCTCTTCAGGTTGTGTGGGCATTTCACAGCACATCTGCTTTCAAAATAAGGCGAAGGAACTCGTTGAGGGGGCTAAACCATTTTGATAATCTAGATACATACACTGGGTATGCATATGTACATACACACACATACATATATATTTTTATATATATATATATACACACACACGCACACACACATGCATATATACACATTTCTAATTGGGATCAGCACAGTTCATCAACTCTACATCAACAGAATAGTTAAGCCAAAGCAAGAAAGATCAGAATATCAAACAAGGTGTGTACACTTGTTTCGGGATAAAAGTCCAGGTCTGGAGTTTAGGATCAGTGACACCTGTCTAGACAGTCCAAAGTAACACCGTAAAGCCACACACTTATCACTGTGGCAGCCTAAATCTAGGTGGACTCTTGTAACTCCTCCCCTCCTAATGGCCAATAGCTGAGCAATACCAATATGGTACAAATATATTCATGAAACAGAGAAAAACAGGTCACAGTTCAAATGTAAAGTCGACAACACTGGCAGCCAATCTTTTATGTCAAGTCTTTCGACTGTTCTTGACCACAATCAGTTCTGAGAGGTCGAGTGGCCTTTTACGAAAAACCACAGGCTTTTCTTCTGCATTGTTCAGTAGTTGAACTTCCCTGCCTGGTTGACAGGCGAGCTAGCAGGGATGAACAGTGGTTTGGGTGGGACGTCAGGCTTGAGCGAAGCTGTCCGACGGACAATAGCTCCACGGTGGACATCCGGCTGTTCGCTGTAGCTATGCTGACGAGATAGGTATCCATTGGCGATGAGCGGGTGCCGTACATCGCAACCTGAACTGCTGCCGTTGGAGTTCATTCTGGAGAGTAGGAGGGGCTGATGGGAGCTGCGCTGGTTGAAGCTGTGCTGCCGTGGCACCACTCCCCCACTGGGCATCTTGGGGGTGGTTATCAAAGAGTGGCGTTGTGATGGGTGACGGGACACTCTCTCAAGAGTGGACTGATGATGGGAAGGAATCTCCGGTGGGACATCCATGCGCCGAGTGAGACTGTCCCGAGGAAGTGTGGAGGAACTGTAGTACGGCGCAGACTCCGTTTCTGGGATATGTGGCTGTATGCGATTTGCGAAGGCCATCTGTCCGGCGTTAGCTGACATGGAAGAGGTGAGTACAGTGGGACTCTTGCCTGTGGCCACGTTGATTTCATGAATGTGTTTCAGAAGCTCGTCGAGTGAGGTGACGTCCACAATCTTGTGTGGGTAGCAGTGATACGGCTGGCTTACCACGCGCTCTGCGTTGTGGACTTTGCGTTCCTCCATGTGTGCCGAGCCACCTAGTACCTGTCCGTTGGTCAGCCCTTGGGAGAAGGGGAAAATCTGATGCTGCATCCCAGTGGTCGGCCGAGATGCTCCCATGTTATGGGACTTGGGTTCTTTAGCATTATTGCAGTTCTGATTCTTCTCCCATTGGTTCTTGAAGGCCTTCATACTCTTGATCGGAAGCTCTGGCGTGGAATCAGGGGTGGGAAGGCCGGAAAGCTCAGCAGAGTGGTGATGATGTGGGTGAATGAGCTCTGTCATGGCAGCATGGTGGGCATTTCTGCGATGCGCCTGCTCTTTTCCATTAGCAAAAAAAGAGTTGTAGAGTTTGGGTGAGGATACCTCCAACTTCTCATCCTTGTTTTGGCTCTCTAGCAAGCCGTTTAGCTTGGCTAGGCTCCGCAGGGATAGAGCATGCGGGATTGGCGCTTCTGGATCTTTCGACAGCCTCTTGGTCTTGTTAACATTGTGGTTGCAGTAACAGGAAACGAGGAATCCGGAGAGGAAAGCTCCCAGGACAAATGCCACCAGGACACACGCAATGAGCAGAGTGTAGTGAACACTGTGGTTGGACTTATCTACCTCAGGGGGTCGGCGCACTCCTGCAGAGAGGGGAACAGAGCAAAATGAGTGCACTGTAAAGACACAGCGAGTTGCCAGTTAGGTTAGCTATTAACAGTGTGTGAGACTGTAGAGTTCTTAGTAGACTTCTATTCATGTTAGAAAATGCTGACAAACAAAGCAGAGCGCTGGCTGAACAGGCCGTTCTAAATCGATCTGCAAATGCTCATTGGTACAACATCAAATAATGCGAGAGCCTCAAGAACAATTGCTAATGGTCTTGGAAGAAGCTAAGTGGCTCACTCATTAGCCACAGTCTCAAGAGCAGAAGCGCTGTGTGCTTGACTCACAGCTGATTGTGCTGTTCTACAGTGAGCTGCATATGGCGTTAAGGTGGTGCGAAAATGACATGTAGATGTTTTCAGTGACTACAAATTAAAATGAATGCACAGACCACCTTACGGTCTTAATGAGCTGAGGGTAGAGGTGATTTTGCTAACATGTGCACGCTCAGATAATTAGTAACTCCCACTGCCATCTGCACATTCAGCCCTTCCTTGTTTTTCTCCTTTTTCTGTATTTCTTTCTGTTTCTTCCTTCTTCCATTTATAAGAGAGCCAGTTAATGGAAAAATGTTCTGTTAGAGATATTTCACATAGAGAGATATTTTACACTGCTTTGGTAAAAAAAGTGTCCGAAACAAAACGTTGTCTTAATTTTAGTACAACATCAAAGACCCCATGAAAATCACTTAAAAAGCACAGATTCTTTACAGTGTTAGATACATCACAGCCATGAAAGTGAAGAGAGGTGCAAGCTAGATAGATAGATGAAAATAAATACATTTTATAATAAAATGTAATAACTATGTAATTACTATTGCTGCATCCGAATAAGTACTACAGTTGAATTTGAACTTGCTTTGCGCCTGTAAAAATATATGTTCTATATAGAATGAATGTGTGTAGTATTACTCAGCCGCCATGTTGTTACGGTCACGTGACCTTACCAGCATTAGTTGCGTCACTTCACTGCCGTGGCCTCATAAGATAATATCCAGTGAATGTGCAGATCAGAATCTTGGAAGTAGTAGGTCATACTACTGTGTTGGCATACTGCTTTTCACATACTATATAGTAGGGAAGTATTAGATTTCAGATGCAGTGTATAATTTAGCTAATTGTGAATTGCTAATCAAAGATAACCTAAAAGCCACAAAAGTCTTAAAAAGATATTTGTAAGTGTGGGAACACTTTGCAACATGGCAAGCAAATTTAATACACCTTTATCTTATCAAATAAAAATGTCTTAAGGGAAACATTGTTGCAGACTGCAGAGAGCCAAAACTAAAGATAGCTTAAAATATGTGTTGCAATAGCGGCTTAAGACTTTTGGCAAGGCCAACAAAGTCTCACTGAAGCTCACGTCAGCGAACAGAAATGGCAAACACAACACAGTGTAAGAACAGAGTGGGTGGACCACCGTTAGCAAGCTATCGAGTTAGGGAGAGAGCGGGAGAGAGACGCTATTGTGCTTTTTTCTAGCTGCTGCAAGCAAAAATACAACTATGAATGCATAATAACTCTATGTGAGAAAAACAAGGATAATCTTCCTTCAGGCATCAATACAAACACATTAGCCGAGCAGCAACTGTGCTTTGCTAGCTATAGAAGCAGGAAAGCTTCCTGCCAACTCAATTTTTTACTGTAATTTTTTTCTCCCTAACTGTTTATAGATGCAAACCAGAATGAGTTATAGCCAAGTAAACTTCTGAAAGAGTACACAGTGCGCACACATCTCCACATCTCAGTTATTGGAAGCTTTTAACATTTTTTTTTAATAAGATGGAGCTTTACACCTGGCTTGTTTGGAGCATTTGTTTCGGAACCTGATGTGTTTTCTCCCTTAGTTTGGTTCGTTTAGGCATAAAAAATGAACAAAGCAATCATGCTCGGATCCGCACCAAAACAATCGTTCCGAGATCGCCTCGGTTGAGGTTGAGTTCAGTTGAGGTGAAAAAGCAATCTGACCCAACAAAACCAACGAACTAAGCAGTATTATAATTCATAACAGGAAATGTGTTATATAAAAAGCAGTGGTTTCTGATTCTGTAAGTTTTTTATGAAAGAAAACCAAAGAGCGCCTTTTCCTCCGAGTAATTGCTCTTCTCCATGCATTGCAAGAATGCTGTCCCAACGAAGCCTTGATTCCCTCTCTAACTGCATTATACATTTAAGTATATTTTAAACAATTAAATATATATATATATATATATATATATAATTTATCAGTCAGAGCGGGAATCAAGACTACATTCGTATAAGTGTTTGCACAAGTCATGACAGCTACAGATAAAGACACAAAAAGCCAGCAAACTTGTCAATCCATCTTGATGGATGACGCAAAGAAAGGTAAACAGATGAACTTTGACCAATAAGGGCACAGGTTTCCGAGCAAATCACATGCATTAACACATTTTGGTAGATTTTGAAATATTGCCTTGTGAAAGTGAACCAAACCAAGAAAGAAAATTGAACAAAATAAGTCCCTGTTTCGGAATAAAGAAAATATCTACAGGTGTGAAAATGCCCTATGTCATCATAACTGACGTTTAATGTTTGCATACAACAGAGAATACTTTTTTTTTGTCAAATCAACGTAGATAATTAATGTGGTTCAGATAACATAATATTTTGAGTTTCTGTTGTTTAAACCAATCTCCTTCATTGTATTAACTAAATTTTTTATTTCAATAAAACAAAAATTTTAATGAACTTAAAATTTGAAGGCAACCAGGTAACGTACTTTACCTGAGTTTGCTTCCTTCTGTTGTAAGCTATAACAAACTGTCCTCCAAAAAAACAAAAAAAAAGACTCTATAGGTCGTTTTTCAAGCACCTTATTACGACCTATATTTACGTTTTAAAGTCATGCGCCCTTTAGCTGGCGTAAAAATAATGACAGTGTCGTCTGACATCATGAAATGACGTATGACTGTCGTTACCAATCAAAATGCATGTTAATTATAATGCAATGTGTGGACTTTTTACCACCATTTGTCATATTTCCATTTAGGAAAAAAATATTTTTATTTACAACTACACCCACCCCATCCCTAAACCTACCCAGAGATTTATAGTGCATACATACTTTATGAGCACGTGTTCCCAGGGATCGAACTCACGATTGCATGATCACATGTTGTTGTATATTGCAATGCTTTAACAATTTAGCTATGCAAAACCTGAAATATTATGCAGATAAAAGGAAAAAATGCTTTAAAATGAAAGTGTCCTGTTGTCAATAGGAGCAAAACTTTAGAAAACACTCCTATGGGTCGTATTTCATGAATTAAAATATTGTCGATAGGGGCGCAACTTTAGTGGGTTGTATTTCAAGGAAGTGACAAACGACCTAAATAGGCGTATTGGTTGGAGGACATGTTGATAACAAACTATGCAAATAATAGAATAATAAGACCTTTATCTTTCTCTGACTCATTCTTCTGCTCTCTGCTGGTCTATAAACTGAGGTCTTTGGCCCCTGGGAAGCACTGAGGGCCGACATATGCTATGTGATGGGTGACTCATCACGCATACACTTTTAGTGTCACAACAGGTTCGCAGCCCTCTTTCATGACTCAATGCTTATACAATATACTGGTACACAAAATGACAAGAACTTCCAAATGCAATATATATAACACTTAACTTATAACACTTTATAGCACTGCCATTTATTTAAGAATGGAACAATGGAATAGTAGAGTTTACACTGACTAAAAAACATAAAATAAATGAATAAATAAATACATAGATACTTCATATCTAGTTGACTTTGTAATTGGGTCAGTTATTTTCAGGGCCATGCAAACAAGATGATCATCAGTGTGTAAAAAGAAAAGAAAAAAAGAAAGAAGCGATATATGAGTTTTTGGCTTCCAGCTTATCCTCCATCTCCCTTTTAAAGAAGAGGCTAAATATAGCATAAATATGTGAAGAACAGGGCCAGGCATAATACAGACAGACCTCACTTTGCCAAAAGACAATCAGCCAGACAATTAAAAAAAGCAGAGGGATAGAGGAGAGAGAGAAACTATTGTAGAAAAAAAGGCATAATTGAGAAAGGAAGGGGAGAGAAAGAGAAAAGAGACAGGTAAAAAGAGAAAAAAGTTATATATATATATATATATATATATATATATAACTGAGTATTTATTTATTTAAAAACAAATAAATGAAAGAGAAAATGTAATAAAAACAAGTGAATACAAAAGACAAGAAATAAATAAAAGAAAATGAAATACAAAGAAATGATCAAATAAAATGATATACACAAATAAATTGCATATATAATGAAAGCAAGAAGGAAAATGTCATGGCAGAACTGAAGGTGTGGGAGCGAGTGAGTAAACGAGACCGATGGAGGTATGGAGAAGACAAGAGAGGGAAGGTGCTTTCATTCTCTCCTGGCTGTGCGAGGGATTGTGTAGGCCTCTGTCAAAATCCAATAACTCCTCATTGACTCAAAGAAAGATAGAACGAGCATGAAGAAAAGAGAAAAGGGATAGAGAGAACTGAGGAAGATGACTGTAAGAAAAGAAGATGACAGATTTATTGAAAAAGGGTAGGAGAGAAAAAAATGAATGGCACTGGGAGTAAGAGAGTGGGTGAGAAGAAAAGAGGTTGATAGAGTGAAGTGGTGAAGAGAAATGAGTGACAGCTTTTCAGTGGTGAAAACTAAGTTTTTCAATCTTCCTTTTGGCTGTGTGAGGGATTGTGTAGGCCTCTGTCAAAACCCCACTAACTCCTTCTCAAAGAGTTGGAGAGTGGGAGAAAGAAGTGCTGGAGACATCTATAAAAGCCGAAGGGCAAAAAAGTGTTTAATTGAAAGCAGACTTTTGAGCAATCTCTCAAAGCTCTGCTATAAGTGAGCATACACTAGGGCTGCCAAAGCTAACGTGTTCATTTAAGATGAAAGAAATACGGTAAAGATTTGGTTCATCACCATTTAAATAATGACATTAAAACCGCTACTGTTTTGTGCTCATTCAAAAGCTGGAATAGTTGGAAGCTTTGCTAGAGCAGCAGCAGAAGTCTCCATGCTCAACACAAACCAATCTCAGCCAGGTGCTTATTTATCTGTAAAATATGGAGATTCTGGATTCAATCTGGATTCAACTAAAGCCCATTTTATACGGCACCGAGTATATGCCACATAAAGACCCTTTTAATTGCAAATTTAATAAGTTCGAAATAAATAATTTGTATCTCTAAATTAAACATACTTACTGTAGGTGGCAACTTCTTGATTCAGTAATCCTATTACAATATTTTTCACAAATATGAATAAAAAGGAAGTAAACAATGCAGGGCACTTAGCAATCTGGCAAGTTTGTGCGCACTGGGGATCTTTTTTTTTCCAATAAAGGCAAGGTAACACTAATTTTACATACAGCACATAGTGAAAATGACATGGATATGACACAGTGGGTGACTGAATATAGTGCAGCACAGTTGGAAATCAAGGGTGCGACTGGCCGTCACGCACAGAGTAACACGCGATCATGCAGGCTACAAATGAGCACTTGAGAATATCTGGCCTTGTCCACACTAATACATTTTCGTTTGAAAACGCATCTTTTTTCTCTTTGTTTTGGCCTTCCGTCCACACTGAGACGGAAGTGTAGAGTGGTATTTGAAAACGATGATGTAAGTTTTGTCATGTGATGCATATTGAACCCATATATATTCATGTATAAACCAGAATTGTGCCTATTATGTGCTATTCACAGTTGCTAAAATATTCTACACACTCTTCATATCACAGTCCTGCAAATATAACGGTGACTGAGTGCGACCTGGACACATTAGTGAATTGTGAGATATTTTGCTAAATAAAATGAATACCAGAAGAATTGCGTGATAACTTGATTATGTCTTGTTCTTTCTGCATCATCTCAGTGAGCTTTTAAGAGGGTTTAGGAATGTGCTGTAAGGTGAATTTATCGCTTTCCGACGTTTCAGTGTGGACGAGAAACTTTTGGAAAACGCTAGCGGACGAAGAGCTTTTTGAAACGAATACGCCTTTTTCAAATCCATTCGGATTAATGTAAATGTAGCCTCTGACAGCTGGATTCAATTATGTCTGCAAATTTTGTGAAGTTAAATGTTTATTAGATATGCGAAGATTTGTTTATATGACATAAATGTGTATTTCAACTTCCGGCATGTTGCAAAACTTATCGGCCAAGGCCGGTATATCGGTCGACCATTACAAACTTTTATAAATGACATTTGGATGGGACTTTTATTAAAAGTCTTTAGGGTGGCAGATAAAGTATGAAATAACACCATTAAATGAACTGCTGTGAGCTCATTGGATTTTCTGTTCTTAAATGGATAGTTCACCCAAAAATTTTAATCAGCCCATGATTGACTCATCCTCAAGCCATCCTATGTGTATATGACATTCTTCTTTTAGACGAATATAATCGAATACTATCCAAGCTTTATAATAGCAGTGAATAGCAGCCCAAAATTTGAAGCTCAAAAAAGTGCATCCATCCATCCGTCCGCCCGCTGGAAGCTAGATATTTTACTATATAAAGTTTTAAATATGGATATTTTTCTTGCACAAACCCATCAATTCACTTGAGAAGGTCTTTTTAATAGCATATTCAACCACAAAATAAAAATATTCTGTCATGGTTTCCTCATCCTCATGTTGTTCCAAACATGTATGATTTTCCTTCTTCTGTGGAACATGAAGGTATTTTGAAGAGTGTTTTTTCTGTTTTTGTCCATACAAAGATTTGGAGAAAACGGTGAAAGAATTGTCATCTTTGGGTGAACTATCCCCTTTAAAATAGGCCTATAATTCTTTCACACACAAACACTTGTTTCTTTAAATGCATTCTCTTTTTCTTTTGCGCTCTGTGTGTGGCTGATTCCCTGTGAAAGGCTCGGAAATTGAACTTTTTATGCACCATAAATTTGATATTACTGAGTAGATCAGGCCCATTTGGTGATAGTGGGACAGTGGGACTCAAAGAGATTCAAGGGTTATTGTAGTTCAGTTTTCGCACTGTATCTCAAAACAAAGATGAGAAGAAAACAGCCTTATCCTTGAGGACTATATCCAAGCAGGTTTTAAGCGTCTCTGTTTTTGTTTTGTTTTGTGTCTGCTTTCACTAAAAGGAGGGGGTAGAATCTCATCTGAAAGGAGACTACACTCTTCTTTATTGGCATCGATGGAATCTTTTTACTGGACAAAAGGTTCTTTATAGCAAGAAAGGTTTTTAGATTATTAAAATGTTTAACACTAAGACTTGTTCTTTAAAGAACTGTTCACTAAAAGGATCAGTGTTAAACATTTGTATGTCCTAATGGATGGGTGGAAGATTTATTTTGTAAAGCGTGCTAGAGGTTTTTTTTCGCATTAAAATAAAAGATGTTCACCAGTGATTGTATATCAAGAGCGGGGACCAATTGTATGCATTTTGTGTTGTAATTTCACAGAAATGAATAGAGAGTCTCCGCAACAGCTTTAAGTGATAGATTGAAGCGCTTGTCTGTGTGCATGAGCACCAAGAGAACAATGTTGCCTTCCACCACTGATAACAGCGCAACGAACACTCAGCATGATTTAAAAAAAACAACAGATTCCAGCCCCAGATTACCTTTTATTTAACACAAATGAACAAATTGCTAATCAAAATGGAGAGGTTTCTTTTGTATTAGGGACATCCGTGCCGTGAGATGTTTCAAAATCTGGTGGGGACAATATCGGCGCAGGCAAAAAAGTGGTGTGGAAATGTCCCACCCATTCCACCTGCAATTTATGCCTATGGGCTTATGGTTTTCGAGGGCATTCAACAGTCTTGATTCTTGATTACCCAATTACCTCTAGTGTTTTTACGCTGTGAAAGCAGCAATGCTGTCATAAATCTTTCTCGGGCTGCATGTGGTATAGGCAGGACATACTGAGATCCTGCATCTGGGAGTGATATAATTCTTGTAATTAGGCAGACATGCTTTTAAGGCTTTGCTCAAGCAACTGGTATTGCTTTTTTAAATCAATAGGTTCTTTAGTAGTAGTACTAGGTGTGCAGCTCAGGGGATTTAACATTTAAAATTTTTAAAAGCTTCAAATTGAATTTGAAGTGGCTGGGAAAATATCAGCCTTCAGAAACAGAAATGAATGTCTGTGGGGTCTCCAGTGAGAGGCTTTTGCTAATTCACTCCTGTTGCATTGTCTGCAGGACTTTTCAGGACGCTTTAGATGGCCATGAGACGTTGAAATCAAGCCTTTTTGTATTAAGTTCGACCCAAGCAAATACCAGGAAATGAGAGCAAATTATTTCAGTCAGCAGGTGATTGACATCTGATCTCCACATAGAAGCACAAAATGTACTGGAAAATTAAACATGGATGAGTATTACTACATCTCATGATGTAATATAACTGACCATATGAGCAGGTACACAGAGAACAGCAAATAAAAGTAAATAATTGAGCGCGTCTGAAGCCGTGAACGGAGGAAATGAGAAAATGGGGAAAATATTCTGCCTAAATGGATTTGCATTTTCAGCTCAGCTCTCTTGTATTTGATAGAGTCTGCATAAGCTCTTATGAAGTCATTTTGTATGTGATTTGACAGGAATTTAAATGGAAATAGTATTTAACAAGTTGAGCATCCTTGAAATATATTAATCTCATACATCAATACAATTAAAAATCTGTCAAGTCCTTTTCACATAACTCGCATTAGAGCCTGAGTTCAACAGAAGCGCATGCGCTGCTTTTAACTCCAAGTGAAAATGATGTGAACATAGTCATGAGGGGTTTAAGCGGTTGCTAGGTAGCAAGAAAAAATATTACGGTTTACTATATATTATTATAACCATTTTTATTATATATAAAACATATACATTATTGATTGCAAACGAATGAGTTAACATGCATTTGATCTTAGAAAAAAATCCCAGCAATTATATATATATTTTTTTAATCACGATTAATCACATTCAAAATAAAAGTGTGTGTACTGTGTATAATTATTATGTATTATTATATAAATACGCACATTGCATATTTTTAAGAAATATTTGCATGTATGTACTGTATATATATATATATATATATATATATATATATATATATATATATATATATATATATATATATATATATATATATATATATATATATATATAGATATTTATATAATTTATACACAGTACATACATGTATATAATGTTAACACAAACTATTATTTTAGATGCGATTAATCGCAATTAATCAATTTGAAAGCACTAATATTTTTAAATAAATCTATTATATTATAAAATAAATTTAAATAATATAAATAAATAAAATAAAATATGGCTTTGAAGGTTGCTATATAACTAATTTCTATGACAATAAATTCAATGTAATGATATATCATGCAAATTGTCTAGTAATCATTGGCTGTGCTTTGAAAGGTCAGCAGCGAAATTTAAGCATCGCTTTGCAAGACAGTGTCGGGGGTAATGCTGCTGTGTACTTCGGTGCATTAGATAAGGTTGATACGAATCATGTCAAAAGACCTTTAGAATCCTCAGAAGTCAACACATTATACAGAATATCACATTTAAAAACATCATGCATAATTTGATGCATCATGCATTCAAAGCCAAAAAAGCAGGTTTCTGATTAAAGAGAAACTCCTCTTAAGCAAATCGAAGACACTTTCAAACATAGTTGACGTTATATTCATGCAGCGGGTTCAAACATTGTTGACACACCACACAAGCAGATAAATAAATGTAAAACTCAAGGGAAGCCAGCAGCTGGTCCAGCTCGATATCGTATAACCTTAGAGAAGCAAACAACAAGCATGCGGGAAGCAATCGAACTCTACAGTCTCACTCTGAAGCCTGAGTTGCATGTCTAGTTCAAGTATCTCCAATCCTGAGAAGAAAATTATGAACTATTTGAGACAAAAAAAAGGGCAACAGAGTTCTAGAAGAACTTAAAAAGCTGAAGGCAATAATCTTTAAGTCGGACTACAGAGCTCAGGCTTTACGAGACTCTAAACTAAGCCCAGAGGGAGAAAATAAGGGAGGCTTTAGAACATAAGAAGGTAAAGCATTAGTCTGAAAAAAACAGGCAGGTTAACAGAACACTACATCTCTCCAGTCAGAAGGGCCAGAGGACGAGAGGGAGTGGGCAAGGAAAAGGAGAGGGGGGGCAGAGGGTTTTAGGAAGCGCATTATATGGATCCGAGCACCGTATGAGCCCACAGTTGTTTAGAAATAACTTGTGTGCGTGTGTGTACACTACTTAATAGCCTGCGTGTCAAGTCTGCATGTGTGAGGGCATGTGCTTGTTTGATATAAAGAGAACTTTCTGGGAAAACAGGATCTATGTTTTGTGACCTTTGGTGATGGACATTATTACCTGGCTCTGGCTACATGGGCGGCAGGTTGACTGTGACATTTACAAGTGAAACACTTTAATGAGAAGGACGTAACTTTGCTCTTTTCAAGAGCAGAGCTCCTATAAAGTCGATTAAAGCCCTTACCACACCTGCCTTTACTGAGTGAGAATTTCTTTTTTTATTGGAGTCTTGTTTGGGTGTGTGATTGGATTGAAAATCAGCACTCCTGTCTTTTTCCATTATCTTTCCACTTCCTCGATGTGAACGCCTCAATGTCTTCCACCCAATTTCAACATGTTTCCATCCCTCACTGATGCCTAAACCTCAGTCTCTCTCTCTGTTTCTCTTCCTGCTGTGGTATTAATAGCCTCTCTGCAGGACCGAATGCGTCTTCAGCCCGGAGTTCAGCCGGAGTTCATTGTCAGTTCATCTTCGACTGTGTTTTAATGAGTTTCAGAATCCGCCCACCCCCTCATGGCAGTCCGTCCTCCAACACTCACGCAAATTATCTAGGGGCCAGAGTTCCTGCCATCATAGCACTTATTCGAGTGTGTGAATGACCTGTGAGAAGGTGTGTTTAAAATAACATTAACAAGCGGCGTGGACTCGGCAGCAGCCATCTCAGAACAAATAGAGATTTAGTTTCGGCAGACATCATTATCTCTTTCCTTTTATATATATATATATATAGAGAGAGATTCAACCACGCAAGCTTAAGTCAACACTACTTAAGTCCATAGGAATGGAATGGAATGGATCGCTTGCCTCCGACCCTGCTTGCTAAAATAAAACCTAATGATGTATACTGAATAAAGGCAAAGACTGAATCATTAGCAAATGGCATTTTAACTAAGAATTTAACATTTTAACAAATAACTGACCTGAGCGCACTAACAATGTTTATGAATGATTGTATTTGATTGTCACGCTCGAAATGCTCGAGCCAAATTTGAACAGTGAATGTACACTGGTAAACTGAAGCACTTTTCTAGGGGAATTAATTATGTCACCCAAATACATCCTATTAATGAGATTTAATCAGTATATACATGACATAAATGTAAAATTACAGCTTGCATCTGCACTAAATTAAACCAATGCACATGTAAACTTAAACTAAGTCACATTGTGAATATACCATTTCCACAAAAAACTAATATTCTTGTAGACTAAAATTAGATATATTAGTAAATTAATGAATATGAAATTACTAAATTTAAAGGATAATTTACCACTCACATACTCTGGTCTGGAATGCTGAAAACAGACAAGGAAGGTTGTATAATTTCGAATTAATCAGCATGACTAAATGCACATTGAAGCAGGGTGTGAAAAACCATCCGCCCTCTGAGGTTATGTGTGTATTAACCCATTACCTCTCATCAACAGGGATACAGAATTAGAGGCTTGAGTTAGAAGGAGATATAAGGTGAGTTGAGACTAAAGCACTGCACCTCTCCTGTCTGCAGGTCGTTT
This sequence comes from Gobiocypris rarus, assembly GCA_023029165.1. Taxonomy (NCBI): domain Eukaryota; kingdom Metazoa; phylum Chordata; class Actinopteri; order Cypriniformes; family Gobionidae; genus Gobiocypris; species Gobiocypris rarus. The sequence goes on along the minus strand of CM040926.1, from coordinate 26,211,736 downwards.
GATTGCACAAGCGTGCGACTGCTCTTGACCGAGCGGCTGAATAGATTGCACGCTGAAAATTTCTATCAGGCGGTGTCTGCCTGCGGGTCTGTAGTTGCTGCTTATTTATCGACTGCTGGTGCTTCTCATTACAGGCTGAGTGGATGATCATAACAGCAGGCGCAGGATTTATGATCATTTCGCTGCATTCTCGCAAACTTCAGCCAGAGACACATGAGTGGAAGCACCTTTGGAGATATAGGGCAGACTTAAATGTATTAAAACAACAAAGATGACTGCAGACAATTCGTACTTTTTGTTTGTCTAGATGGAACAACAGGGAAGGTCGAACGCGATGAGCACGGACTAGCAGATTGCTTGACTCAAAGGAAAAAGAATTTGCTTGTATCTCTGTGAGTGTGTGCACTTTAATTTGATTCTTTGTGATTCTTCTTTGTGAGTATATTTTGTGTTGTGCGCAACTGTGGGGTCATGCAGCGGAATCCAATACAGCGCTAGAAAGTTGAAACGTGGGATAAAGGGAAGCTAGAAGACAGACAATAGGCCAATGGCCTCTCCCCACCCCCTTACCCTCCATCTCCACACTGCCTGTCTCCAAGTCAGGAGGAGCCTGCCCACCCTGCCTCCCCTCCTCAGGGTGGGTACCTGTCTCAGAGACACCATTGACTTTAGGCAGAGCTGGCCCCTGATTGGTTGTGCTGGCGCTTGTGGGTGAGGTCTTTCCTGTGGTTGTATTGGAAGGGGGTGACATAGTTACTTATCAGACGTATCCATAATATGCATTTTAAATTAGGAAAACATCCATTTAAATATATTAGTTCAGCATATTTCCATTTTGCATTATAGCATTTAAGGGACTGTTCACCCAAAATCATCAGTTACTCACCCTGATGACAATTTTGTTTACAAAAATGGTTTGTGGTTGTTTTGGACCCCATTGTCTTCCATTGTATGAACAACAACAGCTGAAACATTCTTTAAAATATTTTCTTTCATGTTCCACAGAAGACTTTACATTTTTCAGGATTGGAACAACACAAGTGATAAATTAATTTTTCAGGGTTTAGTTTAAAGATATATCTGTCCATATAATGAAACAAACTATTAAGTTTAGTTTAAGTTAATTAAAAAGACTAAAATAAAATAAAATATAAATGTTAAAGGTATAAAGTAGCACTAAATGAAAATGAGAAATGAGAACTATCTGAAGTAAAATAACTTTAAATTGAAGTACCAAAATGACTAAAAATAAAATAAATAAACAAATAAAAGATAAAATATTATTAAAGATAAATAATATGAATATTGATATTTGTTGCCTTCCACTGAGAAAGAACACAACAGATTTGAAGTGACATGAGGGTGAGAAAATGATGATTGAATTTTCATTTTTGGGTGAGTTTAAAATAGCTTAGTAAAAGATTCCAGAAGTTATAAAGTATATATGAAGGGTCCTACAGAAAAATCACAGTACAAATCACGTAATACATGAAAAAACAAAACATCATCTTGCAGCAAAATCAATATTACATTTTCTTGGTTTTGTTGTGATACCACATGAATTTCAAACCCCAGAGCTGGCAGAATCGAAGCTTTGAGGCATTTGATCCGAATTGAGCTAATCTCACAGAAGCCTCTTTTTGAACAGTTTCCCCTCCCTTTCTCCTTTTCCATCCATCCCGCACAATGCGCTGATCCTAAACATACTTGCGGACCACATACTTTGAGGATATCCTCAGAAGTCTGATTCGGAGATTTAGCTCTCCTCATTCCCAGGCGACTTTAAGTACCGGCGACCTTGCGGAGTTCTCTTTCTGAAAGACTCTGCGTCCTTGGGCTCCGGCTGCTGTGAGGAGCTCCATCACTGGACTAATGCTTAATGTAGCGGCACACAGTACTCATCAGCAGCAGCAGGTTGACCGGGGCCAAGCGCGGAGCCCGTCCTCCGCCTGCCCACCTCTAAATAAAGCCTGTCATCTTGCCATCTGTGCCACACAGTGGCCGCTCATCAGGGGAGCTCGGGGCTGGCACGCGGGATGCTTTTATTATCATTCCGTTTCCATTCTATTTAAAGGGTGCCGGAAGAAAAGAGCTGTTGGAAAACAGTGGTGCATTGTGGGAATTTTCATCCACCTTTCACAATGGGATGGCTTTATCACACAGTGGGAAGACAGCGAGAGTTCTGAGGATGTAATAACTCCTCTTGAATGCAGGTAGAGCTCTAATTACCGTGCCAAGGTGCCGTGGGAGGCTTTGTCTCAGCGTGAGGTGAGAAGCTGCATTGCCATGTCATTTCCAGTGGCTGGAAGAGGAGCTCTGGTGGCTGAATGAAGCAGTGGGGACGCTCAGTGAATGTGTTCACCCACTGTGTGCTCTTTCACACCACAGACAGAGAGGAGCACAGGGATACACCATCCAGCATCCCACACATCCATGACATTACAGCCCAATGCCATGATGCCATCCTCCATTGCTCTTTTTTCTATGATCTCTCTTCCTCTTGCTTTCTAGATTTCCTCTTCGATCCAATCTCACTTCTCTTAATGTTTCCATTCCTTTAAACGTTTCTTCCACTGTTTTTCTAAGGGCGTTTTCACACCTGAAAGTCCATACCAAGTTCCGAACCAAAGTTCATGTTTTGATACATTTTATACATTCGGTTTGGTTTGGTTTCACACTGCAATTATGCGAGCGCACTAAAGAACTTTACATGACGTACTTGCATCCAGTCGTCATTAGTTATGATTGGTTTGTTAGCGGACGTGCGCCTGACGTCAGCGTGTTGTCAATTCGGCAGGTAACTTTGACAAGATGAATGAAGTGAACAGTATATCGTTGCCACTATGCTGTTATTGCTATGGCATTACTATCTGCAGCACCAACTATATTCGAGGCTAGTTCAAATTCGCCAAATGAACGTCCTTGTTCTGCAAACATTTTATCAGCGCCGAGAGGAAAGAAGGAGAAGACTCAGATCATATTTTAATTAAAAACCTTGTCTCCTCCTCTCCCCATGTGCTACCACAGCTCATTTTTCTAGTTCTGTCTTCTTCTGTTGTTTGGGGTACGCGGGAACCACCGGAAAGTCTGAACCATACAGACAATGCTTTCACACTAGCAACGAACCGAATCTTTGTCTGTTTGGTCCGGACCGTGGTCCGAGGGAGGTTTCATCCCTGTAATTTCGATTCGGACCAAACTGAAGTCCGAAAATTCCGGACCAAACAAGCTAGGTGTGAAAACGCCCTTAATCTCTCATACTTTCCTTGCAGCAACTTCCTTCCTATTCAACTAATATCGAAGCAAGTTCCTTCCTTCCTGAAAACTTCCTTCAACTTCCTTCCTTCCAATATTTAACTATATCAAATCAAGTATAAAATACTAATGCTCACATTTACATTTTTGCTATCTTTGTAATCTGCTCCTCCCTAAATCCCGACTCAATTACTTTGTTCTTCTAAATCTGACCTTTTCTTTGTCCCTAGGTATCGCCTCTCTACTATGGACGGTAGTTCATTTAGCGCTGTTGCACCCAAACTCTGGAATTCTCTCTCCCAGGCACTCTGTTGCATGAATAATATTTCTGAATTCAAGTAACTCAAAACTGAATGTTATGATATTTAAGCAGTGTTCTGCATTTTTTAATCTGTGCTACCATGTCTACATAATGTCCCTTTAACTGTCTTTGTATTATTTTTGTTCTAATTTACTGTTTTGTAATATTCTACTCCACCGCTTGTACTATTGTCTATTATTATTGTCTGCCCCCAGTGGATCTCAAACCTGTCCTGGAGTACCACTCATCAGACTTGCACATTTTGTATGTCACCCTCATCTATCACACCTGATTCAACTCATGAGCTCATCAGTAGAGACTGCAAGACCTGAAATGGGTGTGTCAGATACACAAAATGTGCAGGGCTGGCGCTGGTGCTACACCAGGATAGGTTTGAGAACCACTGGTCTACCCTATTGCTGTTATATTTATTATCTTATCGTATCTACATTGTAAAGCGTCCTTGAGCTATGGAAAGGTGCTATATAAATAAAACGTATTATTATTATTATTACCTATTTGGCTGATGGACATAGTGCATCTTAGAAATATACTATTAGTACTATAATCAGCTCTTATTCAAAAGCAGGAGATTACAACAAAACAAATCACGGGACTTGGAAATTATTTACTAAAACTCATCTGTGCTAATAACATCATGTGACTAATCCAGATGGTAATACAAGGATTTTGAGAAATATACTGGATATTTCTCCATGATCCACGGAGGATGGGGAGCTGTGATGTGTGTGTGTGTGTGTGAGAGAGGCAGAGCCTATTGTGTGTGGTACAATAGCTGTATGCTCTGACCCGGATCACACTGCATCCACTGGCACGCTTTAGAAGCAAAATCAGACAACACCACCCAGGGATGTTAACACACACTTTCACACACACAGGCCAGCTGTCAGCTAGTATCAGCTCATGACTGTCTGAAATATAATACTGCACATTTCTATTTCTCTCTTCAACACACACACACTTTCCCGCTCTCCTTCCAAAACACACACACATACACACACACACACACACACACACACACACACACACACACACACACACACACACACACACACACACACACACACACACACACACACACACACACACACACACACACACACACACACACACACACACACACACACACACACACACACACACACACACACACACACACACACACACACACACACACACACACACACACAAATACAGTATGCTCTCTCTCTCTCTCTTGCTCTCAATATCTTTCATACACATACACTATCACACAACCTCTGTTTCTCTCTCACACACATAGACATACCGTCACACATCCACTCAGCGAGAAAATTAATTTGTCAGATCGTGATTTTCAGTGGTTCCTCCAAAGCTCTTGCTCAGAGCTCTCTGATATGGCCCACAGCCCTGCAGGACATTTTTGTCTGCCGTCCAGATCTGCAGCCTGCAGCCTCACTGCGGGTCATTTGTGTAACGGACTCTATTGATCTGGGAAACTAACGCCTCTCTGGAAGCTGTTGTAAGAGCTGCTCAGAGGTCAGAATGGGACAGACTGAAGATTTATGCATGTGTGCGTGAAAGGCAAACTGTCGGATTTAAAAAAAAAAAAAGACATGATGTAATACTCACACCAAGAGACCAGTGACACAATGCAGAAAAAATAATAGCAATCTGTGCCTATTGTTGCAAGGCCCAACTTTACAGAATATAATGGCTGGCCAAAAAAACTGATTTAAAATGGTCAATGGATATGAACATGACTGTTAATACGGCTGTATAAAGAGTAATCATTTACTAAAGCAATTTGAATGTCTGAATTTAAAGTTTTTGAGATTGAATAAGCGCACTGACCGTACGCCGAGTCCACCGCAGGGTTCTGCTTGCGAGTTGTGGCCAAGACATCTACAGAAAGAATAAAAGAAGAATAAGCTCAGGTAGGCCTACAGTCAGCCTAATAAAAATAATTGTTTATTGCGATTTTTACTATTAATAAATCAAATTATTTATTGAACAGTGTTGTCTTACAGTAACACATCACATCTGCCATCACAACTCTCTGCCACACATTTTAATGCATAAATACAATAAGCCATTCAAATCCAGACACTTCAGTACTCTTACTACGGTTAAGGTTCTGGCAATTACAGCACAAGAATATACTCTTTTCTCATCCATCCATCAATTTTAAATTGGTAGTGTAAATTATATTATATTATTATTAATTAAAATCAAGTAAATGATGGTATACTATAGTAAATCTCATGGGTAGACATGCTTAGTTGTTATAAAAATAATTTAAAATATCAAAAATCTTGCACAGTTCAAATAGGTTGCAAGATGTGATTTATTCGTGTCTGTCCTTTTTGGAGAGAAACATGAACTAGACATGTTCTTGACATGTTCCATGAGATTCTCTCAGAAGGCTTCTAGAGTTCTGCAAGTCTTCAGAACAATAGTGGAGTTGTAGCAGGAACGTGTAGGGATGTAATAATACTGTGAATGAGTTATGATCTCTGGGAGCAAGTCAGCTCGGACTGTCTGGAACTCACCATGACAGCTGTCTGGGTACTGAGGATATCCACTCTCCACATACTGTTCAAATCCAGACCTGTGACAGAGACAGAGAGGGAGAACGACAGAACAGAGAGAGGAGAAGAGAGTGAGCAGGAGAAGGAGTGAGAAAGAGGACAAGGGAGTGACAATCATTCTTTTGTGAGTCTCTCCCTGAATGATCCTTCTAATTAGTTGTGCTGTCAGCAGTCTGTTGTTGGCTCTCTGAGAAACTGTAAAGGGAAATAACATGTTACAATATGATTGAGGATTGAGTGTCTACCATACAAGTACACTTCCTCTATACCAGGACTGACAGCCATGTTTTCGTGGCCATAAGATGAGAAACAAATGCAAATGTATTAGTATGTACACATATACTTGCACAAGAATTCTAAATTAAGCACCAAATGAGAGAAAATTGGGCAATTTTATAGGAGCTGCCTCATATCAGTTTAAAGCATATCATACTCAGTTTAAACCACAGTGTAAGTCTGAAACTTGCTGATAAAGTGGACAATTCAAATCAAATCTACTAAAAAAATGTAGTGACTTCTGACAATTTTTTTCTCAGTAGAAGATTTATATCATTATTATTATAGAAGTTTATCTAAGTACATGACCCTACAGCAGGCGTTTTCAAACTTTATGACGCCAAGGACCCCCATATATAATCAACCTTTTATGAGGGACCCCCTTCCTAAAATCCATAACGTACAGCTCATGTACTGCGTTAAGAATACTGCCGTACAACCCCAGTGAGCAAGATAAAGAGTCTATAGTGAGAAAAACTCACTTGAAAGATACAAATCAAACATATTCAATTATGGAAAGTATATTTACGGCAAGAATGGAGAGAAACATTTAGAAATGGAACAGAATGTTTGGTAGACTTTAATTGCTTTTTTATTTCTTGAACATTTTTTGGGGACCCCTTAGAACCTTCTAGAGGATCCCTGGGGGTCCCCGGACCCCAGTTTGAAAACCCCTGCACTACATAACACCATTTACATCAAATATTGAAAAAGGAACGCCATCACAATATGTCTATGTTTTTGTGACAAACGTAATTTTCTGACTCATCCTCAACATGATCAGGCTGCAGACGTAACAATGAATATCTAATGAACAATAGTGCAATAATCCTGTTGTTATAATGGCAAAATATATTTTTAATAAAAAAAAAAAGGCTTCAATGCTGGTAAAAAAAAGAGACTTAAATGTTAGAACCTCGCATATGATTTAGTTTCACATGTCATTTCAAATCATTATGCAAATATCAAGCCCCAATGTTAATTACATGTGATTAAACAAATGCTGAATGAATTTAACATGTGCACATATGTGATTAACGTGTTTACATGTCAAATTAGCGGAACAAGCTACGGGCAGTTTTATTCATTTAATCACACGAGTGTCAATAAATAAGAGTGCCTTTAGCGTTAACTATTTCAGACGTAAGAACCTTTGTGTGAAGGAAATGAGTGTTTGGGTAAAACAGCATATTAAGTCAAATTTGAATAGAATATGTTTACTGAGAGGGACGTTGCTGACTCATGCAGCCTAACAGTGTAACCACGGTGACACGTTGCTCTGAGCGACTGCAATGTTCCACTGCTCCTGGCATCACAGAACCGAGCGTGTCATTGCCGCTCATTGCCGAGCACCTGAGTGACATCTCGCACACAGACGCATAACGTGTTCTGTCGGTTTTTGCTTCCTCTACCATGTTACCATGGAGATGTGATCAGATCGGTGGGGCTGTGTTCTAATGAAATACAAAAATTCAGTATCTGTATTGTAAGTCCAAAATCACTGCATGTCACTTTTTTACAAGAACACTTTTGTGTGTGGCATTTCAGCGCAAGAATGTGCTTCTTATTCATTATGCACCCTGCAATCAAGTTCAGGTGCTAAATGCACTGACCTAATTATTAGTGCATAATTATAATCATTAATTTCAGGGCAAAGATGCCTTGATTTTTAATCTAAATGAGGTTTTCTACAGGTTCACAAAAATTGCTATTTGCCTGCTGAAATCAATTTGGTGCTATTGTGGAAACAAGACAGGCCCCAAAGGAGTATTAGGGGGTCTGCATAAAAAAAAGTTTTTTTTTTTTTTGTTTTTTTTTTTTACTTTAGTACTGTAATGATAAATATTACATGTTTAAATCATTTAAATTTACACTAAATTTAATCATCATATTTGGGGGTCATTGGCATCAAAATGTTCAACACAGACAGCTCATGCAAAAGATTTATTTCAATTTGAATTCAGATTTAATTTGAGTATATTTGAGCTATCTGAGTGGAATCTATCTAACCTTGGAGAAAATGGTACAATGGTGACTTTTTAAAAGAAATCATGACATGAGAAATCAAATTTGCCTTGATCTTTTGACATATAGAGGCTTTTGTACCTTTAAAACATCCTGCAAGTTTCACAGCTTAAAATGTCCTGCTCATTATAAATAAAGCATTTACTTAAATCAAGCTAAAAGAAAAAAGCAACTAGAACCTGTTTTAATAATTTCAACAGAATTCAGAAGAATCCCAGAGTCGGAAATGACTGGATGATTTATTTTACTTATTTTAATGGCCTCCCATATTGTGACAGAGGGTTATATATTTGTTCGGAGTGCAGTGTAATGGAGAGGTTGCAAAGAAATTTGACGTTTTTGAAATTTAAAGATAAAGCAGGCAACTGATCTTATGGCAACGGCATCACAAACAGTAAGAAAACTATTTTATAATGCTTTGTCTGTAAATTATATTTGTCTGTTTTATTTGGATAATACATACTATTACTTAAAAAATACTTACACATGTGCAAGTAGGCATTGATACTGTTTTCTATGCAATGGTATTAGATGTAATTTTTGCCGCTAGAGATCATTTATTTAAAACAGCAGGGGGAAATATTAATGTATTAAAGATTTATTAACATTACTGTAATATGAAGCAGGGTGGGGCTGGAAGCCGGTTAAGCGGAACGAGTCCGCTGGAGCGATTGCTAATGAGAGACAAACGCGACCAATATAAGCAAAACTTTTATTATGTCACAGACAACCGCGTCCGCTTCTTCTGGCCATGTGTGTGTGGTAAATGCAGCGCTGTTTTATCATATTAGATACATTTGAGTGTGTTGAAAGTTATGTTTTAATGCATTCACTCTGCGGCTACTAGATCGATATTAGGCATGGTAAAACATGGTACTCGCAGTAAAGAAAGAAAACAAGATTTGGTATAATCTAAGTCAACTCTGTTCTAATGGTTTTTGGATATTTTAATAAAAAAATAAAATAAAAATAAAACATAAGGAGCTTACAAAATTTCATACAGAGGGTCAAAATGAAGGTTGGAAATATATATATATTTTTAATTAACATTATAAGTGAACCCCAAAGAACACAACAAACCCATGTCATGACCCCATAAAAAAGCTTCAGAGAAAAAACACACTAGCATACAAACAACTTATCATCTAATACTAGCACCCTATTTCAGCCCCTGCCGAGGCACCTGCCATTCTCCTGCCTCGCCATGCCCTGCATATTCAATCTATCTGTGAATCAGCCCTCTCTACCTGACATGATTTAAAGTCCTTATTTCCATTAACCTGAGAGGGGAGAGAGTGACAGAACGAGAGGGAAGGAGAGGAGAGAAAGAGAGAGAGCGGGGATGACTTCATCTCATATTGAAGGATAAATGGAAGGACAAGATAAAAAAAAGAATCCTGCATAAAGTGGTAAATTGGGATCTCGCAGGTGCATAATATCTGAACATCAATATGCCTCTGAGATGCATGCTTTTCATTATACCTGAATTGGCCAACACACTTGGCACACACACACATTAGCACAAACATGCTCTCTCATCATATGGAGATTAAATTGCCCCTGGGAGAGAGCGAACAGGGAAAAGGAGAACACAAAGAGAAAATATCCCACAAGATAATAAAATCATATTTTTCTTCATATTCTCCTACCCGCAGTACACCTAAAAAAAAAAAAAACAAGCCGCAGAGCTATTTTAAAATCGAGAAAGCCAAAGTATTACCTTGGTACATCTATTGCCCTCTTTTCTTACATTTCACCCTCTAAGTCGAGCAGAATTTAATTAGATTTCATTTATTAGCATTTAAACGAATAGTTCGCTCTGGAGCTGGTTTCTCTAGGTCTTATTACTTGTTCTGCTTCTTTTAAGTCTCACGTTGCCAGACTTAAAGTCAGCATAAAGTCTTTTTGAAGCTTATTCAGTGCAAAAGCCTATTGGAAAGGGGTCATGTGACTAACATGTAAAGTGACCAATCACTGTCAGTAAGTGTGTAAAATGTATTTGATATAGAATTGTTTTGTATTTATTTTATGATAAATGTCCTTATTGTAACTTTTGATCAATTGAATGCATTCTTGGTAAATACAAGTATTAATTTCTTTAAAAAAAAGAAAAACAGAAAAAAAACAAATAAACTTTTGAATGCTAGTAGTAGTGTATTTCATTTGTTTATTGTGTAATTCAATTCTACTATTTGCTTTTTAATTGATCTGATTTATTGTATTTTATGATATTACTGACACACTTTAAAACACTGTTATTCAATCTACATCAGTTTCACATTTTCAGTGCTGCTGCTTTTGGTTTCTATAACAAAACCAAAATTCTAGATTCTAGCCAAGATTCTAGAGCTCTTTCTAATGTGCTCTGTGATTACAGAAGACTTTATGGCATCTGACAGTAGAAGATGTATGACTCTGACATAAGTTTGGCTATGGAAGCATATAATTGAATGCTGGATTAAACCAAAGCTCTATTGGGACACTGATATGTATAATCTCAAAAGTTCTGTCCAATTTGTAGGCAGCGGTCTGGAAATCTGCTGTGTACGTAATAATGTCCATGAGTTCAAGATGAAATGATCCCCCATTTCTGTTTGTAGAAATCAATACTCACATTAGGACACATTAAGGCACATTAAGAACCAATAAACAATTTCATGGATAGAAAATATAATTATAAACACTGTCACCAGGTTAAAGAGAAAGTGTGTGTTAAATGAAAATATATTCAGCTAAATAAAATAACTTCATTCAGTTTGTGTTTGTGTGTGTGTGTGTGTGCAGATAAATACACTAAGCAGCAATAGCATGTTAAGGATAAGATGTTGATCTCTCAGTAACATTTTCACTTTGGGGTTCTAACTTCTTTTAATAAACCAAAATTGCAGCTGTATGTCAGTGGATGTGACTCAGAAGCGGGGAAACAGAGCGTGCTGGGAAGAATATTGCCGCCGTCGCTTTCCACAACTGATGACAACCGCAGTGACCACTCAGCACAACATTAACAACAACAAATTCAATTCCTCGATCTGCACTCATTATAACACGTGTGCACACACACGTCTGGTTTACTATCTTTGTGGGGACTCTCAATAGACGTAAATGGTTTTTATACTGTACAAACTGTATATTCTTTCCCTTTACACAAACCCTACCCCTACTAGAAAACTTTCTGCATTTTAAAAACAAAAAAAAACAACCTCATTCTGTATGATTTATAAGCTTGTTTCCTCATGGGGGTCCTCAATTTAGTTCCCCACGATGACAAGTCCACATGAGTCAGTGTGCATTCAGGTTGAAGTCCCCACCGGAACACACACACCACACACACACACCACACACAAACACCACACACACCACACACACACACACACACACACACACACACACACACACACACACACACACACACACACACACACACACACACACACACACACACACACACACACACACACACACACACACACACACACACACACACACACACACACACACACACACACACACACACACACACAATAAACTTCTGTTTGACAGTTGGAGATGCTGTATTACTGTAGATACATCCCTGACACAAGCTGAGATTTCATAAAATGGTGGGGATGTCAATATGCCCTTTCAGCCAGAGATCTTTGCAACTGATAAATAAAATACATGAATTAGTATTCCTTTAGCTCAAATGGTACAGCAAGGTGCCAGCAACACCAGAATCATTGGTTTGATTCGGCAAAATTTTTTATCTTGATTCTGCTAAAAATTATACCGTGAGTGCAATGTAAGTCACTTTTGATTAAAGTGCCTGCCAGATGCATAATGTAAAATGTTAACATTGCTGTTAATGTCTGTAATATATTCACAGAGATTTGCACTAATTCGTCAGAGCCGTTGCACAGTGGTAAATACATATGCTCATGAAATTAAAGAGTAGTGAACACATACGTAATATTGCTTCAGTCTGTCCGGTTTCTTGTCTATTCTCTACTATCAAAAGCTAAATGCTCCTCAATAAAACCGTGATAAAAAAGGAATAAGTTGCACAGGCTTTTATGTCTCATAAACATGTGTGTTTATCTTTTACATTAAGTCTATCTGAGATAAATATTTGCACATAAATCTGAAGCACCAGATTAAATGAACAGCAGACCGGATAAATAAGCGTAACAGTGATGCAATCAACTTGCAATGATCAAAATGTTTTATATATGTAGAAATTAACAAAGGATTTTTTACCTTAATGCATTAAATAATGTACACAAACCTACACTTTATTCTGAAGTGTTACCTATTTACTGTAAAACTACTTTAAAATGTTATCTATGAAGTCATTCTGGTCATTGTATGGATGGTCTAGAAGAAAAAAATCTGCAACCGCACTTGGTTATAAATTTTGAAGACATTTTACGGCCATCTGATTTTTACCAGATGTTTTAAGGATGTTTAGAGTAACATAAGCCCTAAGAGACTTTTAACAATGATGCACACTATAGAAACAGAACTGTCGATTGCACAGAAAGCTTGTGTAGAGAATTCAGTAGCTGTGTTGGCTCTTTTATTCTAATGAACCGTAAAAGTGTTTACTGTGGCAGGACTAATAGAAGGGTCGCGTGATGTAGCTTTAACTCACTTGAATCCTGGCGCCACTGTGGCACAGTTCCCCGCACTCAGCCAGATGCAGTAGGGGTCTCGCGAGGACAGACAGCTCCTAAAACACACACACACATACAGAGTTAACTCATACCACATGTCCTGGAAAGGTTGTGTGTGTGTTTTCCTTGCTCACTGTCTCCATACTCCCCCCCCGCTCCTTTCCCCTCTCTCTCCAAGTGTATGTGACAAGCTGGAAGGGACAGCCAGACACAGCATCTCCATAACAAAGCATTAATGCCTCTCGCTGGTCAGACAGTCAGTCAGAGAAAGAGAGAGAGAGAGAGAGAGAGAGAGAGAGAGAGGGGGGGGGGGGGAACAACTGACTGCTGTAAATTCAGGTGTGTGTGTGTGTGTGTGTATTTGTGTTGCATGATTGACAGGTGTGTTGTGTTTGCCAGAGGCCAAGTGAGATTCAGATACATGGCGAAGCTGGCGAGTTGCTCCAAGAAACAGTGAGAGAGAAAGACGGAAAGAGAGACAGGAAGAGAGCGAAAGACCGGAAAGGACAAAAAAATCATGTGTGAGGTGACTAGATGTGAGTCAGAGTGAAAGAGAGAGGTCACTTCCACTTTTCTGATATTTTTTCCCCTCTTCACAGGTTGTTAATTTTTTCCATGCCATGCCTGTTGGTCACTGTTCTAAAACACTATCTATTGTTAAAGGTTAGATGTGTTAAAATTGTAAAATGCTTTCTCCTATTCCAGTTAAACTAAATAAAAAATGGAAACCAAAATGGATTTGGGTGGCTTTTAGTCTGTCTTTTAGGTTTAAAGTTATCTATATGCTAATGACTACTAAAAGTTGAGAAAATTACTACTTGAACCATAATTCTGCTATACTATCCACCTTATTTTTAATGTAAGAGCAGATACTGCCAATTTTTAACATGAATGTGCAAAGCTTTCGATGTAAGCTACTGGCAGTTATTTTAGTTGTACAAAAACTGTTTATTATTCTGCTTGATGTTGCAAACTGCTACTTATGATATTATTTTAATTATTGCAATCATAAACATACTGGTTTGTAGTGCAAGCAGTTTTACCGTTTAGTGCAGTTTGTCATACTTTATTTACCTATAGCGTTAAAATAAGTTGTGTACATTCATAGGAAATAGCTTCTGCATTAAAAAGGTGGACAATAAACTTTTTGATTGATATACAGGACATTTAGAAAAATTCACAGTATTTCTCTTCACGTAGAACTGAAAAAATATTGATGACTCATCCTGCACTACACTGTTTTTGTCTAATCAAATGTTCTCTAGAATGACAATGTCCCACCTCTAATACCACCTGCAACCAAATAGCAAGTAGCACTGGTTAGCGAACTAATGCCTATTGGCTTTTAAAGAATAAACTTTTTGATATGTCCCAAGCCTTTTGATTTGTCCCACCCAAATGTTCAGTTTCAACAGGAAATCCGTCAAAATAGCAATTGTGATTTTCTTTCAAAATACATAAAAACTATATTTGTAGCTTGATGATTTCCCTGAAAAAACAAAAGTATAAAATAATAGCTGGATGGAAATGCCAAAATGCGCATTTAAATGCAAAAAAAATTGCATTAAAAAACGTATGTGCTCAATTGAGTGGAATAATTGTTTTCATCCGATAAGAAGACATGCGCATAAACGACAATGGAAAAACATTTACTGAATAAATACCTCAATGTGCAACAAAAAACCTGACTTTTCCTCAACAGAGGATGTGATTGGATAACTGGACTAACCAGCAGATCAGTTTCATTGCACAGCATCTTAAATGTTGTTTTAGGTATTCTGAAATGCCTGAGCCAAAGTCTGTCATTAAAATGATTTGGTATAATGACCTCTCAGAGCTGTCTCACATGATTGCGTTCAAAAACAACAGGCGTCCGAACGCAAGATTACATGACAGCGTTTATTGCGTTTCCTCTGCGCATTCTGAGGCACAAGTCATTTGTGAAGTAGGATAAAAGAGCCACAGTGGCTTTCCCGCTGGCAGCAACTTCCATTTTTATTGCAGATATTTTGCGCAAAATTTCCTAGGAACTGATGATGGGGCGGAAAGAGTTCTTTATTCGCAAATGTATTATGCGATATTTCAACTTTTTGCGTAAGCTAAGTTTACAACATGGAAACATAGCTTCTGTGGGACCTGACATGGCTACAATGGCTCAACCAATAGTGTGATTTTTGGGTGGAGCTCTCTGCCTGACCAACCAATGGAAGATAGTTCAGGGAAACCTGTTTGATTTCTTTGACCACAACAAACCTCTTTTGTTCTTTTAGATAAAAAAAAAACTGTTTGGATTTAAACAAACACAGCTGTTTTTGCATCCAGCACTCGGCGTGTGTGAAAACAATTCAGCAAGAGAAAAAACAGAGGGAAAAAAGAAAGATGTTTTCTCACAAGTCCACAGAGAATCCCGTGTGAGTGTTTCTCCTGAGGCTGAGCAGGCATGAGCTAACAGATTGGTAAAAAGTTAAGACACGGCTGGATCAGACATCAGGATTGTTTTTGGAAAGAAATCAGGACTGAAATTCCCCGATAGGATTTGGAGATCTTTTTAAAAGGAAACACAGTCTATCAGCTTGCTCATACTACAGCTGTGTGTAAAAAAAAAGGGGACTGTTTGCCGTGTCTTGGCCTGTGGCCAATCAGATGGCTCTAATTTGCGTGCAAGTAGTCAAAGCATGTGGTGATGCTGGCTGGATTACTGCAGCATGCGAAGGAGGAAACACGTCTACATCAACGACGAATGGGATGCAAGCTAAAACCTTTTGCCCTCTAAAATGCATCTGTGTTTAAATTTGAATGCATTTATGAAT
This sequence comes from Gobiocypris rarus, assembly GCA_023029165.1. Lineage (NCBI taxonomy): Eukaryota > Metazoa > Chordata > Actinopteri > Cypriniformes > Gobionidae > Gobiocypris > Gobiocypris rarus. The sequence goes on along the minus strand of CM040926.1, from coordinate 26,195,829 downwards.
GCATGTCTTTGGAAACGCACACCACTTTCACTGCACTTATTGAGAATGTCATCCATAATAGATCAAAAGAGAACTGGCACAGGACTTTTTAGAAGATTCTTGTATGACTTGAGGACTGAGCTGCTGCACTGCATCATCAGTAGAGTTTGTAATGTTGGCTCCATCTTCAATAAATGTAAATTAAAATACAGTGGGTCTGGGTTCCATGTCTATTATTACTCACTTTTTGCAGTTGCTGTAGTCAGAACAGCGACTCAGTGGAACACGGATCACGCAACTTGAGAATGCCACAAACAGGGCATGATGGTCCTTGTCCAACTCCAAACCCAGAATCCTACGGTCTTCACCACGCACGTTACATCTGAGGAGAAAAATGGTGGTTTATGTTGGAATGTCATTTGAGTTATTAAAGAGGATCCAAAAGTGCCATATATGTACACAAAACATTAATAGCAATAAAGGCTATGTTTGTATGGAATTGCATACTACCATACTATTCCTACAGGAATGCAATAGGCACATTTTCTAAATGCATAGAATACCTGGATTATCCAAAACATTTCCCAAAATGTGTAGTATAGAACCAAAGTATGCTGCGTGGGATAACTTATCCCACAATGCATTGTGCTCAACATGACCATTGACTTGTAGTGTGACAAATGAACTTATAAGGTTTGTAAGAAAAAATTATTATTTGAAATAAAATAAATGTTAACTGAAATAAAATGTTTTTTTTATATACATTTTATTTTAGCTTGTTGCAAAGGCAACGTTTCTCATTTTCATTTAGTTTAACGATGTACTAAAATAATTAAAACTAAACCTGAAATAAAAATGACAAACATAACAAAATGACTAAAACTTTAAATATGGAGTAGTCATATGGACTACTTTATATGACTATAGTGGTCATATGGATTACTTTATATGACTATAGTGGTCATATGGACTACTTTATATGACTATAGTGGTCATATGGATTACTTTATATGACTATAGTGGTCATATGGACTACTTTATATGACTATAGTGGTCATATGGACTACTTTATATGACTATAGTGGTCATATGGACTACTTTATATGAGTGGTCATATGGACTACTTTATATGACTATAGTGGTCATATGGACTACTTTATATGACTATAGTGGTCATATGGACTACTTTATATGACTATAGTGGTCATATGGACTACTTTATATATGGCTATAGTGGTCATATGGACTACTTTATATGACTATAGTGGTCATATGGATTACTTTATATGACTATAGTGGTCATATGGACTACTTTATATGACTATAGTGGTCATATGGACTACTTTATATGACTATAGTGGTCATATGGACTACTTTATATGACTATAGTGGTCATATGGACTACTTTATATGACTATAGTGGTCATATGGACTACTTTATATGGCTATAGTGGTCATATGGACTACTTTATATGACTATAGTGGTCATATGCACTACTTTATTTGACTAGTAGTCATATGGACTACTTTATATGACTATAGTGGTCATATGGATTACTTTATATGACTATAGTGGTCATATGGACTACTTTGGAAAAAAGGATCGTCTTACAGACTTTTTGTGTGCTTGACATGCTCTTCTGGTCACAATATGCTTCCATTTCATGGAAAAGAGCAGCTTACAGATTCTTTAATACATCTTATTTTGTGTTCAAAGGGAGAATGAAAGTGGTTTTAAAGGAGGTTAGGGTGAACATTTCTCTCTAATGGAAGAAAAAAACAATTCCCAATAAAAGTTAAAAAAAGAAAAAAGAAAAGAAAAACCAAATAAAGAAAGAAATCCAATATGTGTATCACACAGATGAGTCATTCCCCATTGAGTTGATTGAAGAAGGTCATGCCATAAAGGTTGACTGTAATTCATCTTCCTCAGTATCTGTAATAATCCAAATAAATCCTTTGCGTCATGTAAAGTGTCTTTCCCAAAGGCTAACTTTGAGGCTAGGTGGGGTTTTCAGAGGAAAAATTAGCAATGCTGCCTGAAGATGTGGTCACATTTTGTTGTGGAACTTGTGAGTCTCAGCTGGAGTTGAGGCTTGTTGTCAGATACACAAGAGGAACACAAACATGGTCGAGATCCCAGGAGTACAATTACAGCTCCACACTTACCATCCGCCCTATTTACTGGAGGAGACATTCTCTCTTAATCAAACGCCTCAAATGTCTGAGACCTGTCAATGAGTTTGAAGTGCATGTTTTTGTAAAGTACCTTCTAGGTGAAGTTGTATTTAAAAAATGGAATTTTATCTGTTGCTTTGCTTTCTTTTGATGGGTATCCCTAAAATCCCTTTCAGGCAAGTCAGTCCACTTGGCAGCCATCCTGATACAGTATTTATCTAATTGAATAAAGAAATCTCTGAAACTGTTTCAAGTTTTTGCATCTTCAAATAATATCACACTAAAAACGTACTATTGACTCACTAAACTAACAATTTCTCAGGCTAGTCAGGTTCATGCGCATTCTAGAATAAGCAAACTCTATCAAAATGCAGATCAGCATTAGAGCCATAACCTCGCGGGAAGTGATCTGACATATGTTGCAGCAACACCTCGGGCTACTCGAGTTTGAGTCCTCGAGATTTTTTCCCAATCCCCTCCCTTCTCTCCACTCCCATTGTTTCCTATCGGTTTCACTGTCCTATCAAAACGAAGGTATTAATACCCAAAAATATTTGAATCTTGATAACTGATTATTTGAACTGAACTTCGCTTATAGAGTGTAACAGCGCCCTGCCAATTTACACCCGTCCTTGGTTCAATATGTGTTCCCATTAATTTCTCCCATGGGGACTTTTATAAGCCATAAACCAAACCAACCAGCTACAAGGTGAATCCCTACATTACAAACATTGAAATCAAATCAGATAAAAAGACAAAAGGTACAACACTGTGTACCTAGCGGCTTTAATGAGGGAAAGGACAAGTGCCAAAAAGCAATCCGAATGACATATTTAAAAACAATCAAAAATATAAAACTACTGATTTAAAGATGTTGATCATATATAAATAAACAATATATTTTACGTTTATTGCAAAATAGGCATACGGCTTGATGGCTTCAACAAAAACATACAGTTGATTAATAACCTCATAGGTCTGTCTTTAACGGATTATAAGCAATCATCATTAAAAATCTATTTCCCCTATGGAGAAAATGAATGGGACTTTTACTTCTGGAACTTTACTGTTGTGCTAAACTATTGGTTCAAAACTGTACATAGTTGCACGTTAAACAACAAATAGTATCGTTGCTTTCAGTGTGGGCAGACAAAATAACATATCACGTCATAACAAAAGAGTATGTCTAAGTGTGTGTGCAATTTAACTCACTTGTTGGGGTTGTAAACATCTATGTCCTCCAAAACCTGCGTGCTGTAGGTGGAGTTCGGGTGTGTGCTGGCGAGAATCTTCAGGACTCGTCCGTTTTCTGAACCCAGAAACAGAACGGTGTAGTTCTTATACGGCCCAGCTGCTGTGTCCACCGCGATCTGGGTCAGCTTGAACCTGCATGAGGAACATAAGCTAATTAGTCAATAAAACAAATCACAAACTTGTCTTTTCATTACAACACTAAATGCTTATTTATTCTCCAGCACTAATAACAGTTTCCTTCTCTCTGGAGAAATAGATGCAGATGTTGAGAAAACAACTGGAGAAATAATGAGTGTCTAATTTTTATTGGAGCATGTGTGTTTGTGTGTGCGTGCCTGCTGGTGGTTCGTGTGAAGCAGGGTCGGTTGTTGACAGACGGTACGGCCTCGTCCATTAGAGGATAAGACTTAATGAATGTAAGAGTCTCATCAGGGAAATTTGTGGAGGACTTATAACCAGCAGCAGGGCCATCACCAGCACAGGATCCCGGCCTAGAGACAAAGAGAGAAGGAAAACAGAGAATTAGACTTCTACCTGCACAGACTTTGGAAACAGGCTCATGGAAATGATCTACAAAAACAGCTCACAGACATACAATTAACAAGAACCATTCCAACCATCTGCCACTGTTAGATAAAAGCTGTTTTAAGAGTCCATCAGGCTGAACAAGCTGCTCTCTGAGCTCAAGAGAACAGGCCCGGGCATTTCACGCAGAGCAAAGCAGAATGGAAAGGAAGTCTATTCTTTGGCACCTGTGTATGTGTGGTTTTTTAGGTTGGATTTGTTTTGTCAGTATATTCTTTGGTGCGATGTTCTCGCGTTACTCTAGGGATATCACATTTATTTATTTCGAAAATGCAGTTAAAACTGAATGAAATAATTTTGAATGAAGTGTTTGATTTTGCAAGAGAAGTGGTTTTGTGTAGAGTTTTGAGAAATGGAGCCATCGTTTCAAAAATGTTGCATATATATATATAAAAACCCTGTAAAATCTTTAACGGTAAATGGACAGCATTTTATATAGCGCTTTTAACAGACCCATGGCCATTCAAAGCGCTTTACATCTAGCCCCACATTCACCCATTCACTCATTCATTCATACACCGATGGTGTTTAATGGTCAGCCAACAGTGGCTGGTATTTTATTGTATTTATTTTTAATTTTTTAACTCTACTGCTTAAAACCGCTGTCTATTTTCTTTCATTATTGAATGTTTACATTGAATATGATTAATCCAGAACTTAAAGCAGTGTTCAAAAGTGTGATCAATAGCGTACTTTTTGCAGAGTGGAGAATGATTTTGAGAAAGGTGAAATTTACTGATATTGGTGTCAAAAAGATTAGTATTGTAATAACCCTTCGTGACTCACCTGGGTTTGGGCACTATTTCATCAGGAACTGGCGTCCAGGCTGACTCGCTGTTTCGCTGCTCCTTAAACTTCCCATTGAACACTTTCTCTATGTCGTCCATGTAGAATGCACATACAGCAGAACCGGTGATGCTGAGGAGAGAAAAACTCTCTTAATGAAACAAACAAATCATTCACAAACAGACCAATTGGATTAAAGTTAAATACATTTAGGCAGTCGTTTCAGTGTGTAGGGAAATACAAAATGTATTGTGGTGAGATTGTGGTACCTGTTGGCTTGAGTGGTAAAGACGCCTAGGACTGCAGGCCTGTGGTTGATCTGCATGACGTTGGTTAATGACTGAAGAACGTCAAAGTAGAAGAACGAATCACCTGGAACTGAACAGTTCAATCGGGCTTTCAGGAAAGAAGTCCAGTAGCGTTCTAGAACCCGTGGAGAACCGCCATTATCATTCTTACACACGCGAGCGACTCGAGAGAACACCACCTGGTTTAAGTAAATGAAACATAAGGAATGTCTTCACGCGGATTGATGTATAAACAAATAAAAAATTACATACATACTTGCATACATATACACATATGATAACACACATACATTGCTTAAAACAAGAGAAAGAACAGTCTGAAAAGAATTCAATAAACTTGATTAATGACGTATACTCTAAAAAATCTTAATATCTTAAGCAATTTTGCTTCAAGTAAATTTATATTGTTTTAAGAATGTTTATATATTTTTCCTGTAAAACAAGACAAAAATAGTGATTAAAAAAATGATTTTTGCAGTGTACTTTAAGTGTCTGACCTTGCCAAGGGTGGTGTACTCTACTGCAATCTCACTGAGAAAGAAGTAGACGTAGTTCCCGTACTCAATGGCATGAAGGAAATGAGGCTCTACATAAACAAAGACATGATTAAAAAAAGAACAGAAATTATAGAGAAAATCATTTTAGGAACCTGAATAACAGGTCACCCACCTCGTAGCCATTTTGAGTCATATTTTACGGTACGCAGGACAGGACTGCTTTCTCCTAAACTTCGGTAAATCACTGCATCACTTGCTAGAAAATCCGTCATTGTGGCTGAATAAAAGTCACCGCCTGGGAAGTGAGGTGAGAAATAAGTATTGATAAATCAAAACAACACAAAACCCCACAAAGCAGCGCTCAGTTCACTTCAGTGTATATATGGCACGAAGAGAAAATGAGAGACACGTCTCATCTCCCTCATGTCTCTTTTAAATCTCTCTGCGTCTGTGATCGTAGCAGTCTCACTGCGACTTCCTGCACTTTGTAAAATGTCAGTGGAACACTAGTGAGATTATAGGAGATTTCGTGTCTTCCTCCCCAGACGGATGGTGCTCTGCCAACTCACCGGCAAACAGGCCAACGTTAGACTGGCGGGATTCGAAAGGGCAACGGGCTTGACCGATCACCTCCTCTCCGTCCTGCTCCAGGGATGACATCTGACCAGAGTGAGAGAGAGAGAGAGAGAGAGAGAGAGAGAGAGAGAGAGAAAGAGATAAAAAAGACCCCTTACACACTGAGCAAACAAAGAACACTTCAAATACAGCACAAAGTTAGTTTGAAAAACATCCATTCAATTCATTGTCGTTTCGGACCCTATTGACTTTCAATGTATGGGCATCTTTGGCATGACATGAGGAGGAGTAAATAATCCTACCCCTTTAATATTTTTATTTGAATCAATCCAAAATCTTTTGAGAAAGATTAGTGATGCATTGGTGATTCACTAACAGTTTAGTGCATGTTTTGAAAGATGGTTGATGGTTTGTGCAAAGACTTTTAGGAGCTTGAATTTAGTGTTGTATAAATGTTCGTGGACCGGTGGGTGGTGTGTGTTCCGCGGTTGTTTTGTTTTGTTCCTCTTTGGGAACTGTAGGTGTGAACAGTGTGCCAGCTTCTCTTGTTAGTCAGAGGCAGAGCAGAAGCTTCCGACCTGTGGTGTTCACAGAAAAAAAAAAATTGTGTACAAATCCACACAGATATTCAACCTGCAGGGCTAGAGATGTCCTCACAAAGACGGCTGGATTATACACGCGCACAAACACACATTTAGCAAAGCAGCTGAAAGGGTCCTGTGGGCATTCTGGTATTCAGGGTCACATTGTGTGTCATCCCCACCGGATTAACACCTACTGAACCTGCTGAAGCTCGCTACTACTTACACCGCCATGTAGCTTCATAGGGATAGAGAAGAATAGAGGGGAATTAAAGCAGGAGCAACATTGGATTGGTTCTATGTCAAAGGGTGACCACTGACCATCTGTACACATCTGTCCAGGAAAGCATGTCTGTTTGTTTGTTTTATGTGGCTGTTTATCACTTTAATATAAATATGAATAACCTAAACCCTACATACAGAAGAGATGGCAAAAACAGTATTCTAGCTGATACAGATGAGCTGGTAATTAATTACTTTTTTTGTGTGTGTATTCTGTGTAAAGAAATGAAAAATGAAACACTAAATACTACATCTTATTTAAATGGTATAAGTATAAATGGTAAAGTACTATTTTTGTTTTTGTGGTCTACTAGAATAGGTTTCATGCTTTCATTTTTTCCCCTCACATATATTTTACATTGTTGCAGCACCTCTCTTCCCAGTCTTTCAGTAACGCTCAGTTTAGATTCTGTCTCAATGAAACCCATCCTTCTGAAAAAGCGCGATGTGCTCTGATTGGTCCACTGGACCAGTGGGTTGTGTTTGGTCAACGGCTTCCAACATGTTTTGGAAATGTCACTCCCCTTATCATAACCGCGAGTTTCAACACACTACTAACACAACTCAACCAGCCCTCACCTCGTCAACTCACCAAAAGCAAAGTTATGGCAGACTCGGATGACATCATTCAATCTTACTACATCGACGTGACCTCCCACATATTTTCATTAATTCCTGACACTAACATATACATGCTGGTTTAAATATTCACAACAAATCACACGTACTGAAGAGCAGATCATGACATATGACAAACTGAATTTCATGACATTGAAATTCATGCAAAGGTAGAACAGCAGAGAGAAAAACAACCAAAATTTGGTTGGCAGTGTGTGTGCAGCACATCCAAAGATAAACTTCATTTAGTTTTGTTCATAATGTGGCAAATTAGACAGTTATATACAGCAGTTGTTTAAATGAACTGACAGTGATTTCTGAATCGGATTATGTTGTACAGCTGTCCCTTGTTGTCTTTTTTATGACGTATACATCTGGTGTTACTTGCTTCCTTTTCATTTCATTTATTCAGTCGTTATCTATAGCTACTACATGTTTAGCTCACTTCAAATCTGGCATGTAATGGCAGGATAAAAGCGCTGTTTCTGTGCTTGTGTGATGCTGTTTGAGGCAGGTTCACAAAATCAGCCAGACAGCCACAATTGGTATGAAAGCCACCATATCTTGCCATAACCAACTGCACCAATTCTATGAGCATGGCTTGGGCACAAATTATTTAAATTAGGAATATTGTGATGTGTACGTTCCTGGAAGAAAAATCAAGACGTTTCAAACTGAGGTGTTTCAGGGAGATCTGAAACAGTGGTTACTGATATAGAGAATAACTCCCAATGAAGTGGACTTTGTAGACATTTTTAATGCTCAAACATAAACATTACACAATAAAGAACACTGAAACTGTAAAAGTAAGACCCAATACTAAGCATAATAAGACCTCTTTAATAATAACACAATTATTATTGTGTTTTAAACTTTAAACGAGCAACAGATGAAAGCAAAGGAAATCTAAATATAATATATGAAAGCGTAATATTGAGAAAATGGTAAATGTAACTATTCCAAAAGTCTCAAAACTATATATTATAACAATTTAACTAACTCTAACAATGTCTCCTCAACCTCTCCTTGCACTGTTTTCCAGAAAGTTGAGTCGAGAGTGAAGGAATGCGAGGAACTGAGCGACATGATTTGCAAGACATGACATATTGTCCCTCTCAGGGCTCTAACAGAACATCCTTCTCCTCGGAGAGATGCAGAAAAACGAGACTGTGAGCACGAGAAATGGAGACAGGCTGAGAGAGAAGCGGAGAGGAGGAGGAAACAGAGGAATATGGAAGGAAGATGCCTTCAGGGTAAGGTGCATAAATCAGGATCTCCAAAGAGCCTCAAATGGAAAAGTTGAGAACAGAGCCTCATCCGTGAGTTTAGCTGACTCCCTGCTGGCCTCCTCCAGAGTTTAGTCAGATTTACATGCTCTCTGGCAAACAAAAACACATGCGCGCACACACCGCTCAAGATCTGCTAATGTTGATGGAACACCATCAATCACAGAACGGGCCTGATTCCACATCACTAAACTAGTGATATGTTGCATATTTGTGCAGGCACTGAATAAAATATATTTTTTTAAGGAGCAAAAAACTGCATTGAGATTCCTCAATAATTTTTTTTTTTTAAAAACATTTAACATACACTGAACACAATTATAAAGTTATATAATTATAGTAGTCAATCATCTGAGCAAAATAATAACTATAATAAGCCAATCCTCTGATTATGAATTATTCAGGTCACATGAAAGGTCACGCAAAGTCATGACATTTGACACACATCTAGGAATTAATTCAGTAAATGTGTTTTTTATAAAAACATTTATGCACCTCAATTTGCTATGTGCGTTTTAATAATTTTATTTGACTGATTTTATTTATTGATGGTTTCATCAAGAATTCTTTTCTCCAAATTTCCCCAAAATAAGTGGGTGGAAACCCAGTTAAAATGCTTTAACTACCATGCGTTAACATTGCTCATTGCAACTGAAGTTGATGGGAGAACGCAGACCTTCCACACAGAAACAAAATCAGGTTGTAAACAGGTGTGACAGGATATGAATTAATTTCTGAGAAAGAGCAGGATATATATGTTTTTGAACAGGCCTAATATTTAAATTAATATTAATGCTGACAAATTTAGGTAGATGTGCGCATGCAGACTGTCAATTTTGATTCTTTAAAGGGAAGCTTCAGAAATCTACGCATCTGTAGGAGGTAAAAACTGTGTGTAAGTGTGTGTGTGAGACAGAAATAGACTCATCATACCTTGTAGTTGCGACAGGTGGGGTTGAACGCATTGGTTCCACATGCAAAGAGAGTTTCATCGTTACGTGGCACCAGCACTTTGATGTAGTTGTAACACTCATCCTGCGAAAGACAAGACACTGGCTTTTACTCACACTATATATAACTCCTGCATGACACACACACACACACACACACACACACACACACACACACACACACACACACACACACACACACACACACACACACACACACACACACACACACACACACACACACACACACACACACACACACACACACACACACACACACACACACACACACACACACACACACACACACACACACACACACACACACACACACACACACACACACACACACACACACACACACACACACACACACCTGAAGCTTTCAGCGAGCATCATTACTGACTCCCTTTTTTCCTTCACTTCCACACACAAATTAACATAATCCCTATGCTGAGTTCCAGGATCTGACTCGCTCACTGCAACTCAGTCTTCAACCGACAATGATATTATAAAACCTGTGTGTGTTCACATATCTTCATGTATATACATCCACCTGTGGAGAACTATTTAGTCTTAGCTTCAGACCATTTACTGACCATCTGATCCATACTAATCACAAAACTGATAAGTGTCTTCTCAATCTGGAACACTCTAATCTGATTGGCTGGTTTGACACAACTTTTAGGAAGTAGGACTAAGGTTTTTTTAGGGAAGCACGATATTACAGTTAATTATTATTTTCACGTTACGGCTGATAATTGATAAATGGTCCATAGTAAAATTATATACTATTTTGTCCAAATAAATTGAAAATCCTTTACAATTTTTAAAGTGAGTGTTTAAAGTTTAGGCATCACAACATTATAAAGTATGAAAAATGGATATCTAAAAAAATAAAATAAATCTATATCTATCTATCTATCTATCTATCTATCTATCTATCTATCTATCTGTCTATCTGTCTGTCTGTCTGTCTGTCTATCTGTCTGTCTGTCTGTCTGTCTGTCTGTCTGTCTGTCTGTCTGTCTGTCTGTCTGTCTGTCTGTCTGTCTGTCTGTCTGTCTGTCTGTCTGTCTGTCTGTCTGTCTGTCTGTCTGTCTGTCTGTCTGTCTATCTATCTATCTATCTATCTATCTATATATATATATAAAATAGGAATATTAGTGTTTTTAAACATTACATTTACAGTGAGTGTTAGAAAATTAGAATGCCCAATAAAATATTTAAAATCGTCCAGTACAGATACATTTAAAAATCTCTTATCTCTCAAGATACATTGAAAAATGATTTCTGATTAAAACATACATTGTCCCTGTTTTTTTTAAAGTGATTTTTTTGTGTAGGTCTGTATATTTTGATTTGTTTTCAGTTGTGTCTTCAAAATAATACAAAAAACAATCCCATTTTGGATGGGCAGAAATTCTGATCAGGAAAAATATATAATTTTTTATCCCATTTTTACTGCAAAAACATTCATACAGACTGCAATGCTATTTTCTTTCTAACCAGTCTATTACTATATGATCTATTTCAGATAAATCCTCCTCTAATCGGCACAAAGCTACAAAATAAAATGTGGATGTCAGTCAGATGGTCTCTTCTTGTCTATGTCCTTCCTGTTCTTTTACAGAATAAGCTGCAATGTGAACCAGACCTGGCGTTCAGATGAAAGTCAGTCTATGCGAGACTTATAACCATTACATTCAACAGTTGCTGACTTCTATCACACAATTACACAGAGAAAGTGAAGGAGAAATAAAAGAGTTGTGTACTCACGCTGTTTTTCCCCCTGACTGTGCATTTCTCCACATCCTTTGTCTTCCATGTCAGTTTCTGCCACACACACAAACAAACAAACAATCATGGGCTCATCGCTATTCACAACAGCTGCAATGGGAAATACTAATTTATTTCAATAAGCATCACACATAATAAACATAAAAAAGGAAAGAGAAAGAGACAGGCAGGACTGAGCAACAAGAAGGAAAAGAGAGATCCCTCAGGTTGTTAACAATCTGAGTGATTGTGTGTGTGTGTGTGTGTGTGTGTGTGTGTGTGTGTGTGTGTGTGTGTGTGTGTCTGGGTGCTTGCTGGTGTCATTAGGTCAGGCTGTATTTCAAAGATTTACTGGGCCGCCTCATGTCTGCCCACCCAACAGGATCAGCAGGCAATCAACACCCACACACACACATACCATGACAAGCTAAAAACAACACTCTCTCTAACACAACTATTTGTTGCAGTGACATCTTACTCTCAACTGTTAAGATGTCAGAGAGACCCAAAGGACAAAATGCAGAAAGAGTGAGTGATCTATCCATTAGCAGACTGCTTCATCAACATGACTGCTCTAAGTAACAACAATGTATGATGGGGATAAAAGCAAACTACATCTAAAAACTAAATAACTCAAACATTCAGAACTCAAAACTGCCTCCTCAGCCTGTGACAGAAGAAGAAGAAAATGTCTTTCAGGGAGGAAAACAGCCACTTACCTTAAATAAGGTACAAAAATATTATTCTTAAACACCTTAAGATGTACTTTCAATAATAAAAATAATAAAAATCTTCACTTTTTCAAAAAACTAAGTGAAAGAAGATGCTTAAAAGTGCCCTGCCACACGCATTTCATTACTTTTGTGGTAATGTCTGAAGTTCTACCAAAAAACTCCCTTTTGTGAAAAAAAAATGCTTTGGTTACCTCGTTTCAAGCCATTCTAGGGTGGTATATCAGTTTGCATATAGGAACAACAGATCCACAGACGATGCTATCTCAATTGCACTGCACGCAGCTCTTACACACTTAGAAAATCCCAAGAGCTACGTCAGAATGTTGTTTGTGGACTACTCTTCTGCGTTTAATACCATCAATCCAATAAAACTGGTCAACAAACTGCAAATACTGGGTCCGGGAGCCCCTCTCTGCCACTGGATTGAAAACTTTCTCACTAATAGACCCCAGCACGTTAGGTTGGACCACCACTGCTCTCATAACATCATTGTTAGCACTGGGGTCCCCCAAGGCTGTGTTCTCAGTCCAGCACTGTATTCTCTGTTCACTCACGACTGTACCTCCTCCCATAATTCAAATACTCTCATTAAATTTGCAGACGATACAACTATAGTGGGACTCATAACCAACAATAATGAACTTGCATACAGAGAGGAGGTCCGAATACTAACTACTTGGTGCAAGGAAAACGACCTCATTCTTAATACAAAAAACAAAAAAAAAGAAATCATAATAGATTTCAGGCGAACCAAAAAAACATCCCACAGTGGTCTATGTATTAATGGAGAGGAGGTAGAGAGAGTCTCAAGTTTTAAGTTTCTGGGAGTTCATATTACTGAGGACCTGACCTGGACTGTAAACACCACCTGCATCGTTAAGAGAGCCCAGCAAAGACTTTTCTTTCTAAGGACCCTGAGACGCAACAAGCTTCCCCAGAGGCTGCTGATCAGCTTCTACTGCTGCACGATAGAAAGTATTCTAAATTATTGCTGTACTATGTGGTATTCGAGCTGCACAGTTACGGAAAAAAAAGACCTGCAGCGGGTTGTGAAGACCGCCGAAAGGATTGTCGGCTCCCCACTTTCAAATTTGAGTGACATCCATTCAAACCGTCTTCTCACACGGGCTACAAATATCCAGCAGGACCCCTCACACCCTGGAAACTACTTTTTCACTACCCTCCCCTCAGGTAGATTAAGAACTCCACGAACGCATACCAACAGGCTACAGAACAGTTTATTCCCCAGAGTTGTGGACAGGCTGCAGAAGTCATAGTAACTTTTACCGACAACACTAACATTCAGCTACCCAAAAAAAATGTAGACACAATTATATGCATGTATACATGCATACAATATTCACATACATACATATGCAGATAAAGCTGTCATATCTGGGCTATGTGCAATAACGGACTATATTGGACATTATTGGATCATGTGCATTAATGAATGATCCCCGTGGATAAAAATGTATGGGCTCGGGACACACTGGATGATCTTTGTGCAATAACTTGTGTAATTAATGTATTTATTATATTGTGGACTGAATGTATATTTTTGTATTAAAGTCCCTGTAAAGGCAATTCTGAGATTTGTTTCTAAACACATTAGAAATGTATTGTTGAAACACATTACAAAGACTGTGAACTATGTAGTACTGAATTCAGAAGTTAGACCGTTAAGAAGTTTTTCACCATTGCTGTGTTCCGGATTTTTTGGGCGGGGTTAAAACGGTGGCTCGATGACGCACTGGAGCCGCTTGGCATGTGGCCCCTCCCCCATAACTAGAGTACATTCACAATTTTGCATCAGTTCACTCGCTAGATTGCGAGTTACTGTCAGTACTGTTGGTTACTACAGCCTACAACTAACAAAACAGCCTACAAAACCAAAAAAAAAGACGATCTCAAGAAGGATTAATTTTGTGAACAGCTACCTTGATGGAGTGCTGACGATCACCACCAACACCTGCCTCTGCAGTGTCTTTACACCGGATAGTTTTACAAACTTTCATCGGCAACAACTGGGATTCACTGATAATCCGCTGCAGAATGGGGCCGAACCGACTATCTCCCGCCCCGCCCTTCATCCTCCCGTCCCGCTGACATCTGGTGCCGTCGTGACTCGTGAGCTGTACTTGAGTGTTGTTGTTGTCTTGTTTGTTTACGGCCGCTTTCCCGAAAGTGGGTGTGGCTTCGGCGCCAATCAACGGACACGCCCCCAGCGTTTGAGAGCAGAGAATGCTGCTTATTTTTTCAAGATTTCGATAAGATATTTTATGTACTTAGCGGATTTTTTTATGATTCAAATTTGGCTAGTTGGTTAATAACACATTTATCTGTGGTGTGAGAAACTCAGAACACATGTTTAATTTTGACTTTAATTGTTTTTATGCTGCAAATTAGATTGTTCCAACATAATTTCGTTGTATAAACATTTACAATGACAATAAATCTAATCTAATCTAAATATATATATATATATATTTTTTATTATTAATATAGAACCAGTAAACAACAATACAAAAACAGACACTAAATACAGATGCTCCAACGACAGAGAAAAAAAAAAAGAATATAATATTATTTGGGTAGGAACCGGGGTGCGTTTGCGTCATCAAAGCAGCAGCTGTTTACCCTGTTACTTGGTAACAACGTTGAGTGAGAAGGTGGCAAAACGTATAGCTTTGTTCAACTAACTTTAATATTTTTGGTTTTGAACCGTTGGTTTTGTTACCAAAGCTTCAGTACGTAATGACACTTGTGTCTATCTGCCGCGAATGTAGCTACTGCAAATGCTCTAAAGAACGCTGACGACGAGCAGAAATGAGATCTGACTATAGCTCTCTGATTACAGTATGTCAGTCACGCTCGTCAGGAAAATGAGTGAAACCCACATTTTTATCAAATCATACGTCATTAATAGCGGTTCATTTTCGCGATTTAGTACGATTGTGTTCACTACAGCGAACCGTACCGAAGGACTCGAGTACGGTTGGCGACCAGTTCGGAAGACAGCGTTCACGTTTGATGTGGTAATTTTCACAGTAGGCATAATTTACACACAGGTTCGAAGACTCGTTTTCACTCCCTACAGTGCACGCTAAACTATCAAGGTGAAAGTCATCATAGCTTGCGTAGTAGGCTATAGACCCAGCTCCCATCCCAACTTTGAGAATAGATTAACGGCGATATTTTTTTTATCGCCTGATCAGACTGTCACGTTAACGCAGCACGTTAACGCCGATAACGGCCCACCACTAATATATATATATATATATATATATGAATGATGATCAGCCATCCTTGCTGTATACGAAATAAACTGTCACAGAGCTAGACAAATTCTGTAGGCACGGCCCCAAGATTTTCAGACTGACCAGATTTTTTGGCCTGATTTCTCAGCTTATTTCTCTTTAGAGGCTAGAGCTGAAGGGGAGGTAGCACTTCATTTTCACATTCACTAAATAACACAAACTTAAAAAATGTGAGTAAAAAATTTACAGAGTATTGACTATAGTTTTACTATCCAAATTATTAGTTGAGTAGGTAAAAATAACTTTTTATAGCGTTTTTGCCTTTATTGAGGAAGTGAAGTGGGAGAGAGAGGAAGACGGGATCTGCAAAGGTCCGTAAGCCCGAACTCAAACTCGGTTCGCCCTAAGCGCAACCGTGCTATGTGAAAAAACAAAAAACAAAACCCACAAAACACCAAAATGTACCATATTTGTTGAAAATGCCAACAGCCTACAGCAGTATGCTACACATTACGTTTTTTGTGTAAGAGACCTTGACTAACATTTCAAGTGGACCTCAGGGAAAAATAGTCAATGCTATAAAAGCATGGAATATGCGTCCTCTAAAGCCACCATAAAGAGAATTGCTCATTTGAAAAATGGGATTTCTGAATGGTCCTTCCCCAAAGACGAATAAAAGTGAATATTCCACTTTACGCACTCACATCACTAATCTGAGAGAAAAAAAAACATTAGAGATGACTGAAACAGAGAGTTGAGAAAAAGGTGAGCTTACCTGTTGGGGGGCGATACGCTCGGCTGAAGAGCTGAGGTTAATGGCAAAAACGTGATCTCTACAGAGAAACAGAGAGAGAAAGACAAAAAATGCCAACATTCTCATCAAGTGTTTAAGCAACTGAGATTCTTTTTGCCATTTCTTTCAATAAGTAACAATACAGTGCCAATAACACCTTGAGCTGAATTGAAGGGGGCAGAACACAGCAAAAAAGAGTGAAAGAGCATGAGTGGTGAAGAGATAGACAGAGAGGAAATAGAAGGGGTGAGAGAGGTGTCAGAGAGCGAGCGAACATCCATCTGTCTGCAATCCAGGTCTGAATGAGACTGATTGGCCCAATCACACAACCCTTATCATTAGTGTGTAGGTCTTATCGCTGCAGGCGTCTGGAGAAACAGCGCTAGTGTGTACGGATCCGGAGGTCTGGAATTTCCCAGTCGATGTTGCATCTTTTGAAATGTGTGTGGCTGTGTTGCTGTGTGCAGTGTGAGCATGTGATTGAACTGACACGACATACCTTGCAGCAATGTAGACCATGTGGTTAATCCGCAGCATCCTCTGAAAATCCAGCCCCAGTCTGGCAGTGTCGTTATCTGACATGTTCCCCTGGAAACTGGGGTACAGATACGTGTCTTCATGATGGGAAAGAGGAAAGACTGAGTTAAAATCAACTAGAAATTGCCACTCTCTACCATCTTGGTGTCAGTGTAGAACCTAAAGGATTATTCTTATTTTTACGTCAACTTTCTCAAATTAAGTGTTCACAGTATGCAATATTAAGTCTTCTTGTCTAGTCTATAAGTAACTCTTTTGATTGAAATTTCAGAGGCAACAATAGAAATAACAATAAAATATATTCCATCTACACTTTTTAGGATTTTAATAAGACAATTATAGTGCCTATAGTGGTAAAGGAATATATGCTCAAGACATTAGGTGCGAAGAACCGAAGGTGCATAGACACCTATTGCAATTGTTAGTGTTCTTATTATTCTTCCACTTCTTCTTCAGCCCTTAAGTCTATGGCAGCCAACATAACCGCTTGTGAGAAAGTTATAAATATTAAAGCACAGATAGAGGACAGTCTGAATTGTCACCATAGCAAATTTGGGGTCACAGTGTTTTTTGCTAGTTTCAGCCCGACGTTGTTATCATTTACACTTCCTACACCGCATCGTTTAAATAGCCAATGCATTTACGAATCCGCTATGGTGCAAGCACTACTGGCTTTTAAAGGGAATGGGAGAGGCGACTCTGATTGGTTTATTGCACGTTATGCCCAAAACACACCCATTACTCATTAAGAGAATAGGCACAACCTTTTTAGACCATGCGCCAGGCGCACTGACCATTTTTCCTCTCGTTAAACAAGCAAAAGTGGATTCGGACACAGTCTACGTGCACTTGCGCTTTTGACCATGCACTTAGTTTGTTAAAATAGGGCCCTCTAACTCAATCCCTCTCACTGACTCCACCAACCGTCCAAAGTTGCAATCACCTTTATGTTAATAACTTTTGAACCGTAAGGGCTAGAAACAAAATCCTCCTCTGATTCCTTGGCTAAAGATGATTTGATATAGCCCTATGATGCAAGTCTCCATCATGAACATTTTTCCAGCATTTAGAATTTTCGGAAAAAACAACTTTTTCGAACTCCTCATAGGCCTTCAATTTGACGAAGAGCATGCCTAAATGGATTTGAGGCTGCATTTCCATAATGCTTTAGCATATTCTAACTACATGTTGTTTGTGTAATACAATTTCCAAAATTGCTAATAACTTTTGATTAAATATAATTTCTTAATAGATTCATTGGGTCATGCCAAGAACATAGATACCAATTTTGCCAATGTCGTCCAAACTTCCTGTCCGCCATTTTGATTTTCTTTAAAAACCTACAAAATGTTGTGAGCCGGTTCCAATCACTTTCTGTCTGGGGGCCTTGATAAGCCCTCCCACAACAAAAACTGTTTCATGTTTATAGTGATTCATATCACAGATCTCATTTTGCTGTGAGCAATTATGATGTGTTCGTGTGTTTACACCCAGATATATAATTTGCTAATTGATCTCATTTACACTTAAAAAGATTATTTTCTAGCACAATGTCAAAGATGAGTCACTTTGGCATGCTCTTCCTTCAGAGGCCAAGTGGGTTACACAACATTTTTCAGACCTGCAGAGATGTCCACAATGACCTGCAGGGACCTTTAATTTGCAGGTCTGTTTGGAAACTGTGGACTGCACGAAAGTAGTAGACACAGGGTGGCAAACTTGACCTTGGGGTGAAAAGAAAATCTGGACAATTTAATGATTCCTGTTACTTTAGTTACTTGGCGATTATGAAACTGCATATTGTTAAGAGTTTCTTCTAAACTTGGCAGACCACAGGTGGACGGCAGCAGGAACCAAAGCTCGCTCTGATGTTCAGGAGCTACAGTAAACAAACATGTAAGGGTTAAATTGGAGCAGAAACTTCACTCTTTTCTCAAAGACACTGTCGGGGTAAACACCATCATCTGATCTCGGCAGGATCATCCCTCAATAAAGATCACCCAGAGTGTCTGCATCTCACTACAGAGCTAGAGCCAATGAACCAGTGATATGAGAAATAAACTTCAATCCACATGACTCTCAAGTCGGAAAATCACTGCATGAACTCACTGCATGTGAATGAATATTCTAGAATTCTCCGCTTCATTCTTCAAAATAAATTAAGATTAATCAATCAAACTAAAGTTATAAATCTTAAAGGATGGAGTCTGAACTTAGATTTTAAAACACTACACATCATAAGCTTGCAGACTTTTGTAAACGGTTACAAAGAAAAACTGAGCATCTTAGACTAATCAACTGAGGATCACACACTAGAAAACAACAAACTCCGGCAGAAACATACGCCTACATGCTATGAGGCGCATGACAAATGAAAAGAATGTGTTCTAAAATCGTCTCAAATTATGAAATATGTTTGATACATCATACACTACACAATTTTCTGAGAAATCTGACAACTCCAACCGCCTAAAATCTGCAGACTGACCAAAGTTTCTATTCTTGCAATAGCACATTAGAGGCCCATATCGATAGATTAAAAATAAATAAATAAATAAATAAATAAATAAAAATCATATTTCCATGTTATGGCTGACATAATTCTCAAAGTGAGCCACTGACATCACAATCTACTATCACAATCTTCTTTAGTGTTCTTCTTTACGGTGAGTAAATTAACAGCAGATTTTCATCTTTGGGCAAACTATCCCTTCACCTTTTCATGCATGAATTATTGAACCACAAAGTAATATGTTTGTTTTCAAAATGGCTTCCAAATATCGGTCCACTGTAGTGGACGCCATACATGGGTTAAAGTACATATCAAAGATGATCACACTGGATGACATGAGAGACAACTAGTCTGGATGGTTCTGATGATGATAACAGAATTAATTAACTAAAAAAAATGCCAACAGTGTGATCAACAAATATGCCATATTTTGTTAAGATTCTCAACTTTTTTCACCCGTAATGTGTGGGCTGTACCAAGACTGCAGGGCTGATGGGAACTCCTATGAGGCGAGTGAGACAGACTACCAAAGCCATCAAATGCCCCAACTGCAGTAACAACTATTTTCTATTCGTTTTTGAACAATTACAATCACATTCAACAATTAGTACATTTACTCCTGAAAATGAAGATGACAATCGCTATTAAATTACACATTAAATGTGTCATGTGTACAGAAGCAAACTGAGCAACTAGTTAATGCAGTGACGGCACTCGCTGACAGCTCCTCTGAGCTGCTGTGCTAGAAAATCACAGAAATGAGGTACCTGTCTGGACTCATTTGCATATTTTGATATGGTCTCTCTGCACTGTAGTGGCTCCCACCAGCCCAGCACTCAACAAGTTTGGTCTGGACTGTAATATATGGGTTTCTTGTGATTTCAAACCATCATCTTAACAAAAACTGGCTGTTACATTTGGTTGCATGTTGCAGTTGTCACTCTCCTAAATTAATTTTATGTGAATAGAACAGAATGTGAACAGAAGAGAACAGAGTGACAATCGTATTTATACCTACAGTGTGAACTTAGTCGCATCCAATGAGTTTAAAGGTTACACAGTGTTTAAAAGGCCCTAGCACAAAGCAAAGTCTCAGGATGTAATCCAACACACACATACTGTAAGCACATAAACACACACACAGGTGGAAATGGTTGATAAATGGGTCTCATTACTCGTGTGATGTTCTTTTTGGAGAGCTCTATTAGCCCAGCTATCTGTACACCAATGGCCCTGAGGCTCAGTCTGTTTTTGAGTCCAGCTCTCTCAAATGTGGTCCACTTGTTTTAGCAGAACAAAAGACCCTGCAGAGCTCTTGTACCAACTAAAACATGACCCCCACACACACTCCCCCATAACCACCCTGTCAATCATGTGACATCATCATGCTTAATCCATCATGCTTAAAAGTTTAAATGATAGGAAATGAAAAGAGACATGGGACTGCAGGCTAGGAGCACCCACAAGGCTTAATATTTTTTCAGAATTTAAGAATTTATAATCTATCCATCCACGATATTCAAATTGAGATTTGAGAACATTTAAAAGTGTCATGAACTGGATTTTTTTTTCTTTTTATACTGTTGTCTGAGGTCAACTAATGACGTTTGTGTGGTTTTTACATTCAAAAACATAATGAATAAGTAATAGGCTATTTTCTACACTGGTTTTGAGGCTTTCTCCTGAACGGTTTTGATGGGCGTGCCGGCACGCACTGGAGACTTGGAAGTAAACGCCCACGGCTGGGATTGGATAAGATTTGCATATTTAATGAGCTTCAGCTCCCCTGTCAGTTCAGTTCACATTAGGCCTAGTTCATACTGCCCGATTTTAGGCCCGATTTTGACTCGCCGACAGGTTTTGCGGAATTGCCAACAAATGCCCGAAATCATAGGCAAATCGGTGCTCGTGCACGCGAGTGACAATCACGCAGTGTGAATGATCAAGGTCGCGATCAGAGAGACTCGCCGACAAGTCGCAGACGCCCGCGAGATATTTGGCATGCTAAATATCTGGACTTCATAATTCATAATCCTTCTGTGTGAAATGTGTTTTTCTCAATGTCCGTGGGTTGAAGCGACCCCAATTATGTGATTATATAAACCCAGGAATGCGAATTTTAGCAGCCAACCTTGCCAAAATAACATATTTTGCCAACTAAACGCCATTTTTTTCCGGAGAACCCCCCGGAAAGTTATTGTTTTGGGCTATAGTTTTGAGTAGCAGTTGTGCGCGACATTGCAAAAAAACGTGCCAACCCTGTCTGCACGCGCGACGGATTAAGTAACGTTACAAGAAAAAGATGAGTGTAAACAATCTTTGCCAGTATTGTAATAAAAGAATTTAAGGATGCACAGAGTACTTACCAACACGATCATCGTTTCTGAGAGAAATAGTGAAGGTGAATGCATATACGAACAAGTTCTCCATTTAGGATAATAGCAAATTCAACCCAAACGCCTTTGATGACGTGGATGATTAAGTTACTGTTGATCATCTGTCCATCATCGTCTAAAGCCCGCCCTGACAATTTCATTGGTCCGAACAGTTTCTGTTCGGGCATAATGACTCCTCTATGGAGCGATTCCAGACCGTATTGCCCGAGCAAAAAATGTTGTGGGCGGGGCTAAATTCGGCTGGCATCCAGGCTATAAACCCACCGTATTCACCGGTTCTAACACTATAGCGCTACTAACTCTATAGCGGTTGAACAGAGCACTGCAATTATTTCTCATTTAAACTACAATCAAATAGATTTCTCCCCTAATTTCGTCTGTCGTCTGCGCGGCATCACAAGTGCGCGGCCGTGCACGTGCGCAGCTTAGAGGGAACATTGCATGATGGATCGGCGACAGGGGGTTTCACACAGTGTGAACACAGCAGAGACTAAATGCTACCCCAGATAGTCATGCAGTGTGAAAAGAGCAGTGATCCGACCAGTTCGAAAATTGCGCAGTCTGAACTAGACTTTAGGGAGGGATCGTTTTGAAAGCGGCAACTGGAATGATTCTCTCGATCACAGGGTTCTTAAATGTCTTTATCAAACAAACACAATGATTTATTTCTCATCCACCCGAGATTGATTGGAATATTATTTCTGTAGCAATTTCTTGCTGTCTTCTTCGACTTGTTTATTGCTGCTGGCTAGCGTGATGAGTCGGTGGGCGGGGCTACTGAATTACACATGCTTATTATTCTGTAGAGGCGGTGTTTCGTCGCGCAATGACGTCAGTATGAAGCACACAATCGTTTTCTGGGCCTGGTGTCTATAAAAGCTTTTCTTTGACTAACAAGAATGTTTTCAGCTCTGAAACTTACAGGATATTCTTATATTACCATGACCTTCCATATATTAAAAGCTCAAGGGAAAGTTGATTTCTCAATTCATCACCCCTTTAAAGCTAGTATTAAATTATATTTATATTAATGTAATATTCAATTAAATTCTGATCAGAGCACAACTCTGCCACCAAGTCACGCTTTCAACATATTCAACATAAAATCATGCTTTTTGGTTTCCTTAAGAATTATAAGGAATATAGCGCTGGATGGTATAGACTGTGTAAAAAAAAATATTGTCTGCAAAATATAAACATTAAACAGTAAACACTTCTATCACACCTCATTTGCAATAGAGTCGGCCTCTCCACACCATGCTGTTTGCTACACAGCCAAGACTGAGGAGTTTTTATTTGCCAATTAGTAACAACTTCACAGCAGCTCCGAGTGAAGCTGCTCTCCCAGACCCAATAGGTTTGGAAGCTGGGGAGTAGCATGGGGTGGAAAACCGGGATGGGGTAGATTAGGGTTGGGAACGGGAAGGTGGAGTGAGGATGGACTTGGCAGCCATGGCTGCTGATATATGTATTTGGCGTGTGAAACGCTTTACGCCTGCCAAGACCTGATTGCTTGGCAGGCGGTTTACTTTTAAACTCTGGGTACGGTTTAATGCGCTTCTTGCTATATATCATGCAAGATAAAGCATTTATAATTCCAAATGTCATGACTGAATTATCAAAAGATATGAGGTTTCCACACTCTTTGTATGCCTGTTAAAAGTTAAAAACATCAGTGAAATAATGTCACTTTTATCCCAGGAACTGCAGTGCTAAGTGGTGTTTCATAGTTACATACTTACATTCACTACCAACAGTGCTGATGGGCTCAAGGTCCTGAGGAAAGGGAGTCGCACCATGGCACAGATGCTTTAGGCAGGTGAGGGTGAGCGTGAGGGTCAAGGCCAAGAGGGGCCGCGACCCCAAAATCACCAACCTCATTTCAGCTAGAGCATAGAAGTCAGCCACACAGCATGACCCAGAGTAGATCGAACACCACCTGAAAAGACAAGAATTGGGCGATGACGACAATTGATATAAAAACACTCACTGACTGAACAACTTGTACATTTGACTGAATGATTGTGAAAGTCATTGGCATGTTTCAAATCGACATGACTTCTTTAGAAACACATTTTAAAAATGGCACTTTTACATCCAATTACAATGAATGGTGACCGAAGCATTCAAGCTTCAGAAAGTGCCAATAAATGGTTCATACAACAGAAGATTAATGCAACACATGATGAGTCATATGTATGGTACTATACCACTTTTAGGATACTGTCATGGCTATTTCACTTTTTTTAAAAGCTTGAAAGCATTGCCATGCAGACTAACTGCCTGAAAAATATATAGCAACTAGCGCAATTTTTCTTTCTGGAAGAAAGTAAGCCAGATGGATTGTCAACAGGGTGAGTAAATAATGACAATTCAATATTCAAGCATCCTACAGTCACACGGAGTCAGACAGTGACAGCGTTACTCTTATGAACATGCTCAACGTAAAATAACGGAGAAACAGAGCACGGGAAAGAAAGAGAGATAGACTGAGTGTGCAAAAGCACAATAGGTTATATTATAAGGGCCCCAGCCTGAGGGACACCTGGCTCATTGACTCGAACTGTACAGTCTTTCACAGGTGACTTAACTCAATTAACCGCAAAGGCTGCTGGGAAGCCGTCTCAGTCTGTCAGCTTTTACACGAGGCCAACAGGGATGGATCAAAAACTTATTTTCAGGACGATGAAAAAAAAAGAGAAAAACTCCTGCCAAAGAGTTCTATTGAAAATAGGCTGAATTATTAATGACCGCTTTGAGTGTTTGTATTAGATTCATAAAGGACTGCGATACTGACATTAATGAGTTTGGCATCAGGTTATTTATACATGATACAATGGCCAAAAAGAGGATGGACTGTGCTCTAGTTCACTGGTTCTCAAACCTGTCCTAGGGATCCCCTACCAGTGCATATTTTGCATGTCTCCCTCATTAAACACACCTGATTAAACTCATCATCTCATTAGTAGAGACTTCAAGACTTGAATTGGGTGTGTCTGATGAGGGAGACATACCAAATTTGCAGTGGTGAGGGGTCCCCAGGACAGGTTTGAGAACCACTGCTCTAGTACAGTGGTTCTGCTGGTTTTTAGCTTTAGGATTCAGATATTACAGTGGTGGTGACCCAATACAAAATGTAAACAAAAACGTACTTATAAGCAAATACTGAAATAAATCAATATAGCCATAAACCCCATTGGTCTAAAAATATGCAAAATCATTAGCGTCTAAAAAGGAAAATTCACAATTTAATATTCAGATTTTTTTTTTGACAACTGACTGCACAAAACACATTTATCCTGGTTAACCCAATATTTAAATGTAGTCTGGGTCATATTTTTCTAAACTTTTGAAGTCCTTAAACCCATCTATTTCTGCCTAAGTTGCCTTCTACAAAAGTGACATGGATATGTACCAATATGCAAAGCCTCTTCAACATAGAAAGATACAAAAAACATTTTCTCAGATAAGTCTGTTTATTCTTCCATCATAATTAAGCATGATTAAATGATTAGTTGCATTTTATTATTTGTTTTCCCCCTCGTGTCTGTGACTCATTTCTGGGTTGCGACTCATCCGTTTAGAAACATTGCTTTGTGTCCTTTAAATTTTAATGATCAGCCAGTATTTTGGATCAGCAACTCAAATAAACATCTCACTTTTGCACTTATAAAAAGCCCGATCAGTATTAATCACCTCATGCGCCCACACAGAAACACCCTGTCAGGGCTATATAATGGGACATTATGTCTGATGGATTAGCTATACTTAGAGAACGGAGTACAGGGACAGGGCGGTACACTCCTAATGGAGCATACACACACACGCTCTTCTAGAACTAATACAGCACAAAATGTGAGACATCATCTTCCCCACATTGAAGCTGAAAGGATCATGAGGTCATTTTCATATGGACACAAACAAACAAGACATGACAAGATGAGCACAAGCTATACCATCCGGATGTCTTATGACTGCAGAACCAAAGCAAAAAGCTGTGTTGCTTTTCGAGGAACTGATGATGGGGTAATCATGTGAAAACTGACAAATAGAAGAGGGAAAAGAAAGAGGAGGGGGAAAAGAGTATATCTTTACTAAACACATGAAACAAATGTCCAAAATTATCCTACCCCCTAATTATGGATTAACTAATGCTAAAAAAGTCAGATCGCTTAGAAAAATACTAGCACACCGCATGATTTGATTTATCATTCTTGCCGTTGCAAGGTGTGAAACATATAACACACCAAAGTTTAATACGGTCATGATGAAATGGGATGTCTGAGTGAAATGACTATTGAAATAAAAATAAAAATAGGGAGTGGACTTTCTTCTATCCATCGATTGATGATAAGACGAAGGCAGATCTGAAACCAAGCTTGATTGTAAAAAAGAGCTGGGGTTTAAGCGGACTAAATGATTGGACAAGTCCTGCATACATCACCAGAGAGAAGTCTGTTGTTTCGGGAGATTTTTTGTCTGACAGGGGCCCCAACAAAGACTAATATATTATACACTATATAAACCATCATCGTTGAGTATATTTCAAATAATAATAAAATGAATGTTTACTTATTTTGGCAATAAAAGTTAAATATCCCCATTGACCAAACAGAAAAGATCAATATTGAACGACCAACCTCCTGTATCTGCATGAAATGGTTTGGTCCCTCTCATCAGTGACGGTGTTTAGTTGCAGACAGTTTGTCAGTCGTGCGGCTTTCTTCAAAAACAGAGGCACCACTATGTTGCATAATAAAAAAGTAAATCTGGTTTTCAGAAAAGGAAAGAGAGAAAAGACAGAGAGGAAAGACTAAAGAAAGGGTGTCAATCTGTAACACAGTTTTTCACCAAGAAAGGTGGATAGCCTTTAGAATGTGTGTGGTAACGTTATAAACCTGTAGTCCATTGTGAAATAAATAACGTTAAGCTAGCTAGCTGCAGGCTAGTGTTAGCATACATTCCATCAACATTGAATCAGTGCAGGAAAACGTTTAGCAAGATTTTGATATTAAATCATTGTCCATGCTCCTTTTAGCAGACTTAACAACAGATGAGTACCCCAGTCTCCCCATAACTGCACCCCTCCCTGTCCCAGTGAAGAAGGTGAGCAACATTGTGTTAATGACTTGGCATCATTACAGGGAGTCTGTGTGGGGTTCTCTGTCTCTCTTGTTCTTTTTACCATAACAAAAAAGAAAATGGTAACACTTGACATTAAGGTTTATTAGTTAACTACATTAGTTAACATGAACTAATAATGAACTGCACTTATAAACCATTTATTTATCTTTGTTAATGTTCATTTGAACATTTAATAAAACTTTATGGTAACACTTTACAATAAGGTTGTATTAGTTAATGCATTAGTTAACATGAACTAATAATGAACTGCACTTATGAAGCATTTATTTATCTTTGTTAATGTTAATTTCTACATTTACTAATGAATGAATAAAATCTTGTTAACATTAGTTAATGCACCGTGAACTAACATGAACAGCTGTATTTTTATTAACTAACGTTAACAAAGATTAACTAATGCTGAACAGAGGTGTTGTTCATGGTTAGTTCATGTTAACTAATGCGTTAACTAATGTTAACTAATACAACCTTATTGTAAAGTGTTACCATCTTTATTATAATCGTGTTAGCATTAGTTAACTAACATGAACAAACAATGAACAGCCCGGATTTACCATCTAACGTTAACAAAGATAAACTAATGCTGAACAGAGGTGTTGTTCATGGTTAGTTAATGTTAACTAATACATCATTATTGTAAAGTGTTACCAAGAAAATTTTATATTTATTAATGACAGAAATCAAAATTTTTATGGTGGCTGTTAATCTTGCATCAAATAGTGAACTGAATACTGTATGCAGACTTGCATTTACAGTAAATACTGAGCAATACTAGTATTGAACTATAAGAAGCAAGACAGTTGCAAGCCTTTGATTAGAGTTATTTAAAGCTTTTGATGGGACAGTTAGGTCCTAGAGATGTGGTGAGAACAGCTGCGCAGAGGGGGCCCAATTCGATTTTTTTGTCATGGGGCCCAAAATTCCTGGCGGCGCCCCTGCATGGGTTAACTGTTAATAAGATCAAGAACATGTATTTAGAAAGAAGATGCGTTTTCATGTCATGCCGACTTTAAGGTTGAGGTCTAGAAAAAAAATAATAATTCAATAAGGAATTAAGTCAAATTAATCCTTAAAGTATCATCCTAATATACAGTCCCTGACAAAACTCGTGTCCATTATCTATTTTGTAGAAACACCTGCTATTAACCTGACTTTTAATTCATCAATTGGTGTTAGAAATAGCTCATATGAAAAACTAAAACCCTCCCAAATGACGTTTAATGCACTGAAATAAATTAATTTCACTGAAAAAGACTTATCATTTAATCAAGACAGAAAGGTCAAATTTTGGCAAGACAAAAGTTTTGTCGCCTATACAGAAATTGAACAAATTTACTGCAAATACAAAAATATGTCAGCAAATTAAGTAGTGGTGCCGTGAGATCCAAATTTAATATCTTGTATGACTTCCATGAGCTTGAAGGACTGCATCCATGCGGTTGGGCAAGGATTCATACAATTTATTGATGAAGTCATCAGGAATAGCAAAGAAAGCAAAGTTCATCAGTATTCTTCGGTTTTGTCTTCCATGCTTCCTCTTTCATCATACCCCACATATGCTCAATGATGTTCATGTCTGGTGACTGGGCTGGCCAATCCTGGAGCATCTTGATCTTCTTCGCCTTGAGGAACTTTGATGTGGAGATGGAAGTATGTGATGGAGCACCATCCTGCTGCAGAATTTGGCCTCTTTTATGGTTGGGAATATAAGAGGTAGCTAAGATATCTTGGTATTTTAGACTATTGATGTTGCCTTCCACCCTGCAGATCTCTCGCACACCCCCATACTGCATGTAATTTCCCCCCCACCAAACGTCACTGTTTTCTGGGTGAATCTCGGATCCATGCGGGCTCCAGTAGTTCTCCTGCAATATTTGCGGCGACTGTGGTGTAATTCAACAGAAGATTCATCTGAAAAATCCTTTTGCCACTTTTCCAGGATCCATCCTTTTAGCAGGCTGTGGGCTTTGGCAAATGCCACACGGTTTTTTTGTTTAGTGCTGGCTTCTGGGCACTGATTCGACCATGGAGGCCATTTCGAGACAGAATTCGACAAACTGTTCTGGTTGACACAGGGACTTCAGGTGACCAGGTCTCGTGGAGCTCTGCTGCAGTGGAAAATGGGCTGGCCTTGGATTTTCGAGCCAACAAACGGTCCTCTCGAGCAGTTGTCTTGCGGGGTCTGCCTGACCTGGGCTTGTCAAAAAAACGTCTCATGTCTCTTTATCCTCTGTACTTGACGCTGAGACACTTTGAAGGTGTCTGCCACATCAGCAGTGGATCTGGTCTTCAGCCTCTTGATAATCAAAACTTTAGTCTCAGGGTGAATCTTAGGCATGTTTGCAGAGGTCTAGTTGCAGTTGATGTGAAAGTCTAGTGTACTGGGGTTCTTTTTATACACACCTGAGACCTAATTGATCCATTATTAGTCACAGGTGAAGCTCATATGACAAGGCGACAACACTTATGTCTTTGCAAAAATTCACTCAATGGGCTTTACCAAGCTGTGAATATTAGAATATTTTTTGACAGTTTCATTTTGCACTGAAACATCATTACAAAATCTGTTGGGATTAAAATTAGCCATTTCTTGAAAAAAATCTTGATAAGAAATATATTTCAGCGGCACTTCAGTTCAATTTGTACACAAGCGACAAGACTTTTGTCAGGATATATATATATATATATATATATATATTTTTTTAATATAAAGATGTCCCTTTCACTCAAGGCGAAGCACTCTTCAGAGACCCAAAAGTTTAAGACCTCAGCGGTGTTGGGCAGATAAGAGAAGACAGCCCATTCCTCTGCTGCTCTCTCTGCTGCCATTAATATATGCTCCAAATGGCATCTCAATCAGCACTCAAGGCTGATGCGAACACTGATAGGGCTGGGAAACCAGTGAACGTGTCCCTCAATTAATTAAATGACCTAAATGGATTTGGACTTAATTACTTCCCCTCAGCTCACTCTCTTTGTCTCTGTAAAGCTCTGCAAATCACAGCCAGGCTAAAACAAATGCAGGTTCCAATAACGGTTTACAAGTCTTGGCACAGTGATTCTCAAAGCCAGTCGAGATGTTTTCAGCCAAGTTTCAAGGCAGAATCTCAAGTATTGTTCACAGTGAAGCAAATCTTCCCATTATGTAAACTTCTGCTATTTGGTTGACCGTATACTAAATGCTAATCAATAACATTGACAAGACATTTATGGTATGCCAATCTGACATTAGCTAAAGGATCTTCAGCCACAGAGAGCAGATGTTGGGTAGGTATAATCTTTCAAAGGCTTATTCATTTTCTTTGCAAACATATATAATGCACCCTAACCCACAACCGAAGAAACTGCTCTATAGATTCTAGGTCAATATCAGAACTTCACTGCATACTCACTTCAGTTTTGAAGTGCACAGTTGGAACCAATAGAGAGTTCAATACTTCAATAAGACGGATTCAATAATATAACAGACATTAGCTAGCTAATAACTATTTTCTGCACAAAGCGGCGAGTGCTTGATGGTTTCCAAAGCCAAGTTCCCCCATTGAGCTACATTAAAATCTCAGGATATTTCTGTAGGCTTTAATGTATAATTGCAAAAATCTATTGGTACTATAACACACAGCTGAGTATAAAACCAAATCTGTATAAATCAGACCACATCCATTTATATTTTAGCTACTTAAGTGGATGGGGAACATCTCCAAAAAGCAAGCAATAAACAAAACAGAAACATAGCATGTAGTACATACATGACTTAGGCCTTTAGAAAACTTGGAAAGTAGTGCACATAATACATTTGTGTGAGGAACAGGGTGAAACAATTATTCACTAATCTTACAGCTCTGGTAACCATTTGCTTGTATTGTATGGAAAAGTGCAGCTTGGAAATTCCGCTATAGCACACTACAGTTCAAAAGTTTCAAAAGTGATAGTAAGACACGTTTAATGTTACAAAATATTTATATTGCAAATACAAAAAGTTATTTTGATCTTTTCAATTTATCAAAAGTATCCTGAAAAAAAACGTGTCACTGTTTCCACAAATATATAAAGCAGCACAACTGTTTTCAACACTGATATAAGAAATCAGCATATTATATTATATATATATATATATATATATATATATATATATATATATATATATATATATATATATATATATATATATATATATATATATATATATATAACACACACACGCTGCATTATTCATTGAAAATCAAGATTTTTTTTGGTTTAAAATGGAGACCACAATTCTCCCACAATTCTAAAGAGACAACTAAATACAAATTATTTATTTAATTTGTAATTTACTAGAGGTTATGACTAAATGTTAATTGCAAGTCTATTAAAAAATTATGTAATTAATTTGAAACAATTATATTTTTTAAAAGTCAGTTTGAATAAATGATTCAATGACAAAAAAGTACCTTTACCTAATACAATCTTTATCTGAAGCATCAAACTTCTTTCAAAAGGTTATTTACTGTATTTTGATTGCTACCGTAGATAATCAGTGTTTATATCCAAACTGTAAACTTGTATCCAAGTACTTCTGTAATTATATTGTAACAGAAATATAGACTATGATACTGTGTGAAAAGCTGTTTCATACATGACAACTGTTCTCTCTGGATCAGCGGCAGCGCCAACGCAGGTTTGAATCTTCTGCTGTGATCATACTTGTCAAAGATTTAATAGACAGAGGTGAATCGCCGTCATTTAGGAAGAAGGTTGTGTGGGTGTTTGAATGGAGATCGCAATATTTTAACGCTTTATGGTACAGCTCTATACCGAGTCCAAATGTTTGAAATGCTAAGTCAGTCATGCAATTTTCTAAAGACACAAAGGTTCATTACTTGACAAATTGTTATTTTTTCTGTGAACTTTTCCTTTAAATCACATGGCCCTTCTACACAAACAAACCAAAATACATGTATTATTTTGTAACAAAAATATGTACTTACTAACCCATACAGAGTCCAGCAAGTAGTTTACCCCCTTTTGGGCAGATGGCACACACAAATATGTGTGCGTGTTTGCAAACTGCTCGCATCGCTCTCGCTCTTCTAATCAGTGTGCATTCATGTGGCGTTCGAAGATACGCAAGGCACTGATGAGCAGACAGCTGTCGATATTTGACTAAACCCCTGCTTATCCCTTGCTTCCTCCAAGGGGTCAGCGCTGGCTCTCTGTTGGCTCGATGTGGGAAGGGCCGCGGGCCCCATTGCGGATCCTTGGTAAATGAGGCAGAGTTGTTGCGGCAGCAGGGAGGAAAAAGGCTGCACTGAAGTTTGAGGAGGAGAAATCTCTTGAGCTCAGGATTGATTATCCGACATTCATTTGAATTTACCAACAGCTCCTTGGCTTGCCGTGGGCTCCGTGCATCCCTCCCTCTCTTGCAGCACTTAAAAAAAAAACACTTGTCGAGGCCAGCGCGGAAGCCCTGATGGGAAGAGAGCGGCAGGTTATGGCACGCAACCTATGCAGCCGTATCACTTTTAAAAGATCTATATTCATTTATAGGTTGACTCTGTTTAACAAGCCGGGCATTTATTACTGCTGGCTCACGATAAAAATTACGATTAAAATTTAACACGGATGAATTTAAATTCCATCAGCGGTTTAATACCTGCTTAAGGAAACATCATGCCAGCCAAGAAAGGAGAGAGAAACATGATTTTTAATTCAAATAAGAGTTAGACGCTTTTTAATGTGATTCACCCCCTTTTGTCCCAAGTGACACATGAAAAGGACACACTTCACTCGCTCTCTCTCCCTCCTCCTCCCATTCTCGTCCACTCTGGGACCCTTTCACACCCTCAGAAGCAGAAATTGAATGAGTCTCTTCTCTGTATACATGGTCCAACATAATAAAGTCTGGTGTCCCTGGGCTCCTCTGTCATTTCAAACACGATTAAGCACATTAGTGCTCTGGCTCTCCACGGCCCATTACCCAGCAACCCCGCTGTCAGGGACCCACAAGTAGCTGTGAATAGGAGCAGAGGCCAGACTCTCCCTGACGATACTTATAGAGTTCCTAGAATCCAACAGAGCTGGAGATTCTACAACTTCATTCTGAGTTGATAAGATTCAAAAACCCTGCGTGAGTTCAACGAACCAATTGGAACCCCTGGGAAGCCTTTCCACCAACATGTGTCCGGTGTGAACCTTTTCAAAGCATTTCCACTAGAGAAAAAACAGATCGGGTTTGGAAAGATGTATTTGAGATTCATTTAGTAAAAATGCACAATACTTTATTTCGTAATCGTCCAATATTAGTGACTTTTTTATTTATCGGTGTTGCGATGCTTACATTTATTTTAATAAAATAGTATACTATTTTAATATCAGCCGTACTTAAATGATCTGCTTATCGGCATCTGCCAGAGTTTAACTATCAGAAATGTTAAACCATAAACTAATTTTCTCATGCTCACTTAAAGATTTTCTTTAAAAAACACAAATAATTATCTTAAATAAACACTCTGAAATGTTGTTTGCAAATCGTGAAATAAATATTTATTTTGAATACGGTACACTATACTGTTACATTATTCACTATTTTATGTTGGGATGCTTAATCTTTAGTGTTTTATTTGGAAAGAAATTGTATACAATTTTAATATAAGCCATAACAAAATGATTATCTGTTTATCTGTATCTGCCAACATTTTAATAATAGAGTTTTAACTATAAACTAATATTTAAGGTATTTATTTCATTAAATACATGAAATAAATAAAAATGTATAAATGTATTTAAAAAATTCTGCTAAATATGTATTTCTATTAAATAGATTTTATTTTAAACAATTAACTATTATTTAACAATATTTAAATGTATTTATGCTCCATTAAAACAAGCTTGTGATGCAATTTTTTTGTTGTTGAAAGCACGTTGAATGGTAAAATAGCCTAAACTAGTCTCAAAATTAGAAATAAGTAAAAAAAAAGACTATGATTTGTTTTCTGCTGGCCATTTGTTTTTTTGGGCAGGTTAAACATCTAATAACTAAGTTACATTGCCCTTTGGCAGTGGAAATGTGGCATTCAGGCACCTAGCACAGCATCATTTCAGAGGAAAAGGGGTGTGGATGGGCTCTTGAAGGTCCTGTCAGTAGATAAACACAGCTGATTAGTCTACATTATTGCGCTTGCACTTTAAATTATACCCTTCAACCCTGCAATGATGAGAAACCTTCACTGAATGCCTGTTTGTCACAGAGATTGAGGCTAATTGCTGCTGAATCGCACATACAGCATCCGGGACTCTGGGCAGGAGAACAGGAGGCGAATCCACGCTTGATTGAAATCCACAAGTCCATCCTAATGTTCCTCACAGGAAATGGAACAAATATACTCGCATTTACATTTAGCTGTACACTTGTATTGTATTCTAGATATAATCGGTTCATACACTCCCTGATGTGAATCAAATCCATAACCATGGCCTTGTGCTACTATTTGAGTTACAAGAATGAAAAGCACATGAGCTTT
This sequence comes from Gobiocypris rarus, assembly GCA_023029165.1. Classification (NCBI taxonomy): domain Eukaryota; kingdom Metazoa; phylum Chordata; class Actinopteri; order Cypriniformes; family Gobionidae; genus Gobiocypris; species Gobiocypris rarus. The sequence continues at coordinate 26,161,291 of CM040926.1, read as the reverse complement.
TGAAAAATGGTGAGCTAAAAAAGGCTGAAAGAGAAAGTGAATCACAAATAATAGACACTAACCTGGACTCTGGTTCGTCTTTAGTCTGGCAAATGTGTGTGTCGGGAACTGATCAACAGCTCGTGAGAAAAACACAAACAAATAAATTAACAAATCGCCTTATGGGCTCTTGGTTTGAGGGGGGAAAACAAGCAGGAAAATGTATCACGGTGTGTGTGTTTGTGACTTTCGACCACAAAGACGACATTGTTGGTTTGAGACCGCAGCCGTTGGCCTGTTTATGCCAAAACAACCAATCATTATCACTGACCTGTCCCATGATATCGTCACATGATCCAGGGGTAACCTAGCAGGCAGACATGCACATAAACAGATTACAAACCTCTACCCAGTTTTGTTTTTGAATCAAAATCAATTAGGTCAGTATTCAGGTAGGAATAGCTCGAGCAGGCTTTAAAAAGCCAGATATTCCTGGCACACATTCTGCCTGTGTTTTAAACACTGATCCAAATGGCTTCCTCCATGCTATCAGTCATTTCACTCGCCATCTCACAGGAGACACACACACACATATGCGGACGCACACACACAGGAGCCCCTAATTAGATTTCCAGTGAGTGACCACCCTGCTGTTGCTGGGCTAAATTAGAATTGGACTTAAGGAGTGTCGGGCAATTATTGAGGGTCTGCCCCAGAACAGATGATGGCGAGAGAGAGAGAGAGAGAGAGAGAGAGAGAGAGAGAGAGAGAGAGAGAGAGAGAGAGAGAGAGAGAGAGAGAGAGAGAGACAGTACAGAGTAGAGAGGCCATTATCATCCCTCATAAAATAGACACACTCACTCTCATCCCAAGCCACATATTTAAGTTTTAATATACTCAGAACAATATCAGTGTATGATGGGATAAGAGCGGGAACTTTGGTAACCGTAGTAACCCAGAAAGATATTAATATGCAGACAATACCAGAGTGGCAGAGGGGGCAAAGTCTTATCAAGAGCACAGAGAGATAGAGAGAATGACAAACAGCTGACAGACAGGAAACACTTTGACCCTCAATTGGGATTAGATGAAAAATGGAATCAATGAATCCTCGCTAGTCTTTTCTCTCTCTGAGTGCCTGCCAAGGTTACTGTAGTCAAGTGAAACTATCACGGAGACAAAAGCTGACAAATCTATGGACAAATAAAAAGCTTTGCAAAAAATAAATAAACAAGCACACTAATCTGAAATTATAAAAAATGCAACAAAATGAACAAAAAAATGTATACTAATACATTTTTTTTTTTTTTTAACGAAAGCTTGTGATATGATTTAATGAATACACTAAGCCTGACATCTGACTACCTGCAAGTAAAAAAAAAAAAAACCCTCAATACATATTTTGGATGTCCCCTGCTGTGAACTTTGTACTAATTGTTCTTTAGTGCGGGCCATCTGACACAAGATCTGAGTGGATCCAGGACATATTGCTGAATCATAAATGTCCCAGAGATGCCAGATGTAGCATTAATGACACGTTTTATAGCTCATTTCATTGACAGCAAGTACTGCAGTATGCTGTGTTGTTGAGATCTTGACAAATAAAGCGTACACTTAAGTGTTACTTAGTACATGTATCGGGATGAAAACTGTACTGAATCTAATTAAAAACCAACGATAGTCATTTAAAAAAAATATGCCTGTAATGTTGCATTGTACATCTACAACCGCACCCCCTAAAAACAGTATTACTTTATTTTACAGTGCCCCTGTTAGACATTGTACATGTACTTACTATAGTAATAAATTATGAATAATTACAAGAGACGAACTCTAAACCAAACCCTCACCAGTAACCAGTACTAATTACACTGTAACAAGCGTACATTAAAATAGTGCAATTTAAAAAAACTCAATTAAAAGAAATAAATGGTTAAATTTAGTAAATATAAATGAATATATAAATCTTCAAATACAAAATTACTTGTGCACCGTTTAAACTAACTAAAACTACACTAAAACTAAAAACAGTAAAGATGTCTGATGCTCACTGGAATGGCAGTGCGAATAACTGTTAAGAGAATCAGAGGCATCTGGTGTCACGTGGGTTTCTGTTCTGTCAGCGAGAGGTCATGACCTTCTCACTATCAATGCCAGTCAGCCAATCCCTGAGGAAGAATGGGATCTGCTGCGGCCACAAGGGTTCTGCCTTCATGACAAGGTCAGTCCATGGGAGGAACAACCCTGGCGGGCCAAGGCGGGCTGTGCTGCTGCCTCTGCTGGGAATGATGGTGGAAAGATGCACCATCAGTCTTCATTCAGGCTCCGATGACAATTTCTGCTCATCCCATTCCCCGCTGAAATTCCAAGAGGACTGGCTGTCAGCAAACATCAATGTGCATCTCGATTAGCATGAAAGTTGGCACGTGATGTGTCACATCTAGCCACGTACCGCTCAGTGATGCATATGACACACATCGCGGCGATTACTCTCCAAATGGACGTGTTGTGGCAACACACATCCTGATAAGCATCAAACAAACCTTCTCTCTCTTGAAACGACATCCCCAGCCAGATGTCTACCAGACATCAGAGAGGGATCCGTGCCAGCCGGCAGACAGCGGCTGAGTGGATCGATACGAGAACCGCAGAGGCTCTCCTTCTCTGTCGCCAAGCCAGGCAGACGGCAGTGGCATTAGCGGAGCGGCACCGATCCGTCCCCTGCTTGGCTTGCGTTTGTTTTCATCAGCCCTCGGACTCGATGCGGCACACATTAATTTTGCAAATCAGTCATTTAGACAGAAGAAAATCAATTCGTGTTTTCGTTCCCGAAGATGACCCGATGGCAACCTCTTCAAACAAAAGCCCAAAATTATGCAGTTTTACCTTCAAATTGCCTCACTTTCTTCTTTGACTTTTGAAGTTATGAATGTAAAATATGCTCTTTTCTTGATCCCTCTCCTCTCTCCCCCTCTCTCATTAATATTTAAGGTTGTTATTTAGAGGCATTACCTGTCTGTATTGACAGAAATTGGAGCCGTCGTCCCCCGGCGGGTATTATAATTGGAGGGTGAAGTGTATGCGATGGTGGAGGCATGTTTTTCCCCTCAAACTTTATGTGCAGGTCTATTTTTATGATAAATTCTGCTTTTTCAGGATTAAAAAAAATAAAAAAACAGCCCAGGGACCGACTCAGTCATCACGCATACCTGTACACACGTAGACTCCCAGAGGAACGAATGGAGTGGGTGGTTGTGTGCAGGGGTAAGTGAAGATTTCGAGAGGAGGAACTGGAAGAGTCTTTATCAAAGAAATGCAGTGTAGGCTGTCGAAAGCTGCCCGACACTCTCCCTCTCTCTCTCATTCTCTCTCTAACCAAGCACAGCATGAAACCATTCCAATTAGTGAGAGATCCAGAGAGAGAGAGAACAAAAGATCAGCTCTGATCTCAAAAGGAGACATCAGGACACCAACAAGCATACATGACAGTCACGTAACATACTTGATTTCCAATAAACACAGTGAGATCCGTGATGCTGAGCAGTTTGCTTTGTTATAATGTGGCCCTGTATCAAACTATGACAGTATTAATGTAAAGTAATGAACAGAATGAGATGCACTGATGACAGAAATCTCACTTCACTGTCATTAATGGTGTTTGGTAAGACAAGTGCTTGTGCTACAGACATTATCTAGAGCTTGCTGAAGAAATGTGTGATATTATTCTAAAGCAATATGAAATAAGATTTCCATCAGGCAAACAAGAAAACTGCCAAAAAAAATCCAATATACTTAATAAACATAAAGCGATGGAAGATGGGCTAATTTGACTTTGGCAAACATTTACGAATTAGCTAGTAGCCATCCAGAACACCATACCAACAATCGTATAACCAGTCTGAATATCTTCACCACATAACTCTCTGGCAATTATCCATAAAAGCCTAGTTCTGTATAGACCTTAGTCAGTTTAGACGGCATAATGAACTTAATGCAGATGAAAACGAGGCTTCGAGGGTAGACTTACAGTCTTTATTCAAAGCTGAATAATCGGATTATTGTTAAACAACAGTACAGTCCATTGAACACACTATATTCTATCCCGCACTGCATCACTTTCATTACTGTCAAAAATGTAATATGGTGCTACCAATTTTTTTTGGGACCATTTACCACTTATTTCTTACATTCATAAAAATGTGTACAAAAGAAACATCCGGAAAATAAGTGTATACAAAAGTGCAAACATAAGAGCGAGCGAGCATATGAAATAAAGAACATGCATAACTTTATCCTTTTTCTTCTTTTGAAAGTTCTTTCTTTGGTGAAGGAAAACAATATATCGGAAACTAACGGGACACATTTTGTATTGTATTATGTTGTAAAAAAAGTAATATCAAACTCGCAATCTTGCTAGTGACCTAGGGTGGATTTACGGCCTCAGTTTATTACATTTAGTACAACAGCACTCTTTTTTGTGTGACATTACTTAAGTATATAATATTCCCATGTGTCTCTGTATGGATAGTTTATAGTCTGCACCAGCAGAATGCACAAAGAATGTGTGTGTGAGAGAGAGACAGAAAGACCCCCGGGTGCTCCGCTAAGACATGCCGAGCTCAGCGCCTCTGTGCCTGGTGAAGAGGATTTGGGAGGTTGAGTTTCTTTACAGGGCACTGATGCTCATCCACACATCTACACACACACACACACACACACACACACACACACACACACACACACACACACACAGCTGTGACACACACACACACACACACACACACACACACACACACACACACACACACACACACACACACACACACACACACACACACACACACACACACACACACACAGTGCAGAAGAGTCGTGTCATTTCAGGATGGTTAGTTTCCTGTGACAGTTCTGTACCCAGTTGGTATCAGTGCTCAGCAACCCAGATCACCTGGGCTCCCACACAAATATCCCTGGGTGTTATCATCATATTTATTTCACTACTCTAATATGTTATTTACACATTACAACAAAAAATATTTTGCAGTTTCAGCAAAAGGTTAGGGAACGGAAAAAAGAAAGGAGGAGAGACAAAATCAGTGTTCCATTCTCTTCTTTAGAAGATTAAACTCTTCATCAAACTGTCCTCTGCTCAAGAAACAGACACTGCACACACAAAGCCCTTCATTTACAGTCTCTCAGAGAGCGCTGAGTTAAGGATGTTGTGGTTCACTCAGACGCTGACACTCAGTCACAAAGTCAGGTGATAAATCACATCTCTTTCAAGTTAATCTGAGTTTTATACTAACCAGCCCATATCACCCTGTAGCCCAAGACTGGTTTCCCACTGAAGCTAAGCATATATATATATATATATATATATATATATATATATATATATATATATATATATATATATATATATATATATATATATATATATATATATATATATATATATATATATATATATATATATATATATATATATATATATATATATATATATATATATATATATATACACAATTGGCTTCAACACTCTGTCTCCTCTCCACCAATCAGCTGGTGTGTGGTGGGCGTTCTGGCGCAATATGGCTGCCGTCGCATCATCCAGGTGGATGCTGCACATTGGTGGTGGCTGAGGAGATTCCCCCCTTCTATATGTAAAGCGCTTTGAGTGCCTTGAAAAGCGCTATATAAATGTAACAAAGTATTATATATAATATTATTATTATATTTTTTTTAAGTATCTTTTATGCTCACCAAAAAAAATACTGTAAAAACAATAAATCACATCACATGATAATGAACATGCTGATTTGGTGCTCAATTAACATTTATTATTAATGCTAAAAGTGATTTTTTTTCAGGATTCATTAACAAGTATCATCTCAAGTAAAAATTTGAATGCAATGAGCTCGTAATCACAACTTCAGAAGTGGGAAGTAGATAACTTCCAAAAGCATGCGAAGGAAGCATTCATTTAGAAGAACTGCAGCCGTGTCTCCAGGACAATTGAAGAAATCTTACTGACTGTTGTCAGACTCACTGGACATATAAAAATCTCTCTGGATAATTACAATTAATGGCTAAATGAATATTTGGAAATATAAACCGACACACTACAGCAAAATATATAAATAACTGGCTTGAAAACAATTTTTGGGTGTAAAAAAAAAATTGAAGCCGCTGTTTGCAGCGTCTGTTTCATTTCGATAAATAAAACACACTACTTTTCACATTCACTGTGAACGGAAGTACTTGATGCCTGGTTTCGGACACAGTGTTACAAATGTTCTGTGGAAATATGTTGCGGTTCATGCTCAAACGTGCACTGCTGTGTATGTGTGTAGGCGAGTATATCTTCTCTTTGAAGTATATCTTCTCTACCTCATGCTGTGTTCACCAATTCAAGCCTCTGCACTCTGAACTGAGACCAAAATGCCATTTTCTCCATCCAGTTCTAGCCCAAAGAGTCTATTACTAGAGCAGCTTTTACAGAGACCTCTCATAGGCGAAGACCACACAGCTGTGTACGGGAACCCCGCAGAATGGATCATCAGGCCATATGGTCACAAGGTCAGTTTCCCCTTAATAAACGTCCAGTCAGCAACTCAGCATTTAAAACACACCATCTGAAAGCTCCAGTATCAGCTATATGAAAAACAACCATCTACTTCATTTTTATTTCAGTGACTTCCCATGAGTTTTCCATGACCTTCCAGTCATTTGTGACAACTGGGATTTTAGAGAAATGACAAGAGGTTGCAGGGCAGATTTACAGTACATTTGGAAGTCAGACATCACACATTAGAATTAAATCTAATAAATCTCAGAAGTACATATTATTATTAAATCAGTCAGATACCAGTATACCAATCAGGCTTGAAGATTTTTTTTTTGCCAATTTATCAGTTTTGTGATCTGAATATGATCAAACATAAACCTAATTTCAACCCAAATCTTAATGGCTTCAGATTGTTTCTGTCTAATCTCTTTCATGACAAGATGCCAGCTGGAGTCCCTGCCTTTAATCTGATTAATTGGAAACTATATGAGGTGGCCCCTGGTCAAGAGTGTGTGTGAGGGCCATTGATGTGCTTACATGGCATTCCTATCACATGCTGAATGATTTCTTCTAGTCTTCCAATGGGATAATCCACATGTAATCCTAATCTCAATCTCCAACCATTAATCTCAATCCCAGACCTGATTAAAAGATCAAACGTGGCTCAAAAACCACTCTAATTAAGGCTGCCTCACTGTGGCATCCCATATCAATTTACACTGTATATTAATATTGTTTATCTTTTATACAATCAGTTAATCATCTAGACTCATAACACACGTAAGCAAAGCTACAGAGAAAAAGAACCTTCAACCAGATCGGGAAAAAAAACCTAATCATTTACTCACCCTCACCATGTTTTGCATCACTGAATGATGAATATGCACAAACACAAATGAGATTTTAAAGAAGATTTAGTAAAAAACGGAGAGATTTTGGTATGTTTCTCATGCATTAAGCTATTGTAAGCCTTGAAAAATGAAGTGTGAGTCATGCACTGGTTTATAGTGCTCTTTTCTCTTTTTTGACAACTTGACAATAAAGTAAATGACAGAATTTTCATTTTTGGGAGAACTGTTCCTTTAAGCGTTCAGATTTGATGAACAGAAACAGATGAACAGTATATGTTAATGTGTTGTGTGTGTCTGAATGGAACAGAGTGTATGTTTAACGCCCTTGCTTTGGTGTTAGTAAGAGTGTGTGTGCGCGTGTGTGTGATAAATGCACTCCGCTTGTCAGATTTGAGATTCTCATTAGTCTGAGCAAGAGGCAGTGAGAGGCCATTACTCTTCTGCCACACTGACGTGTGTGTGTGTGTGTGTGTGTGTGTGTGTGTGTGTGTTTTCAGCGACATGTGGTGGTCTTCAGAAACGATAAGGCAAAATCTGAATCCTGATTTTAGTTGTACATTCATTTGGAAAACCATTTACCTAACACTTGTCAACAAGTAACCAATACCATAGTTAGTTTATTTGTATGGTATGGCCACATATTTATAACCAAGTCATATAACTGTATGCATTTAAAAAATATATATATTAAACCACAATAACTTCAATAAATTAGTAACAAGTGAATTTGAATTGGCCACACCCCACAGGAAGCTGAATTGCAATAACAGGAAGAGGAATTTACTGGATAGCATTTTGGGAAATTAAGTGTTTTTCCATCTGGGTCCATTAAAATACATTTGGGTTGATATGAAATGCATGGAATTTTATGAATTCCAAATCTATTTCTGAATGCAAGTAGAATTAATAATGTTAAATACATAACATTTGTCAAAAATGTACACACTCTTAAAAAATGCTGGGTTGTTTTTACCCAATGTTAAAAACAACACAATGTTGGGTCAAATATAAACTAACCCAGCAATTGGGTTGTTTTAACCCAGCGATGGGGTTGTTTTAACCCTGCGGTTGACTTAAATATTTGCTTAAGACAACCCAATTGCTGGGTTAAAACAACCCAATCGCTGAGTTAGTCCATATTTGACCCAACATTGTGTTGTTTTTTACCCAGAATTTTTTAGAGTGTATAGTCCAGAATGACAGACAGAAAGACAGTACGATAGATAGAATGATAATAGAGAGAATGGCAGAGAGAGAATGACCGACAGTCAGATAGAGCGAATGAAAGATATAATCAATTGAACAAACGAAAGTTAGATCAATAGATCAATAAAATTAATGAACGAAAGATTGATAGATCGATTGAACAAATGAAAGATGGATCAATAGATAGAACAAACGAAAGATAGATCGATTGAACAAATGAATGAAAGATAGATCGACAGAATGAAGGAACGAAAGAAAGGTTGATAGAACAATTGAACGATAGAACAAACAAATGATAGATCGATAAAGCCTGATAGATCGATTGATGCAGATAGATCAACAGATGGATGGTTGTTCATATTTAATAAAGTCACTATTGTGGACCAGAGTGGGAGAACAGTTCATTAATTAACTATAATACATTTACATGTTTTTTTATTTTTTATTTTTATTAATCTGCCTGTCATTCCATTTCAACATCTGTGGGGTGTGGCCAATTCAGTTCAAATGAACACTCATGGATAGAAGGGGAGCGAATTCTTCAATTCTTTTGCACAACAATGTTGTATTAGAGAGAGAGAGAGAGAGAGAGAGAGAGAGAGAGAGAGAGAGAGAGAGAGAGAGAGAGAGAGAGAGAGAGAGAGAGAGAGAGAGAGAGAGAGAGAGAGAGAGAGAGAGAGAGAGAGAGAGAGAGAGAGAGAGAGAGAGAGAGAGAGAGAGAGAGAGAGAGAGAGAGAGAGAGAGAGAGGCGCAATCTACTAGAGTGCAGAATCCCTCTGTATATAGTCATCCAAATTGAATCAATACATAAAGGCAGCGTCTGGTCACGACTGGGGTTTTAGCAGTGGCACCAGAAGTCATATACACACATGCGTACAGACACACACACACACACACACACACAGGCCATCTAAACACCGGCAGCAATTTTAAGACATCTCGATTTATAATGGCTTAGACTGCCACCATATCGCTGTAACATGAAACTTACCGCAGACACACAGAAACTCAGCACGTACATTAGTCTGACACAGATACAAGCCCGTATCCCACAACCACCAACATCATTTACGGCCCTCAGATACGGCTCTCCCCAGAGGGAGCTCGGATCTATTGCCTCTCACGCTACACGCAACACAGAGCTTATTTCCAATGAGAACGTAGGCCTCATATGTTTTGAAATCGCAGCGATTGGACACACAAGCGTGGAATTGGAATATTATGAAACACAAAGAAGAAAGGGGGGCATGGGGACACCAAAGAATATGAGCAACAAATCGATGAGAAGGAAAAAAATAGACCGAATAAGAAACAGAGAATGGACTAGCGTGGTGCTGTGGTTAGAAATAGAGGCTATTTAGGGCTCGGCTGAGATTTCTCAATCCTCCGCTGTTGAGTCAAGTGCAGACTGTTATGAGACACCGAGATGTTTCCCAGACTCTCAGGTGTGATGGATGGATATTTCAGCCAGTAAATATTGTACATGCTGGAGGTTATATATTTTCCAGCGAGGACAATTCAAGCAGGTCTCGCTGAGCCCCACGGATGTCATCCTCAGTGTCCAGAGCTAATTATATTGTAAGGAGGAGAGGATCAGAGCACTGTCAGACCTTGAGAAACACTCCAGAGTGTCGGCCTATCAACAGATCAAAGGCCCAAGTCTTCCATAACACACCCTCGGGCGATGAGGGACCAGTGGATGAAAACGAAACAGGCCGGTTTGAGACCGCTATGAGGGTATAGTGTGTGTTACGTATTCTTCTGTGGCACACTGTAAAGCCAATTATATTTTCTCATTAAAATGTCAGATGTGCAACAGTGTTACTTCAGGGTTTTCTCGACGTTCCTGAGTGAAGTGCAGGGACCACAAAGAAGTCCTTTCAAGACTTTCAAACTTTCTCCATGGTTATAGTTCCTCGCTGTCTTCTCTCAGTGTTAATTAGGGCCGAAACAAGTAGTTGTGATTATCGACAATGAAAATGTGTTGGCATTTTAATTGTCAAATAGTTCTCATGTGACTTGACGTAAAATATTTTACAACTCAAACAACACAATTTAACAAGAGGAGTGCTGTAACCCAAGAGCCTAATGTAGCAGGATATAGTCCAGACATGCTCCAAAGAAAACATCACAGCCCAAATGAAGTAAATAAAGGAAAATGTTGGTGGAAATGCATTACATGTAAGATAGAGAACAACTTGCATGATGTTACAGCATCTGAAAAGGAAATGCCCCAGCATTTACCCCTTTTATCAATAATGCAGCTGGGTAAATATTTATATTTAAATATAAATATTTAATATTTATTAAAATACTAATTATTTTTAATAAATATTAAAATATATATTTTTAGTGTATATATATATATATATATATATATATATATATATATATATATATATATATATATATATATATATATATATATATATATATATATATATATATATATATATATATATATATATATATTTATTTTTTTAGTAGCTATTTTATATTTAAGGAAGGAAAATTGCTGTCTACTTAAGAGTGAGAGTATTCTTTGGAGAAATAAAGAAATTAAGTAATAGAATATTTTACAGAATTAAAAACTTTCATTACAAAAACAAAACACATTTTTAATTAACTCTAGAGCCACACTAAAAAGTAGAAGATGTCAAGTATAAAGTTACATAATAGGATTTTCAGGAGAATGTAGTTTTAAAGTCTTAAATTTGAAAATGAGAATAATTTATAATCTCATAATGTTACAACTTTACAATTTGATGGCTTCATTCTTGAGATTACTCCCTTTATATTACAACTTTATTCTTTCAATTCTAGATTTAAACGATAAACAACACACAAAACATCATCATATAATTCAGTGAAGGCCTATCAAATGGTATTTCCAGAAGATGTTTTTATCTTCTTGACATGCCTAATAAAACCTCTCCTCTCAGGACTAAAAAGAAATGGCAAAATCTGAAAAGTCAGTTAAATTATTTGCCAAATATTTGATAAATCATTACATGCAGCACTTGTGTTGCTGAGTATTATCAAAGAAGCTTAGCTTCATCTCTTCATAGCACACCAAATTCCAAAGTTCAATAAAACGTTGTACATGAAGCATCCAGGGGTCTGCTTATGCCCTAAATAAAATAAATTCATCTCTTGCCAATTATTTTGGACCCAGGGCCAAGTCTAAAAGTAGAGCGCTATGTTTTATTCTGCTTATCTTTGGAAACATTTCAGGTCAAATAGATATCCAGTCCACAACAGAGGCCTGATTGACATTCTACAAGGAAAAAAAGAAGAAATCTTTTGGTGTGAAATGTGAATAATGCAAATGCCCCGGGCCACATTTATCTGTGGTCTGGGTCGAGGGAGTCGAGCGTTATTAAAGCGGCACTGTGACTGAAGTAGAATGTCAATGGAAGCATCACACGTTACCTGCTGCAAGATTTAACATTACATTAAACAGTGCGCGTCCACGCTTCGACTCACTCACGCTCACACATCGGCTCCATGAATATTATAATGTGACCCGTGGGGCATAAACGCACTGAGAGTAGCAGAGGTGCGAAGAGGCCTGGCTGCCAGTTCAATGTCCGGTTCAGCTGCACAGACACTGTTTCATGGAAGCTTTTATTTGGATTTCAGAATCGTGCTGACAGAGAAAGCATTGGCAAAAGCATGTCAGCGAGGGCCAGAGGCCTGACAGCGAGCGCGCGTCAAAGTGTGCAGATGAATGCGATTGCGATTGAAAAAAGACCCACAGAGGAGAGATAAGGGGAGGGCAGGAGGTAAGAGTGATTCACTGTGTCTCTATCGTACAATTATCAGATGAGAGGGTGTGAATGTCTCACACCCAGACCAGAACCCTTCACGAATAAAAAGCACTTCTCCATGTCTAATACGCACATTAATCACAAGCTTCTGTTGCTCTTCTGAGCCCCTTTGTTAACACTTTACACTGTTTCAACAAAGGGGCTTCAAAATCATTCTGCTTTTAAGCAGACTAACATGACAGTGGATGTGAAAAACACTTAAACGATAAATGATTGATTAGTTGCATGACTTTAAATGAACAATGCATCACCGTGGTGGTTTATAAACCTTATGTAATACATCTCACTAGCTGAACGCGGAGCATTTCGGCTTTCTTACATGCACTCGTACACCCTGCTCGCCACGGCTCAATTTGCAGTATCACGGGTGCCATCTAACCCTCTGCAGGCATCTGAAATGGCATCTCGATTCGCTTCCACAGCATTCGCCGAAGACCGGGAGGAGTTGAGAATCATCGCATCCCTGGGAGGAGAGGAGGAGGAGGAGATCCAGCTAAATGCATTTATCTGCTGTTGGCAGCTTTTCAAGCCCACAGCTGAGGCGAGATCAGACAAGAGCGAGTGTTAGCGATCCCTTCGTGGACCGATATGCGGGTCATTCCTGTTATGCAGTAAACTGTCATGTTCCCATCAGATACAGTACCGTTCAAAAGTTTAGGGTCGCATTTATCGAATATGCATTTGTTGGATTATTTAAAAATGTAATTTATTCCTGTGATGGAAAAGCTGAATTGTCAGTAGCCATTACTCCAGTCTTTAGTGGCACATGATCATTTATCAGTTTAATGTTGCTGTTCAATATTTTTGTGGGAACAATTTATCATTGCCATCGCAGAAATAAATAAAACTTTAAAATATATTAAAATAGAACCATATCAGGGTTTTTTTTTCTGTATTTTTCATTGGATAAATTGCAGCCTTTGTGAGCATAAGAAAAAAATCTGTATCGACCCCAAACTTTCGACCGGTTGTGTTTGTTGCGTGTATGAGAGACAGGATGTATGTTATGAAGCTGTTATGCCATGGAGACGAAGTAGAGGAGGAAGCCAGACAAATCAAGTAGTGAAGCATTGAAGAATAAGAGGGAACTTGACAGATCAAAGAAGAGAGATCAACCAATCAGAAAAGTTATCCAGGTCTTCAGACATCCTTCCACCTGAAGAGAGTGAGACAGGTTCTGTCTGGGTTGGAGAGCGAGACGGTCCTGCCGGATGCACTTCAGGCAGTCTAACTCTGGGATGTGGCACTCTTCTCACAGAGTGGAATTTTCTGTCCTTCATGGTGAGATTTAGAACCAGAGCTGACACTAATGACTCGCTGAGGTTTTGTGGACATTTAAAATAGTGCAGAAGACTAATGACAGAATCGTGCATTCGGCATCTCTTGACAAACATCTGAGCGGAGTTACCACACATATATCTAAGCAAGTTTAAAATTGAAAATAGGTCCAGTATTTGGTTTCTGGCTAGATTCAGGAGGATTCACACGACACAACAAGGCTTGTCTCTGTCTCAATGGTGGGTTGCAAATGCCCCAAAGGAGGCGTGCGATAGACATCCAGGACTGACAGACCTGATCCTGGATCAGCAGTGGGTGAATCTCGACGGATACGTCGCATCAGAAGATCAATATACCACTTAATGCTGCACTGTTGCTGAATAACAATGGGCCGTGAAAAGCTTTTAACTCATCACCTCCCAGCTGATAACAGCTACAGCCCATAATTACATTAGCAGAGAGTTATGGTTGCTGCATGTCTAGAATGATGTTGCGGTAAGGTTGCAAAGAGCTTTCGATGATATCTCAGTCATGTCTTGTTTTGTTTTTTTCAAGTATGCTGCAACATCTGTTGTAAAACTAACTAAATTATTATTAACTTTAAACAAACTCAATATTATTTAGCTAGACAACTATCAAGCTTTTCACAGGAACGTCTTTATTCATCACCAGGTGTCAGGAGGTTTTTCTAGGGGGGTACTCCAAAACCACACGTATCAGTTTACACACATACGCAATTATATGTGATTGTAATTTCATTTACTTTTCTATGTTGCAGTCATAGGCCAAAATAATGCCAAATGAGAGTCAAATTGTCTTGTGATTTACAGGAACTTTGAAAACTGAGAATTTAAGAATGACAGTTTCACACTTTAAATCGTTGTTACATGAAAACTCAAAATCACAAATAAATCAGACAACTATCTAACAGCTTTTACCAGGGAAACTCAGTTTATCTGATGCTTTTCACTAGAACACCATATGGCAACACATATGTAGATTGTTCCTCACATCAATAACATAAGATATTTAAATATTCTTACGTGATTGATCTAAATTAAACGCGTCAAAAAGTTGGTTGATCCCAGATATACACTACAGAACTGACACAATTTAACGTCATGAATGAAAATCAGGATGTGGTGGGAAGCACGTTCAATACTGCTGTTGTCATGTTGCATAATGGTTTTGATCGTTCACCCAATGAGGCATTGAAAACACTTTTTGTTCATTCAGCTGAACGATCAACAGTATGGCATATTGAACATCTATACTTCAATTCCAAGCAGCCTCCATTTCAAAGACACCAAATTAAATATGGCATTTACTTTGACTACAGTCCATAGCTGGATCAAATTCACCATCTCCTGAGATCTTTTATAAGCTCAGTTAATAACTTCGCTCTCAGTCAGTGTGGATTTGCGTTGTATGGCCTATATTATTATATTTTGAGTCTATATTATAAAATGTGTCAGTGACTGCTTATAATCCAGTGGTTGCCCATCACTAGTTGTTGTGACAAGACAGGAGGAGGAGTAGCAATGTGGATTACAGACGTACTATTTGAGTGTGTGTGTGTGTGTGTGTGTGTGTGTGTGTGTGTGTGTGTGTGTGAGAGAGAGAGAGGTTTGGGTATCTATTAGGATTACAGAAGCAAGACGTGTGTGACTCTGGAGGATATAATTCTGTCAGAGTCAGAGTTCTGCTATGGGGTCACCCCTCCTTGGAGCCATCTGCTTCCTCCTGCCTGTTAGTCTCAGGGCAGTGAAGCTCAGAACTCAAACAGGCCCCGGGGACAAACACACACGCATAAATACACCGAAAATAACTAGACGCTGGCGGTTAGGAACCAGGAAGTGATTCCTGAGTGCCAATCTGCTGGTAAAAATGGGAATTTAACCCCAAGCTTTTCCTGCACAGCCGAGTGCTTCCCTGTTGGAGCGTAGAGGAACCAATCAGATGACTAGGTTTGTGTAACTGACCTAAAGTTTGCATGAATCCTACTGTATGTAAGGCACTTTAAATGTACCCTTAAAGGGATAGTTCACATAAAAAAAAAAAAAACATTTACCATTTACTCATCCTCAAATAGTTTAAAGCTTGCATGACTTGCTTTCTTCTGTGGAACAAACAAGAAGATATTCTGAAGAATGTCAGTGTTGATTTGGACCCCACTGACTTTCATTGTATGGACAAAAAAAATCTTAAAAATATCTAATAACTAATAATATTTTGGGGTGAACTAAAATTCCTTTAAGTAAAAACTAAAAATTTCAGTTATGCATTATCATTCCGAGCCAAATAATTATAACAGGGTTTTTTAGTCTTACAGACAAGAGAGAATATGTGGAATAGGCTATTGACTTGAAACAGCACACATACAGTCCAATCATTGTATTCAAGCCTAAAGTGCCGTTCCAGATGACTGCTCTGAAATGTCCTATTCGCTGGGTGAGATTTAGCTATTCATTGTAGCCCCGCTGTGGTGGGCAACAATGGGGCAAAATGTGTCATAGACGGTCACAGTTATAAAGTCACAAGGCCAAAGAGCCAGAGAATCGGCTATCTGCTGATCACAGCAATAAAAGATTGAAAAGCCACACTTCTCATGTTGCAGAAAATCACACTTACTGTACGTCTGAATATGTGGTGCCAGAGATGAAGAGAAGAGAAAAGGGATTCCCTGTTTACATCTGGTTTCAACATCCATTTCCATTGAGCAGCTGTAATATAGGGGACCAATGCATCTTGGTCAGTCGGTTCACTGAACGCATTGGGAGGAGGTCAGGTCACTGCCACACTTGGTCATGGATATATATTGTTAACGCTAATGCATCCAGTAAGCGAAGGACCGCCTACTCATGTAGCATGTAATCACTGCAAGACACGGAGGAAAGCGTGCCAAAACAATCTTTTACATTCTCCGCCAACAAGTTATAGCTTTAAAGTCAAAAACCCATTTTACTTCTGTAATATAACATTTCTGAGTTAATGGAATTCAATGAGAAATGCCAGATATATGGATGTATAGAAATGTAGGATCTGATTTTTTTTCTCTATCAAGGGCTTTTTCCATACCGGAAGGGAGCCAGACATTTATTTAAGGAATCGTGGATGACTATTTCAACCATAATAAATTAAATTAAATTAAATAAAGAAAAAAAAACATTTGTAAGCTCTCTCTCACCTGACCTTTCACAAAGTTAGTATGGGCTTTCCAGTGTTCTAGACCTGCAGGGCTCAGCTCTATACCAGAACATCCACAATATACAGAGAACCTCTGGGATAAACAGTGTGATGCAATTTGAATACCACTCCGAGTGATTCTGTGTGGCCATCAGTGACATTTGGATGAAAATGCGGATTCCAGGACAAAAGGGAAGGATAGAGAGAATTCTAGAATGAGAGTGCTTACACTGTTGTTTCTGCTCAGAGGGCAGCAGCGGGAAGAGAAAGAGCGAACGAGTGAATGAACAATGGTGCTGCTCAAATGATGTGAGGGCATGTCAGCATTCGTCTGAACCAAGTGTTTGACCATGTTTCACCGAATGCCAAAAATCCATCATAGATTCTTCTTAAGTGTAGATGGCATGTCCAAAATCTTTTATTAATCATGTAGTTTTACATCACGGTAGTAGTCTCATGTTTTATCCCAAAATTAATTATTTATGAAATAACCATGTTAAATATAGCCCGTTTTCTACCTCAGAGTAAAAAATCATTGAGAATTGAAATATATCAGTGTGAATTATGAAAATATAAGTCATATTATAGTGAGCAGGGATGTCGCTAGCAATTTTAGGCCCTATGGAAGAGTAGAGGCCAACCCAGCTATCCAAAATCTGTCTGCAATTTAATGATATATATGTATATCCGTGTTAAATAGCACAATACCTGCTTCTCATCTCCATGAGATGAAAGACCTTTTCTCTTCTCAGTCACCTTATCCTTCCTGACCTGCATATTTCCCTTCCTAAAGCTGAGCTTTGGTTGAGTCTTTGCAAACTGATTGTTTCTTTTGCACATTTAAAACTTCTACCGTAACACAGCTGTTTAGTTTAGCTACTGATTCTATCTCGCACTTTATGACCATTAACTGAAGCGTCAAACTGTAATTTGTGCTCAGCAGCTGTGAACAAAGCCAGCAGAACTTTTTATATGTTCGGTTGACTGTATTTTATTTTGATAATTAACAGGCTGTGAGTGCGATGTCAAATTGGCAGTGCTAGAACTGACATATTATGCGCGTGTGCGAGGCGCCGGTGCGATCACTTGTATTTTTCCCTCAGCAGTGAAAACAACTTAATATTTTTGGTCATACAAATGATGTACAGTCATACATCCTTCAAAACTGTAAAGTGTCTATTTTTTATTTGTGTACGGTAAAAATGACTACAAAATGTCATGCCTTTGAAAACTAAAGAAAACAACAGGATGCGCTTTTCTGCCTCAGTCTCTATTTCTGGCTCACATGCACAAAAATGAATCAAAACACGGAAATGACGCAAATACTGACATGAGAAATATCAACAGAAACCTTTAGGTGTCTACTTTTTTTGATTATTTGATGTGAAATGCATTATACAAGTCACATTTACAAAATTACATTCTTTTCATTTTCAGTGGTGAAAAATGTAACCTATTGGATCGACTTTAGATAGCGGTTGGCTACGCAACTAGCGCTAACATTACAGCAAAGGAATTTAGCTGTAAATGCAGAAATAAGCCGTAATTTCGTTTTATTTGTTACTATTTGGAAGATTATACGTTTATAATTTCTATTACATTACTACTAGTACTGTTACTACTAATAAAACCGATCTTTGGGGGCCCCAAAAGTGCGTGGGCCTTAGAATTGTCCTAAATTACAATCATATAAGCATATTATAGTGAGATGTAACAAATTAGGACAAATTAGGACAAATTCAACCAACCAATAAAAAAAACCCATTGCTACACAAAGTCAAAATTGTGAAAAAGTTATGTGGTATATAGTCAAATTGTGATATATAAATACAAAACAATTTTGACAACTTTGATACCTTTTTGTTTACATTTTTTACTCCGAGATGAAAACAGGCATTTACACCATCATCCAGTAATGTCTATTGGATAATCAAGTGACTTCCATACTTTAAAAACAAAAAGGATATCATTTGATGATGTTGCAAGCATAATTGTTTATAATGGAATATAAAGAATCTCAACCCGTTGCTACCAATATACTGTATGCTGTCAAATCGCCAACCCTCTAAAACAATGGGCTAACGTAGTAAATTGAATCCACGCAGTATCTCAGATGCCCTTCAGTCACGTTTCCTTAACAGCGGACGCAATCCTGCTAGCATGGGTTGCATCAGATCTGACAGGTCGATCCGCGTTTGTTAGTTCTGCTGATTTTCAACTGATGCTGCGTCTCTGTAAACTGCTGTGTCTACAATTGATTTTGTCTGCCATGACGAAGAGAGGAAATACGAACTGGCGTGTCCATGATGACAGGCAGGAAACCTGAATCACTGTAAATAGAGAGAGACGAATTCAAAACTCACTGTTATCCTTTCACGAGAAGAGCAGTAGTGGAAACGATTTCGCTCTCACTGGTGTCCACGAGGGCAGATGGCGACACCCACAAAGACGAAAGATATTTTCAGTTTAGATCCTGTGAGAGGGGAAAAAAGAAACAGACAAAAGGCACATAAATATATTTGGATCTGGCTGTGTTGGAGATTTGTAGACTAATAACCGCTGGTTTGTAGGTGATTCATGTTGGCAGGAAATGTGAACCGGCCTGTGACCCGTGACAGAGGAAGATTCAGAACTCACCACTGCTCAAGAAAAAAAAATGCTCTTGCTTTAAAAACCTCTTATGCTCTTGCTTTAAAAACACTCTCTCATAAACACACACGGCATAACTCTAAACAGGACCAGATGTTTCTGCTTGGGAGATGAACTCCCATCTGTGTGCGGAAAAAAGAAAGCAACAGCAACTTTCCATTCATTAACCCGCTTCTGTCAAAAAAAATGGCAGGAAAATCATGGTGGCAATTTGTGTTTAATACACAAGAAATACTGCAACTCTATGCATTTCTTTATTCATCTATCTGTCATTGAGTCTATTGGTCTGTCTGTCTGTCTGTCTGTCTATCTATCTATCTATCTATCCATTAACCTCATGCGGTCCCTTCAACAGGGGAACATTAAACTTTAATAGAGGGTCCTTATACAGATGTGCAGCACTATAACAGAAAATAGTACAATTCGTGGGATTGCGAATCACGGATTCAATTAACTGGCTGTGGAATTCCATACTCCTGCATCTTTTAAAACCCCCGGTGAGGTTGGGGGCGACTGGCTGGATTTCCCGGAACACATTCGTGCAAGGCTATCACATTCTGACCGCAGTTAGCCCCGCGAACCGCTAGTGAGTTATCGCATGTGGCTCAGGCATTTAGCCCTCTCACCCTTCTCTTTCCATCACTCACGACCCACCCGGGGGTTGAGAGGGGTGAGGGAGGGGGGAAACAGTCATTGCTCACAAGCCTGAAACTTGTATCTAAACTCAACCATTTATATTACGCTACAGAGGACAAGATGAACAAAACAAACCATGGCAAAATACACACAGATCTCTTGTACAGAAAATATACTGTAACCACCAATATCAAGCTTTCTGTGCATGTGTGGCACTGCTGAGGCATTTTGGATGGACTTTTCTGATCCATCTGTTTTTCATTAAGCTTGATTTCAATAAAAAAAGTAAACTAATGCACTAGATATATAGCAACATATTTAGGAGAAATAATGCCGATATTGTGAGATAGTGGGAAATAAGATGATATTGAAATGGTGACTACAGAATAACTTTTTATATTTTTACTCCACATAATACAGTTATGTCGATTCGATAATCTAGTGACTTCAATACTTTTACTAATAAAATAAACCTGTCTTTAATAAACCTGGCAAGCTAACACGCATTTGTGTCAAACAAAGCACTTTAAACATGATTTTACTCAGAATATAGCACAACCTTGACTTTCTTATTGCTTTTATAATAAAAGTTCAAATTATAAATAAAATACCTTTATTTATAGTGCTTTATTCAACAGATTGTTTCAAAGTAGCTTTACAGTAATAAACATGAAAATAATGATTCAATGTAAAGCATCATTATTCAGTTGAATTATTCAGTGTTTATTCGGTTTGTTCAATAACTTTGTAAAATTCATCTATTACGGAATGAGTTCAATTTGTCTATAAAGCAGCTCTGGGGAAAACAGTGATTTCATCAATTCAGCTCAGTTTAGTCCTCATCCAATAGTGTCAGTGCAGTCAAATCAATAATATTGCAGAATAAGTGGCCTAAACTAAGCAAGCCAAAACGCGACAGTGGCAAGGAAAAAAAATAAGCAAAAAAAAAACCCTGGGAGAAACCAGATTCAGTCGGGGTCCAGTTCTTCTCTGGCCAAACGAACCAACATTATGGGGTTTAGTCAAGTCAAGTCAAGTCAAGTCCATCAGGTGGCATAATTGAGAAAAATAAATCTTATTTATATTTTCACAGCAGGTTTAATTCCAAACTGCATCACAGGTCACATTGTGGATTGATATAATTCAGAAATCATTTCATCCGTTTCCTTCTACTTGAAGATCGGTATACATTACACCAGCATTTGGTGGGAGGGGAGTTGAAGCTGATCATAGGGGTCTGTGCAGAGGACTTGTCTGGTTCTTGTGGTCTTCGCTGAGGATCTATGCCAATGATGGTCTAGAACAAATGTTGTACCACCTTTAATCATACCCAGTGCTAAGGCTAAAGTGAACCTCTATGGGTGCAGTGATATATAGTAGCTAAACGAACAGGTGGTTAGCATCATAGCTAGTTTTGTGTGTTTTAACACGGTTTGAATGTCATATTGACCAATCCGTGATGTGAATTATAAGTGTTGGGGAAGTTACAAGTCTACTACGGATATTTTCCAGCTTCTGTCTGAACTGTCAAGCTGAACTGGATTTACACACACACACACACAATCCTGCGTTTACGCCTCACACTGTGGAGGGTACAACCGTAGTTTATTCTTGTTTGGCCCGGTGGATGTCATTGGCTTTTTGAATAAGCCAATCCATCAAACACAGTTCATTTGAAATGAAGCTAATGTAACTCTCCAAGCATGAAGTTACACTGCAATAAAATCAATACGGACTGTGGTTGGAATGTTTCAGTTTTGAAATATGAACTCAAGGATAAAAAAAGACAACAATGTAGAAACTCTCAGATGCCAGTACATCCCCTTTTGGCTAAATTACACATTTAATCTCAGTATGCGCGCTGAAATTTACTGGCAGCCTTACTGGTCCCAGCATTCCCTCTCACGGACTAACTCTGGGTCAGTGATCTAATGGTCATGACAGTATCTGAGCTGTACTGCATCTTGAAAGACTCCAATTCTATCAATTCCATCCAAAGTCTATTACGTATTCCCAGTCAAGAGCTCTCTCTTTATTGTGACATAGTTGCACCTGTTACAGCTTATGCGAAGGGTGGTCTTAAAGGGACAGTTCACTCAAAAATGAAAATTCTACTATAATTTACTCTCCCACATGTCATTCGAAATCTGTATGACATTCTTTCTTCTGCAAATCACAAAAAAAAGACCATTTAGGTAGTCCATACTGGTTTATACTGGCTTTAAAAGGACATACATAATTTGATTTCTAACTTTTAGGGTAAAATGTACCTTTAAATCACCTTTAGTAAATTGCGTGTTTGTAATAAATAAATCTCAGCTGAGTGTCAGCTGTTTATGTTCTACAATGTGATTAGTGTCCCGAAAGTGGGCTGTTCTACACACACAGAGTTGCTGTTGTTCATTGCGAATGAACTCAGAGGCACTTCTGACCAGAATTAGGCTTAGGATCAAGATTAGATGTAGGTTTGGGATCATATTGTATTCATACAACATGAGATTTAGAAGCACAGCATTGGGTTAAGATTAGGTTATGATTGTTACTAGAGATCTGTATACAGTAGGATCATGATTATGATTATTGCTTAGATTTAGGTTTGAGGACATTGAGGATTTTGGTTTTGCTTGGAGTCATGGCTGCTGGCATTAACTCAAATCCCAGCGAGCCAATTTATATTAAAAAAATTAAAACCACACTCGCACGCACACGCACACGCACACGCTACACAAAAAACATCATGTCCCACTTACATCTTTTTTTTTTTCATTCTTCACTTAACCCACCCCATCTCTTTTTTTTTTTCGCCTCTCTGTTTGGTGATGAATTGTCCCTGGTCTCCAGGAATGGATCGGTTAATAATTCAGACCAGGCTCTGGCATTGACCATTAGAGCCGGGAGGCAGAACTTTCAGCTGATAGATCGCTAATCAGATTAATCGCTGTCTTTCAGTGGGGAAATGAAACAGAGTGAGGGACCACGCCGCGCATGGTAATATACTGGACCTTCTAGAACACTTCGCCAGCAAACGCTTTCAAATTACAGCAAGCAACCACCTACAGCTTTAGAGAACATTGCCCTTGATTGAGTATTAAAGCAGCGATCCTAACATTAGCCAAACACGGTGAAAATATTATCCTACTAGATGTGCGTTGCACAAGATGCGCTTGACTAATTTGAACACCGGTTGATGTGACTAATGCCAGTTCCACACAAAAACATTGCTGCAGTTCAGATAAACTAGTCTGAACTCCATACAACTCAACATGATCAGTACATTGAACTTGTGTCCAACAGCTGTAATTTGACTCTAATTGAAGTGTATTTAGGCTCATGTATATATTTTTTCCAGCTGAGCTCAGGAATGCATCAAGGCCATACCATCTCATTTTACCTGAACTTAACACTGATTTACCTAAAAATTATGTTATTGTTTCCTGGGTTCACGTACAGATGTTGCCAGCGGTACTGGCTAATGACAAAGTCATGAGTTTGGTGGGTTGATTTGTGTGTCCGACTGAGCTGATGCCAGGTAAATTACACAAATTAGAGTTCACCATGGAGTGGAAATACTGATTAGTCACAGTCTGCTGTGAGTCTTGTATATACACGCACTGATAATAGATTAGACAAACATCTAGCAAGACTTAAAGGCATAGTTCACCCAAAAAGAGGAAATTCTGTCATTATTTACTCACCCTCATCATATACATATCCAACAAAACAAAAAAATAACCACCATAAATATTGTCTTGTGTTTATTTCAAGTCTACCGAATGCATATATATTCAGCAATATCCTTTGAGGCACAACAAAGTTCATCCAACTCCACAACTTTGCTCCAATTCTGTCCTCTCTTTCTCTCTGTGTCTGTCTCTTTGTCTATTTCTCTCAGAGCATTGTGTTCTCTCTCTTGACTTACTGTGAAGTTTTTGTTATTTTTTTATGCAATGAAAAGTCTGATCTGGTCTGGCTGACGGCAACATTCACTGACTATTCATATATAATTTATCACAGAGAAAGGGTGAGAGAGTGAGAGTTTGTCCCCATCTCTAAGAGATTTAAATGTTGTATTCAAACACGGACATTAAAAAAGCGAGCTGCAGCAGGCCGTTGGTCCTAAAAGATGCTGCACTCAACACCAAAAGATTGAGCAAGAACAAAAACAAAATGTACAACACAAATATATCCAGGACCTAATCCAAATATCACAGCAGGGGTAAAAACCTTGTAGTTCAAGCTTAAAAACACATACACTGTCACAAATCACGCAAGACGTCACTTCAAATAGTTTGTTCAGCTAATAAAACCCGACACTTGGAATTTTCCTTTTGTGGCCACATTAGCCCTGCTGTACCTGTTGTATTGTTAACCAAGCGTTAACTGTTACCCCATGCTCCGTCAACCCCAGCGTTATTAAACATGAACTCTCGCCCCAGTCTCAGTCAGAGGAATTCTGTCTCTCATTATCCACTCAATCCTTATCAGAATATAAATAAAGAAACTGAGCTCTAAAAATGGAGTATAAAAGATACGGAGATGCCTCTGTTCTTGAAATCAAAGGATAGCTTTCTAACAAACCGTGACTGGAAAACAAATGAAAGCTAAAACAAAGAAACAGCAGATATGATGAAACGATGAAATGGTATCTGTTTTTCCCTATTAGTAACAGATTTATAATGTTTTTGCAGAAAAACAACAGCAATATTACAAATAACTTTTGCATAATTTTAATATATTTTAACATTTTCTGTGATGGCAAAGCTGAATTTTTTAGCATCATTACTCCAGTGTCACATGATCTTTCAGTAATAATTCTAATATGCTGATTCCGTGCTCAAGAAACATTTTCTATGATCAATGATGAAAACTGTATTTTTTTAGGAAACCATTATATATTTTTCAGGGTTTTTAGGTTTCAGGTGAATAGAAAGTTAATAATGAATGACATTTATTTGAAAAAGAATATTATAAATGTCTTTACAGTCATTTTTGATCATTTCAATGCGACCCTGCTAAAATAAAAACAATTACTTTAAAAAAAATCTTACTGAGCCTAAACTTTTGAATGGTATGTAGTTGTGCATAGTTAGAATAAAACAGTTAAAACAAATAGGCTGATCTTTTTAGGAGGAAGTAGAAAGAAGGTGCTTCAACTTTGCATTGCTGGTATCAAAAGGCTGCTTGTTAAATCAAGCTCTAGGTTAAATTGGTGAATATTCACATGTCAGTTGATGGAAGCTAGTCAAACTAGGCAGGTGCCAACATGGATAGAATTTTATAAGATCTACTATTTTGGTTCTGTGTTGGTTTTCCCCCTTGATATCTAATATTTCCATCTAGAAGCAAAACCAGTTGAGAACTGCTGATCTAAACAATATTAAGTAAAATAACTCATGTTGTCGATGTTGTAAACAGATCCCTTGTGTATGTGAATGTGTGGGTGAGAAAGAGAAAGAGAGAGAGAGAGATGAAGGATGAAGGGGTATAGAGCTTATACAGGGTCAGTTCTTCCTCCTCCTGATACCGTGGGAACGGATAGACGGGTTAAAGAAACAAACGGATCACTGTATCTCTCCCTTTGCTCTGTTCCAAAACCTAGCTGCCTAAAGAGGGGTCATTTTATGGCATCATAGACATGCTCCTGATGCTGTTCCAAAAGCTAGGCATTATGTGTGTTTAGAATTATTAGAGTTAGCTTAGCAACATGCTAACTGTGATTACAAACAGTAATGTGTTCATTATGTGTGTTTAGAATTATTAGTTAGCTTAGCAACATGCTAATTGTGATTACAAACAGTAATGTGTTCATTATGTGTGTTTAGAATTATTAGAGTTAGCTTAGCAACATGCTAATTGTGATTACAAACAGTAATGTGTTCATTATGTGTGTTTAGAATTATTAGTTAGCTTAGCAACATGCTAATTGTGATTACAAACAGTAATGTGTTCATTATGTGTGTTTAGAATTATTAGAGTTAGCTTAGCAACATGCTAACTGTGATTACAAACAGTAATGTGTTCATTATGTGTGTTTAGAATTATTAGTTAGCTTAGCAACATGCTAATTGTGATTACAAACAGTAATGTGTTCATTATGTGTGTTTAGAATTATTAGTTAGCTTAGCAACATGCTAATTGTGATTACAAACAGTAATTTGTTCATTATTTATGTGCGTTTAAAATTAGCAACACGCTAATGTCAAACACCATTGCAATCTATTGTGAGTATGTTAATTGCCTAAAGCAGAATTTGTTAAATGCAACAATCTGTCAGACTCACCACTCAATTCTCAATACAAATACCATAAAAACAATGCCAAACACACAGCTTTGATTTCTACAACCAAAAACTTCCTTTCACTTAGTTTCTTTCCCTGCTGCACCTGCTGCCCCTTTCTCACTCTCGGTCTCCCACCACCTATCCTTTCACTTTTTCTTCTCATCTTTTCATCTTTGTCTTGCCACTCTTGCTTACAGTGACCCTGACATGTCCTTTTCCCAGTGTCCACAGGAGTCCTGCTGTTTCACTCCTGTCAGGTGACAAGTGGCCTTTTAGCTGTGTCTCGGACCACCTATTTCACCCTCTCTCTAGGTTTTCTCAGCTACAGGATGTCTAATACTGTATACTTACTTTAAAAAGGGAAAATATCACGGAAAACAGCTCTTTTAAAACACAACTATAGAGATATACTACAGCAATGCATTCATAACACAAACCCTACCAAAACCACAGTAGTGATGTAAAAACCATGAGAACAATTATATAGAATTTACAAAACAATGAACCAAATAAAATAAAAAAACCTCTATAATATTGTTAAATAACAGATATATTATGCATCACTTTCACTTTCAGTATTTAAAACAGCTTATTTACCTACATGAATCAAAGTCAAACATTATCATGAAAAACTAATTACTAAGAAATATTGACACAAATTTATAATTAGATTTCAGGGAATGAAAATTAACTACTAAAGCGAAGAACTTTTCAAGAAAAAGCAACTAATATTTAGCCTAGAAGTCTAGACGCACCCTAGCAGCAGCAAATCTAATTTGCAGCGAGTGAAATCTAGCAACTCTCTGTAGACCTGTGAGCTGGAAAAACCAAACTCTGGTCAGGCCAATCACATTGTGTATAGAGTTGGTGGGCGGGCTTAACATAATGAGGGTAGAGTTGCGGATGTTCTGCGTGCTACTTGAAGCTGGCGAACGGCAGTCTTTCGAATTGGCTTTGGCCACGACTCTGGAAGACTTGGAGTTAAGCTTTTCTTTGAGAAAAGAACAAAGAAACGGCACTGAAGTCATTCTTAAGAAGGGAAGATGTGTACGGAGTTTTGCCGACCGGAATACAGCAAAAGTTTAATCTATCAACTAGCTCTGCTTCATGTTGCTCTGGTTGGTTGTAGCGCTATCCAATTGCGTGCAGAGGGAATTTGAAAGACAACCAGTTATCCCGCCCCTCGGATTGAGCCCTGCCAGTGGTGAGTTCCCAGACCCAACATCTTGATATGGGTCTGGCTTGTCAGGCTAACTAACATTATCATTGACCCAACAAAATCACTGCTCCCTAAAGTTCCCCACATTTGTTACTAGAAGCTGAGTCTGCACTATGTTCAATATAACACCAACAAGAACTATATAGCAATACGCAAAAGAAAAGTAGTTAGTAGTTCAAAGGCAGTGGTCACAAAAAGTAACAATTTCTGTCTGAAATAAAAGGCACCGTCAGAGGCAGCGGCCAGTGCTACAGCCAGGCTTGAGAGCAATATAAATGGCATCTCTGGACATTAATCACCCTGAAAGCCACAAGCAGCATAAAATTGACAATCTGGCAACCCACTGCATGTCGTTATTAAATACCACATCACTCAGGGCCTGCAAACACCCCTATCTTGGCAATAAGGGCTGAGGTGAACAGAAACCGGGAAACGGAAATAGAACGATATAGGAGGCAAGGTGAAAAAGAAAGAAGGGTGAATGATGGAATAAGAGATGGAGAGATGATGAATGTTTAAACTATGTTTTGTGGACAGAGCAGGGGGTGATGTATACGCCTGTCAGCATGACAACTAAATCGAGCTATGACATGTCATCACCACTCTCCTAGAGGCAGGGAAAAATGTGCCTATTTAAAGTTTCCCTGACATTTAAAGTAAAAAAAAAAATTATAGTGACGTCATCTCTAGTACAGCAATATTTAAAAGGAAATTATAGTGATGTCACACACGGGCGATAAGGAGGAGAGTGTTTCTACTGCGAAGAGCAGCAGGGAATGAAAAACACAACGACACGCCACAGAGGAAACCAAGGCAGAAGGCTTTTGCTCGTTCAGGTGAAGCTTTTCTGTCAGCAAGAAAAACTGCCTGCCCAAGTCATTAATTCAAGCAACTGGTAATTTCCTTCTGGACAACAACACTTCCTCTTCAGGAAAGTACAAAAAGGGGGGTACAGTAGCTGGAAGTGAAAATGTACATCTATTACTCAAAACTCTGGAGTGTCCACATGACCCTAAAATGGTTTGGTTCAGGATTGAAAGGGAACAAATTATGGAAAACAGTACAGTAGACATACTCTAATGTTCACAACACAAAAGTACCTCTTCAATCCACACAGACCACTTACGGAAACCAGGGCTTTGGACTGCGACTAAAATGGTTGCAAACGCGACAAAAAGGTGACAATAATAAAACTGAGGGGAAAAGATGACAAAGCTTTGTGTCTGTCCATTAGCGGTTTCGTCCGACTTTACATTAGAGAATGCGCCAATGTTTTATGTACCAAACACAGCAAAAGCTGTGATGACAAATAATATATAATAATTATAAATAATTATAAATCAAATGACACACTTATAAACTTGTCCTTTAAATTCAAAAGGATACAAAAAATAGTCTATCATAGTCCTAACTGCAAATCTTAAACTTTATAAAGTGTTGATAGCACCTCCTGATAGACAGCATTACTGTTAGTCCAGATTGGATCCATCAATATTTTTTCTGAACGGAATCCATGAGGTGTGAACTTTTTTGACTGGTGACTTAAGTAATGGGTTTGACAAATACAAAAATATGTCAGCAAATTAAGTAATGGTGTTGTGAGATTCAAATTTAATATATTGTATGACTTCCATGAGCTTGAAGGACTGCATCCATGCGGTTGGGAAGTCATCAGGAATAGCAAAGAAAGCAGTCTTGCATGCCTCCCAGAGTTCATCAATATTCTTTGGTTTCGTCTTCCATGCTTCCTCTTTCATCCTACCCCACATATGCTCAATGATGTTCATGTCTGGTGACTGGGCTGGCCAATCCTGGAGCATCTTGATCTTCTTCTTCTTGAGGAACTTTGATGTGGAGATGGAAGAATGCGATGGAGCACCATCCTGCTGCAGAATTTGCCTCTTTTATGGTTGGGAATATAAGAGGTAGCTAAGATTTCTTGGTATTTTAGACTATTGAAGTTGCCTTCCACCCTGCAGATCTCGCAATGCCATACTGGATGTAACCCCAGACCATGATTTTCCCCCACCAAACTTCACTGTTTTCTGGGTAAATCTCTGGCATTGGCCTTGGATTTTCGAGCCAACAAACGGTCCTCTCGAGCAGTTGTCTTGCAGGGTCTGCCTGACCTGGGTTTGTCATAAACGTCTCCAGTCTCTTCAAATCTTTTTTTTATCCTCTGTACTTGACGCTGAGACACTTTGAAGGTGTCTGCCACATCAGCAGTGGATCTGGTCTTCAGCCTCTTGATAATCAAAACTTTAGTCTCAGGGTGAATCTTAGGCATGTTTGCAGAGGTCTAGTTGCAGTTGATGTGAAGGTCTAGTGTACTGGGGTTCTTTTTATACACACCTGAGACCTAATTGATCCATTATTAGTCACAGGTGAAGCTCATATGACAAGGCGACAACACTTATGTCTTTGCAAAAATTCACTCAATGGGCTTTACCAAGCTGTGAATATTAGAATATTTTTGACAGTTTCATTTTGCACTGAAACATTATTACAAAAGCTGTTGGGATTAAAATGAACCATTTCTTGTAAAAAAAATCTTGATAAGAAATATATTTCAGCGGCACTTCAGTTCAATTTGTACACAAGCGACAAGACTTTTGTCAGGGACTAATATACTGCACAGCCTGACTCACAAAAGCTGAACTAGACTGTACACATCTGGCTTTGATCAGCGAGGATGTGACATCTAAAAACACACAGCAGCGCATACAAAGAGGGATGAATAGAGAAACTGAAATATTTAAATATGGATTTTCACTCATCTTCAAAACTATGAATTCAATTGTTGTGCTTTGCAGAAAAGAAAGGTCCCAAAACTAAAGCCCAGTGGATTTGTTTGCGAAATCATCAGATGCCTTTCTATGTTTTTGCATGTATTAGCCTCAGAGAAAAAAATGTAGGAGTCTTTCTAATAAGAGAGAGCCTAAAATCGTTAAAAACTTATCCTAGTGTGTGAGAGAAACATCTTTAAGTCATTCCACACAATGAGCAAAGGTTTCTTTCCCATCTTATCTGTGCCATCTACAACCTCTACAGGTAATCCAGGATTAGGAGGAGTCCAACGTTGGAAACAAGGACAGAGACTTCAGCACTCCCAGTCCTGCTACCTGGCTCTGGTTCCGATGCTCTGGTTCCCATGTCAATGACCTTTGAAAGAGTTAATCTGGAACACATCTTCTGAACATCCACACCTTAAACCATTACATATTGTTGGACTGACTCTTGCAACATGACACGAAAATGTCTAGTGGTAATGTTCTGCAAGCCAAGGTATTAAAAAAAGCAGTGGGAGCTCTCTTTATAAGACTGCAGGAGAATGCTGCGTGCTACTTGACTGCAAAATATGAATGAACTCCCAGCAAACTTTACCGCTTTTGTGAGAAATCAGGGTTAATCTTCAATGGATTTGCAAGAATACAAAAGAACAACTCATTTCACTCTCCAAACATCAGAACTAAAGGCTTCAGATTCAGAAACCTCTACTTTGCTCAGGGTCTTGAGGCTTTTTCTGCTACCGGCAAAAGCAGAAACATAAAGTGCACCACCACCACCACCACCACCACCAAAAAAAACTTTCCTGAACATTTAAATCACACCAATGTAGGAATTTCTTAATTATATTATAATCATTTGACATTTTCTTTTCATTAGAGGAGTTTCTAGAACTAACTTATCTTTTCTGATGATTTTTCTTTTCTTTTTTTTAAATCATTGAATTTCAATGTGATTGGTTTGTGTATAATTTCTGTATTCATTTCATGTCGTTTTCGGGACCAAAAAATGGTAGAAAAAAAATAATTTCTAAAATAAAGTGTGTGACACTCTTTGTGAAAAATATATGTATGTGTCGTATACTGAACTAAAATCAATCATTTTAAATTAGGTGAATTGTGACATCACAACATTATCCATTAAGGTTTACAAAGATTGCCTTTAAACCTAAAA
Organism: Gobiocypris rarus; assembly: GCA_023029165.1. NCBI lineage: Eukaryota > Metazoa > Chordata > Actinopteri > Cypriniformes > Gobionidae > Gobiocypris > Gobiocypris rarus. The sequence continues at coordinate 26,129,649 of CM040926.1, read as the reverse complement.
CAACACAATGCTTAATTCAAAATACAGGAAAGCACAAACAAATCCTTCATTGGGACAGTACAGTACATCGGGTCATCTTTTTACAGACTTTTCTTATAGTGAAGTGAACATTATTTATAGTAAGATGATCATTTTAAAAGTAGCTAAATTTGACAAATTATTCTATGTGCACACCTTACACTATATAATAAGCTTTCATTTGTTAACATTAGTTAATGTATTAATGGACACCTATTATGCTAAATTTACTTTTATAAGGTGTTTGAACATAAATGTTTGTTGGTAGTGTGTGTACACAACCACCCTATAATTGTAAAAAATGCACTCACTCCTTGTTTTTTTAAATCCCCATAAATCATAAGCAGTGTCTCAGAACAAGCCGTTTGCAGATTCTGGGGAAAGCGACGTCACATTTCACGCCTACCGAGTGTTGATGGACACTGCCGTATTAGCATAGACCCCGCCCTCAGAGACCAGTACAAAGTCAGCCATGTTAATCTCCACGCCAGATAATTTAACAGCTGCATTCAAATAAGAAATGTGTTCTTAATAAAGCTACTAAAGTTATTTAGTTAAGAGCAGTGAGTGATTTTCTGTTTTTTTTTACTGTTGTTTGATTTGTATTAACAGCAGATATAGCAGTCGGTGCTGTATATTACACTGCCTTCACCTTAGTACACAGATCTAATATGCACACAGGATTTCTGTAACTTACTGCATACGTGCACAGACATAACCAACTCTTTTCATGTGAACTTTGTGTGTTTCTGACATAACCTTGTGAGCATTTGACAGTTTAAAATCGCATTATCACACGAAAGAGAATTAGTCTAGTATAATAGCCTACTCATGGACGACATCCAGCTCTTTGTGCGCATGCGTCGGATGTGTGTGCTCAAATTAAGAGTGATAAGGCTTTAAAACGCATGCTGCGTTTGATAATATTTAATGATGATGTAGAACTGCAATGTCACACGAGACAGATGAATCATGTTTCAGTTTTCATTTGGGTGTTCACAAGCTGTGAAGGCTCCGCCCTCTGAGGTGGGGAGCAGCAACTCATTTGCATTTAAAGGAGACAAACACAAAACAGCTCATTTTTCTTAAAGCCCAAAATTGGCATTTTCAAAAATGGCATATTAAATGATCTGTTAGGAATTTTGATCTAAAACGTCACAGGCATACTATGCTGGGGACACCTGAGATTTATATGACATCTTGTAAAAAGGGGCATTGTAGGTGCCCTTTAACTAACATGAACTAACCATGAGCAATACATTTGTTACTGTATTTGTTAATCTTTGTTAACGTTAATTAATAATAATGTATTAGTAAATGTTGAAATTAACAAAGATTAACAAATGCAGTTATTAGTATATGTTAACTAATGTAGTTAACTAATGTTAACTAATGAAATTATTGTAAAGGGTTATCAATTAACTTTTAGTCAATGTTAGATGACGGCAAAGATCTAAATGCAGTAACACGGAAATGAGTTGCTTGAGATATAATTTATTGGTAACTTCAATATTCATATTTCTGCTTAAGTGCAAATAGAGGGGTACTTAGTGACGGGCTAAGATACATAAAACAAAAGTTTTGAAAACAGTGAACTAAATACAACGACATTCATACATTAAGTGTGGCTTACGTGTCCATTTTTTGGGCCACTGTTCTAGGACAAAAAGATCCTGCTGTGCTGTATCTAGAATAGATGTGGGTTAAATTAGCTGCTTTGCTTTGCAGAATGTAGTGCTTATTGACCAGAGAGCTCTGAGGGATTTCAATGTCCTGCTGCTGGATTTTAGATTAGCTCAGGTATTTTTCACCCTCTCTGACGACAGCTGAGTAGATTTACAGTGAAAATCTTTCACTGAAAACAGCTGCTTATAGAAAAAATGGTTCTAGTTCAAAAAGGATATTCCAGGATTAGCTATCTCTCCATCCGCACACAGGCCTCAGCAAAATGACCTTTCACCCAGAAAACAAATACTTCGCACAAGAACCGAGCGGTTCACAAATTCTTTTTCTAAATCAAATCAACTTTAAATTGAACACTTGGCAGCAAAGAAAGAGTCAAAATATGGGTCAGAGAGCTGTATGAATGTGGATTGTTGGAAAGAAAAAGCAGAATGTGGTCAGCTTCTCACGGCTTTGCCGTTTTCTTCGATTGCAAAACATGTGTGGTGGTAGTCTTCCAATAAACTCTGAGAAATGAGAAAGCAATGAGCAAATGCCACCAAAAATCCACTAAAACGGATCAATACAGAGAGAAAGAGAAAGATGGAGAGGGATAGATTCAGCTCTTTTCGTGTAACACTTTTCCCTATCGTAAGAAAAGATAATTTTGGATCGTCGTCTTGATCTTTACGGACCATAATCTCTTCATTAGGTCAGTTATGATAAGCCTCTTCAAAAAAAACAAAAAAAAACAACAACTGCTACTCAGAGAAATAGGAATCTTAAATAGTCCGAGTACATCCAAAGCGTTGCAGTAGGGCATGTGAGGAGCTCTTTTATGAGATGGGCTGTGTACACATGAACTGAATGGCACTCATTGGTGGCTAAGTCTGAGTGAGTGATGCCTGAAACGAGAAGTTCTGCTTCTCTCCATCTGTAGCATATGAAGAAAAACACATCTTCGTGCCAACAGATTTGTACACACAAATGCAGTACGGTGGAGCTAAATTTGCATGAGTAAACACACAAGACGCTTTCAACCTTATTAGATTAGACGCTGTTTAATCTTATAAATCCAGTCCTGGAACAGAAAGTCCTGAAAATTCAGCAAATTGAGAGATCTGATCGCGTTTGTGAAAAGATGTTTGGAGATATATATATATGGTAATTATATGATGGAAACTGATCGTTGACGGCTTGCTATTCTTATGGACTAATAGGGACAGTCACAACAACTTCCTTTTCTGTTTTTATGACATAGCTAATGGTTAGTGTCAGACTAACAAAAAACGTTGTCAATCTGGCAGACTCTAATCTGGTCCTTACCAGTTGGTTAAACATTTAACTAATGTAAAAGTAGAACAAACTGTTAGTGATTACTTTAAATGCAAATCAAACAATCTAGTCCAGTCTAGCTGACTCAAAACAATTACAACAAATTCAACATTAGTTGTGGCATATATAATAGATTTATATTTACATTTACACTACATAAAATATGTTTTCTGGTTCTAGTTCTGACTATATGTACAGTAAATTAAGTTTACGACTGAAGAATTAGCAGTCAAATTCTGGCTACGCAACACTTTGTAATGCTAAACAGCTCTGTAGTTTATACATTTTTAAAATAAACACATCTAAAAACATAATCATTGTTTCATGAGATTCCTAACCAATTGAATATGCATAACAACTGCAGTAATGTTTGTTAATGAGTCATTAATGAAAGTGATTCTAAAGTGTTAGTTCCGAATAGTTCCTCTATTATTCACCACTAGTCAAGCACACGTTTTCTCAATCATCAACAAGCCTGCCAAACAATTGTTTATCCAATGTAAATTACACTGCCATCATCAAGGGAACATTGTTAGAGACCCACCCGCCAACATTTACCTCGGTTTCACCTTCAACACAAGATGAGTTCAGCTCAGATGAGTTCAGCTCAGATGAGATGAGTTCAGCTCAGATGAGTGACCATCTCTTACCATTTCCAAATTTTTCCATCTACAGTCCGAACATTGACTGCACAGCATCTGCAAGCTGGTTTAAGGACACAACGAAAGTGTAATTCACTGAGTCTGAAGGTTTCATAAGCTGGAAGAAGAGGAGCCATATTCCAGCCTCCAATTCGGCAGTGGACACGCTTCAGCAGCTCTCTTTACCTGAGCTGACAGCGATGCTTGGTCAGTGTTATCTGACAGAAACATTCTCAGCTGATTCAGGCAGTGATTACTGAGTTAAAGGCTGACAGTTGTGGAACGCCCTGACGGACGGACAGGTTGGGAGAGATTTTCACCGTTTGCTAAACATGGCAGTCTGAGTCATCAGCGAGGAAAACAACAGAGGGAACGCCGGCCTTCATTAATGCAATTATGTTCAAGGCCGCAGGGATATTTGAGTATGAATCATTATTGTGCAGGATTGCATGTGTACGTTTTATTAATGTCGAAAAGCTGTGAACGAGTTTCCGCTGAATAGTTGTTTACGTTCTGTACAGGCCGGTGTGCTGGGACCAAGAGGTAATTAGGTAACCATAGTAACCAGGTCTTATGGGGTCGAATCGTCCATGTTGTGCTGTGTGGACAGTTTTAGAGCAGGTGGACAGCCTGCCATGATGGTGTAAGTTGGCTCGCTGGGAGTGTGCTATTGGCTAAGTGAGTGTGTGTGGTGACAGTAGTTGCTCTGTTCCGCCGATGCACGGTGGGAAGCCAGTAGTTCGTCGACAACAGCTTATCTGCCAAAACAGCTGGAGCCCTCGGCACCTCCCACAGAGAGGACATACGCGCAAATGTGCGTGAGCATCTCCCACCTGAAAGAGGACTGACACTTATTCAGGCTACAGACAGAGAAAAAGACAAACATAACTCGCACGCACAAAATCTACCCAAACCTGCTTTGAAACCATAGTTTGTCCAACCTTGCCACACCTAGTCTCACACCCAACAGTGCACTGCAGAAAAGATGGACTATGAGGTTTAGTGTAAAGGCAGCCTTCACTATTACCACAACTTATCATTAGGGTTACAGGTTTTTCAACTACTGTTGAACACCTTAAATTAAGTTGTTTGTTTGAGGAGAGCTATGCTATCACTTAAAAGTGGATTTATGATTTTTGCAGGTGGAAAAACCCCAAAAACAAATACATCCATTTTTGTGAAAATTTAAAAAAAAAATGTAAACAATATGCAAATATATTAGTTACTATCCCATGTATGGATGCACCAATATTAAACTTCAGGAAAATAATAATTGTATTCAATAATTAATTTCATGTTACAGAAAACCAATAAATGGACGATATTTATACACTTTACTATTATTATTTGAATACATTTTTTAAAAATTAATTAATGTCACAAGTGAGCATCGCAACATTAGGCATCACAACATGCACTATATTGCCAAAAGTATTGGAACACCCCTGCAAATCATTGAATTCAGGTGTTCGATTCACTTCCATGGCCAAAGGTGTATAAAATCAAACACCTAGGCATGCAGACTGCTTCTACAAACATTTGTGAAAGAATTGGTCTCTCACAGGAGCTCTGTGAATTCAAGTGGTACTGTGATAGGTTGCCACCTGTGCAATAAGTACATTTGTGAAATTTCCTCACTACTAAATATTCCAGTCAACTTTTAGTTGTATTATAACAAAGTGGAAGCAATTGGGAACAACAGAAACTCAGCCTCAAAGTGGTAGGCCACATAAAAATCACAGAGCAGGGTCAGCTCATGCTGAGGCACAGTGCACAGAAAATGTGCCAACTTTCTGCAGAGTCAATAGCTACAGAACCTCCAAACTTTGTGTGGCCTTCAGATTAGCTCAAGAACAGTGCGTAGAGAGCTTCATGGAATGGGTTTCCATGGGCGAGCAGCTACATCCAATCCTTACATCAACAAGTGCAATTCAATGCGTGGGACGCAGTGGTGTAAAGCACGTCACCACTGGACTCTAGAGCAGTGGATCACACTTCTCTGTCTGGCAATCCTATAGACGAGTCTGGGTTTGGCAGTTGCCAGGAGAACAGTACTTGCCTGACTGCATTGTGCCAAGAGTAAAGTTAGGTGGAGGGGGGATAATGGTGTGGGGTTGTTTTTCAGGGGTTGGGCTTGGGCCCTTAGTTCCAGTGAAAGGAACTCTTAATGCTTCAGCATACCAAGACATTTGGACAATTTCATGCTCCCAACTTTGTGGGAACAGTTTGGGGATGGTCCCTTCGTATTCCAACATGACTGCGCACCTGTGCACAAAGCAAGGTCCATAAAGACATGGATGAGCAAGTTTGGTATAGAGGAACTTGCCTGGCCTGCAGAGTCCTGACCTCAACCCGATAGAACACCTTTGGGATTAATTAAAGCGGAGTCTGCGACCCAGGCCTTCTCGGCCAACATCAGTGCCTGACTTCACAAATGCATTTCTAGAAGAAGGGTCAAAAATTCCCATAAACACTCCCTAAACCTTGTGGAAAGCCTTCCTAGAAGAGTTGAAGCTGTCATAGCTGCAAAGGGTCGACCAACTCCATATTAAATTCTATGGATTAAGAATGGGATGCCATTAAAGTTCATGTGCATGTAAAGGCAGGCGTCCCAAAACTTTTGGCAATGTATAGTGTATGAAATGTAGAGTGTGAAAAATGGATAGTCATTTTGAGGTTTGCTTCAGATCACATTTTAATTAAATCCTTAGTGTGTGTTAATAAATCATTAGTGCTTTAACTAGATTAACTAAGTGAGCGGTAGATGGCGGCAAACATATGAAAAATAAATAAATAAATAAATAAAAAACAAAAAACAAAAAAAAATGCAAAAATTGAGGAAATAAACAACACAATTAAAAAACAATATTGACTGATTAAATAAAAAATAATAATAATACTCCAAAAACTTTGTTTTTGTATCTTGGCATTTCCATCCAGCATTTTTATGCAATATCCCAACATTTGCATTAAAAATATGTGGATGCAAATCTAGATACCTAGTATAGCAATGGCCTAGCACACAACACAGAACACTGTAGTAGTGTGGCAGTGAGTTTTGCTTGATCAAATACACACATGGATAAAATACCTACATTTTATTCAGATAACATGGAAAATCTGGATAAAATTACTGCTTTAAAAACCAAAAGAGAAAGAGCTTTACTAGATTTTGCACTTCACACACTCTGGGTGGAAAAGAGGTGTGACAGATGAAGCACTGCTGTTAAAAGATAAACAAACCCATCAGGTGAATATTACTGAACCCCCTGTGGCCAAAACACAGACCCCCAGACAGCTTAACCCACATTGAGTGAGAGAGAAAGAGTGTGTTTGTGTGCTTCTCTGCCTGCCATTGTAATGAAATTAGAGAGAGAAGTCCATGTCTGATTTATGGCTATGTCAGGTCTGAAAGCACCTCTTTTACATAAAGGAGAGGCACTTCCAAAGCGCACGATTTATCATTCCCATCTCTCATCTCACCATCCATCCTTATTCACGCCAAGGCTCATCTCCAGCCTTCCTCTGAAAACTCCCTCTCTTTTCGCTCCTCGCATTGAGGAGGTGAGCAAGAGGTGTTTAACCTTGCTGTTATTTACTGGCCCGCATAGACTGGCTTGGAGGAGGGAAGGGACAGATCGTATCCAGTGGGGCTTAACTGTGGATGCACATCACACTGGGGTACACATTGTATGCAGCTGCAACAAAACAGAGGATTATGGGTTGCATATAAGGTTATAATGAATCGGCTCTGCCCTGGGCGGGTTAGCCTTTGTCATGTGGATGGAAAGGATCTGTGAGCACGTCTAACAGCAGGAAGTTTTATAAAAGATGTGTGAAGACTGAAGTTGGAACATTGAGTACAGCTGTGAGGCATCTTTTGTTGCTGAAAAGCTGCAGGGATGTTAGGCAGAGAATAGGCTAAAGATGTCAAAACAGACACATCAGGTGTGGATTCTGTGCTACCAAAAACAACTTCATACTTTCACAAATTTTTATTCCCAGTCAAAACACAATTCAGATAAACAGTTAATGCAGTTTATTCTGATTCACTGAATGAATGACACTTGTGAGCTGGTTCATTTTAGTGACTCGAAAGTTTAAGTGCAGTTCAATTCCCAAACAAAAGACTCTACTTGTAAAAACCTATTCTTCTTAGCGAATCAAAAACATTCAGTACATCAGTGTAGTTCGATTCTATCACAGACTCTCACAGTTCAATCACAGAACAAATGACTCTTATGAGTCTTTAATGAATCAAAGTCATTGAAAAGCTGTGTAAACAAGAATTTGTGAGAGTTGTTTTAGGTATGCATACTATCAAAATAATGTCATAGTTTGATTATGACTATAAAAATCCACCAGCTATACTAGCATGTTTGCAGCAATAACCAGTACAAACTAGGCTAGCATGAAAATTCGTACCGTCTAAGCATTGCATAAAAAAAGCATTTCACCCATAATATACATGGGTACAACAGCAAATGAACACACCCTCAAAGATGTATGCAAACACGTTTTATGCTGACCTGCAACATTAACCTTGATGAGTGATAGAATGTGCGTCATAAGGTGAGCTAACGTAATCCTGACAGATCTAAATATCTAAATTCATCATTTATCAATTCAGTCACATTCCAGAAAACAAGCACACACTAACGCTAGTGCCACAGCTTTAGCGTTTGTTATGAGCTTTCTCAAGAAAAACAAGCGCATGCAACATGTCAAAGCGTGTTTCTATGGCAGCTTGGAGAAAGTACTCCAGGCTTCTCAGACAAAAACAGCTCACAGAGAGGTTGTTTTACCAGTTATCTTTATTTGTGATCACAGTAAACAAATAACTGCACATAGCCAGGCATGCTAATGGCGCATCGCTTGACTAAATGGCAGCTGCAGGGTTCTTTCTAGAAGAAGCTCTGACTTAGATGACCTTATTTAAAGCTCTTTATAGAGCCATGAGGTTTGGTTTAAGGTATAATTCCATGATTACCCAACAAACCCTTACCCTCCATTCATCAAGATGCTAAACTGCTAATGGTTGGTCACCATTTAAAGCAATTAGGAATATTCTAGGTCTGGGAAACTGGCCCATAGAGCGGCTTTCAAGAGTGTTGGTAAAGGTGAAGGAGTTTAGAGGAGGAGAGAGGGAAGGAGGGAGATGGAAAATGAGGGCAAATGGTTGAGGCGTCTATGTAATCGAATGTGCTAATTAACCTTAGCACTTCCCAGGGAGAACAGGTGGAGGAAGAGAGGAATGGATGGATGCATCTAATGAATACTCCTACTCGCCCTGTGATGCTTCCTGCGAGAGGCCCCCTGAGGAGGTCTGTCGGGCTGGGCTGATGAGGACGACGCGTCCATGGAGATGCAGAGACAGAAGAACTGATGTGAAATCAGGACGATCAATGAGTCCGGTCTGAAAGCAGTTGCTAAGAAAAGCAACTGGTGCAAACGGGCTTGTCAGTGAAGAAAAATTTGTGGCACAAAGAATGAAATGAACGTCTTTTATCTTTGGAGCACTGAATACAAGACAGAGAGAAAAGGAAGGAGAGAGTCTTTGTTCCACCGCCAAACAGGTCACCATGTAACAGCACCTGCACAGAGTGAAGGACACTTCAAGGAACGGAGGTCTATTAGTGTGTGTGTGTGTGTGTGTGTGTGTGTGTGTGTGTGTGTGTGGGGCGCAAATCAAACTTCGAGGTGAGGGGTCCTCATCATGAGTCCCTGTCCCCGCTGTCATGTCCCCTACTGTCCCTCTGAGTACTGTCCTAGTTTCTGATAGTTATCTGTCAGTGTCAAAGCTCCACTTTTTCTGGCACCAAAATTTTCCTCGGCTATTGTTAAGCTGAATGAAAAAGAAAAGAAAAAACATTACATACCACCTGTTTGTAAAGAGTTAGTTTGCCAAGAAATTAAAATTGGTCATTTACGTTGTTCCAAGGTTTTCTTATTTCCAAAACAACATTGGACCCCATTGACTTTCAAAGGGAATTTGTCCATACAATGAAAGGCTGTTGGGTTTGTTTTGTGAAAAAGAAAGCGGAATAAAATGAGGGTAAGTAAATGAGGACAGTTTTCATTTTAAGGTGAAGTATCCCTTTAAGTGGTGAAGCCGTTTCACTCAGATATAACAAGTCACGATAGGGAAGAAAAGAAGATCGCAATTTATGTCTAATGGTGACTTTAAATAATCAAATCACAAGTGATTCTAATACTCATTAGCTTCCAGATTAGCAGCAGTCAATAATTTTCCTGCATGTGTGTCACACAAAGATCCATTAACCCCAAGAACCTCACAGCGCAGAATAGAAACCTGCAGATAGAACAACACAGCTGCTCAATTGCCCTGAGAAAAGAGAAGCAAACAAGAGAAATACTGCACATTAAACAGACCCATTTCATACAATCTGGTCTTAAAAAAACAAAAGCCTAAATACTGTAGCTCAGCATGGCATGGCAATGGCAAGACCATGCACTAGATTACCAGGGAACGCACAAACTGGTAAGATGTATACCTTGAATACACTTAGACACTTTTGAGTCTGGGAAATATCAGGAAAATACATAAACATAAATGCCAATGGATGACAGCATTTACTGTATCATTAATGAGAAATTCTCCTGACTAATGTTCCATACCTGTTAGCCTAGACTTAGGCAAAGCTGCTCGTTTCTGAGTATAAAGCACAATTAAAGCTTCACAGAATATTTTTATTCATTCTTTCTTTTTCTGGCCTACAGAAACAGACAGTCTTTCCCAAGTTAATGTCAAAGCTTTAGTTTTATTGAATTCAATACAGCATGCTTTTAACAGTAAAGTGCACTGATTATATTGATGCGGAACCATTTCATTTAAAATATCCATTGTGAGGTCATCAAATTGTCTACAGATGGAAAGAAGTTCTGCTTGTGTCACCTCTCTTCTCAACTGGTCCTGCTTAAAGTAAACGGTTAACTCCATTGAGACCCCCCTCACTGTTTCAAGTCTGTCTCTCCTTCTGTTTCTTTCTCGGTTACCTGCAGCCTCTCTCTGGGTTCATCACCACTCTGTCTCCATAGCAACGGCTGCCAGGGCTGAACGGGCAGTTTTATGCTAGTCCAAACACAAGCGGGTACATGTGAGGGTAAGGCCGGACACATGCAGAGCACAAAGACACTAAAGAGCTCTCCATAACAGAGATAGCCCCGTCTCCTCGCGTCCTTTTTCTTTCTGCTTCCTCTCTGAACACTGCCAAAAGCGCAGAGATGGAGAGAGAACGAGCGAGAATGAAAGAGAGAGGGAGTCAAAGACAGAGCTGTCTCTGTGAGACTGAATTGGGTTGTAGGAGAGACTTCATGCTGCATATACCGCAGAATCAGAATGTTAATGCGGGCAGACAGTGAAGAGAGAACATCCCCTCTGTCTAAATGCCATTGCCTGTAACAAGGTAACATGGGTAACATGCGCTGTGTATTCGGCCAGGTGATGGATACAGCCTTTTATTTATTTCTCTCTTCCCCCGCTCGCCTTCATGCAATTATTCCTTCTTGCCCTCTTCAATCTCTCCATCCACCTCTCCATCTCTGCCAGCCCCCTCCCTCCCTCTCTCTTTCTCTCTCTCTCTCTCTCTCTCTACCAGTCCGCTCCCCTCCGTGTGATCTATGGCTTCATTTCCAGCAGGTCTTTCTGCCAGAATAAGATTACAATCTGTGCAATTGAGCAGAAACTCGATGGATTTGGTCCAAAAAAGGAGTAAGAAAGGAGCGGACAAGAAAATGTCTGCCTTTTCCCTCATCTCTTTTTCCTAAAAATCTGAAATCAACATTCAACATTGTATGTGTATGTATGTATATATGTATATGTATGTAAAAACAGGCTGTAATGACAAATTTGAGATACCCTAGTAAAAATCCATAATTCTCTATTTAAATTGATACCACAGCTAAAACCTGCCTGCTATGTCTACATGCTGTAAAGTGAGTATGCTTTGAAAAATAAATGTCATAAATAGATTTTATCAAAATCAATTAACCTATAACTAAATCAAATCAATATTTGGTGTGACCACCCTTTGTGTTTAAAACAGCTTTTGTCCAGTTTTGCAGGACAGTTTCTTCAAGCGTCTTGAAGAGGTTGCCACAGTTCTTCTGGATTTAGTCTGTCTCAGACTCGATATTGGTGAGATCAGATCTCCGTGTGGATCATACCGGCTGTTGTCAGACTCCTTGTGCATACAAAAATCTCACTGGATAATTACAATTAATGGCAAACGTAATGTTTGGAAATGTAAACTGATATTTGCTACTGACACACTACAACGAAAGATATAAATAACTGGATTGAAACCAGTTTTTGGGAATGAAAATACTAACATGCCTAAGACTTTCACAATATTCTATTTCTGTGTGATTATCATAACCTTGACTTTTAAGACACCTGCTCTCTATTTTCACACTCCTCTAGGTTTCTCATACTGTAAATCAATCAATCTTCACTCGTTTCGCCACGCAGACACATCTACTGCGGAAAAACAATAGTGTCTGCTAAACCTGCTAAGTAATGTGGTATAAAAAATTATAAACCAAAACACATTTCACCACACTACATACGGTCATATCAGCCCTAAAGAGATTTATTTAGATGACACAGGATGATAAGAACATAAGGGACAGGTATGTAGACGAAAAATTTGGTTTATAAAAAGTACAGAATATGCAGACAGGCGAGGGGAGAATGGAGAGAGGCGACATTGGTATATGAAGCAGGCGTATGATCTGGAGAGTGGGGGCCGTACGAGCACTCTGGCCTTTCAAATGGCTCGTTATCGTTCTTTGCAAAAGGGCAGAGACATAGATAAATACAATATCATTAACGCAGAACACACACATAACACACGCTACCTTTAGTGGTTACCACGGATACAACTGTTCCGTCGGCATCTTGGCCCGATTACAAAAGCTCAAATTCAGACAAACAGAGGATATTTTCTAATCATTTGAGAACAGGCTGTGCTTAAAAGGTTTTAAATTAAAAGGAGACCATGTCAATATGTTCGATTTTTGACCGCAGAGCCTTTAAACCACTTAAAGCCAAAATCTGCATTCGGTCTGTGTGAAGTCACCCGTCTTAACAGCCACACGGGAGGGGAAAAAGGTAGAGAGGCCTGCTTGTCCTCACAGATGTGCTGGGTTTACGACAAGTACCACAGGACCTTTAATGCAAGCTAACAGCCAGCGGATAGGTGGAAGTGCAGAATGACTGCGGGCCTCTGTCACACCAATTACATCCCGGCAGACATTTCTCACCTCCCTCAAGCAAAGGCCTGCAGCTGTGCACAACACAGCCCTGAGAAAACACATTCACAGTACGCATAAAAAAGGAAGAAGTTCAGAGAAAGAAATCTGAAGAAAGAAGAAAACTTCTTTTGAAACTGTGGCTTACCAAACTAATTTAAAATATTTAAACAATAGTCAAGCTATTCTAAAATGTACTCAAAGTACATTAAAAGGCAATATCATAAGAAGATTGTAAACATAATCCATATGAGCGGTTTAAATCCAAATGTTATATTTTGGACACGATTTATGTGGTGAAAAGATTTCATTTAGGCTTTCATTCATTCATCCACACACACACACACACACACACACACACACACACACACACACACACACACACACACACACACACACACACACACACACACACACACACACACACACACACACACACACACACACACGCACACGCACACACACACACACACACACACACACACACACGTAAGCTCAAGCATGCTTGTTTGATTGGTTCGTTCTCGTGTTACGAGGCACGTTTGAGCTTCTGCAAGAACCAATGAGATTCAATGAGGTTCAATAAGTTTCATTCTAGTGTTACCCAGCACATTTGGGCTTCCACGAGAACCAATGAGATTCAGTGAGGTTCATTCTCGTTTTACGCAGCACATTTGGGCTTTCACGTGAACCAATGAGGTTTGTTCTCACACGTCAAGCAAGTATGGTTGATCTGTTTAAGTTCGCTGATCAATGTATATGTGAACAAAAGCCCAAATTAAATCATCATATCAAGCAATCAAGTCTCTTCAGAAAAGTTTGACTAACCCAATTAGTTTTACGACCTCTTTAACTTTTTGAGTGGTAGTTGCTTAGCTGTCAATGGAGGGACAGAAATCTCTCAGATTTCATTAAAAATATACATATTCATATGTGTTCCAAAGATGAACAAAAGTCTTATTGGTTTGGAACAAGGTGAGAATGAGTAAGTGATGACAGAGGTTTCATTTTTTTGGGTGAACTAACCCTCTAAGTAGCTCCGCTACTTCCCGTCAGTTAACCCAGCACTAGTCACTACTGTATAAAACCTGTCCACTTTGCTGCTTATTTTGGCCAGAAATCACCCATTCAGCCAGAAAGAAACTGTCTGAATGACATGTGGAGACCATTCACAGTTCATTATGTTATTATATGCTGTTAAGGGGTAGGTAAATCTGAGATCCATGACACCACTATAATAGACCGGCACACAAAAGCTCATTCAAATGATAACAGTCTGTAAACGGCTGTACAGAAAAAAACAGTAAATAATCCTGAGACAAGATTTTCTGTCCATTCAAAGTAATAAATACAGACTATTCACAGACACAACAGTGGAATATTTAGTTTACTTGCTATTATGTGCCTCATATAAAACAAATTTAGGAAATCTTCTGTGCTTTTAGTTGTGTGTGCATAAAATGCCCCAGACAGTCAGTGAAGTATGCATATGGTTGTGAAAGAGAAAACAATCAAACTCAAGGGTGTATGACATTACAAGCTGATAATCATCTTTAGACATCTCAAAGACACACAGGTATGTAGAACTAACAATCTGAAGACCCACTGAGATTAAACTTCATCCAAGATCACCGTTACACAGCAACAGATCTCACAATCTATGACAGAGAACTCTGATTATCTGAGATTATATGGTCTTGACTGAGAACAGTAATCTTCAGAGATCACTGGCTTCTGCCAGCATCTGGGTATGTTTGCTATCTGTTACATTCATTATTAAAATCAATGGTTGTATCACTGTATTATTTAATGGACCTGAGCTAACATTAACAGTATTTTTTTACATTATCAAAGAATAATAACTTTTCAACAAATGTAGCTATGTACTCTTTGTTAATGTTAATGCATTAAAGGGGTACTTCAGCGCTGGGAAGATGAATCTGTATTTAAACTCGGTCATTAATGTAGTAGAAATGTGAAATTATTTTTGAATTTGGTGCCTTCAAGACTGAGAAAACACAGAAAATGTATTTTTGTCTCATGGGGATGAAAGACAACAATTCCCAGAACGCACTGCTTCACTGCCCTACTCTAGGCGCGGCTAGTCAGCTACAGGATTACTGGATTACTGGATCACTTGCCCACCGCGTTAATTTTCAGAAAATCAGTTCAGTTAGAGACACTACAATTAAAACGAGACGTGTCTGTTCGATATAATGCGAGTGAGCGATTGAGTGTCACAGCACAAACGCAGCAGGATCGGATTACATTCACCACATCATGACCGCCAGCACTGCAGCCGAGTGCTGTGAGTGTGATGTTGAAAACATGTGGAAATAGCGCCTTCAAGTTGGCTGTAGTCTTTAGTTTCTGAGAATCAATGTGACGCAAATGACGATATATTTGCATCATCGAGGAATTTTCCAGAAATAAAACATATAATTTTGTCTCAGGGTCATATGAGGGGGGGAGTAATGATAATCTGAATATACCCGGGTTTCTACTGATGCAAAGCTTAATGCTACTCATTGAAGTAACCCCTTAACTAACATTAACTACTAGAGATCACCTATTGTTCTTTATAATTCTTTTGCACTTTTATCTGCTTTAAAACATTTGTTTAATTTATACATTTTGTTTATTGCTTTATTGTATTTAAATGTTCAGTTCTTTTGTCATAAGAAAAAAGTTATTAAACCTGTTATAGTATGACACTTTTTTGCAACTTATTTCTATATAATACCGTATACCGTGATAAAAGCTTCAGCAATTAATCGCAACATGAAAATGTGATACCGTCACATGCCTAGAGTACACCTTTAGGCTGCGTGTTCACCTAAGTGTTTTTAGCCAGCTGAAAACACTATGCGTTCTGCTGAAAGCGCCTTGCTTTGAGCGCTTGAAAGCGTTTTTTTCAGTTGAAACTCTTGTTATGATACAGAATATCCGCGGAAGTGTTACTAGTATCTCATTTCACAGATAGTTTGCTTCTGTATAGATTCTATATAAAAATGCTGAAACAAAGTATTTGCTCTGGCTCTTGTTTTAAATTATGCTGCTTGTATTCATCTCTGGGCGTTGTACAAGCAGAACGTGGCAGTTGGTTAGTGTTGTGTTTGTCCTGCCCCTCCTCCACTGTGATTGGCCGGCTGGTGAAAAGTGACAGTGATGAGCGCTGCGTTTTACTCAAAGTTGAACATTCTTCAACTCTCTGCGACCAGTAAAAAACACCAAACGCTCAACACTTGAGCGTGAAATATTTGCTCAGCGCCTCATAACGTTCTAAAAATGCGGCATCCTATTGAAAACAATTGAATACGCCAGCCAGCAGCGTGAAAAAGCGCTTTGGTGGACACCGCCTTAAAAAGAAATATGCAACAAGCTTGAAATTATATAGCTACAGTATAATGAAATTTATATTCATTAATAGTTTTACTGGAACATGATAGTATAAAAGGTAAAACATTACTCATCCGTTTCTATAAGCTTTTGTATGAACAGGATAATCTCAGTCACAACTGTTAGAGATACAGATTTCGATGGCTGTGAAACACTGGCTGTGTCCGAAAACTTAGGCAGCTGACCTGTTGACTCACTGCCCTATGAGGTAATGACTTTGCAGGCAGCATTTGCACACAGTTTAATGATCTACAGCAACAAAAAAAATAATAATAATAAAAAAAAATAAAAAAAAAATAAAAAATATATATACATTTTTATTTATATATAAAAATGTAATTACTACAGTAGTAATTCCTCACTGACATCTAGAGTGGAAAACGTTGGTCAAAAACATACATTTACACACAAACTGACAACCAACAGCAACTTTCCGATGCCATCTGTATTTTTAGCTCACCTGTCACAGAATGGAAAGCACAGAATTGTGGGATATCAACAGCAGCGAAGGATACATCTATGCTGCCTTCAAAAATCGATCAGTTGAAGGTATCTTAAGGCAGGAAGAGAAGCTTTCTTCGGATTTGGTTGCGCCTTGATGCCTTCCTACTTTGAAATGTGTCCACCGAAGGCAGCATGTTTCCGTTTTTGGACGCAGTGAACTGACTGTGTGAATGAGAGAGGCTGCACCACACAAACCAGTGACAAATTATAATTTCACATCTGCATCTTCGCTGGAGAGCGTACAGATGACTACTTGTTCCAACTGGGAACCAAAAATTTCATTACATGAGGAGCTACAGTGTACTTTTGAAATTCTTCAGACATCTGTTGAAACATCCCACAGACCTTCGTGTGTGTGCTTTAGCACATCTTCATCTTATCGGCCTTCTTCTGAGTATAAGCGTGGTGATGAAAAGGACAAAAATGAAACACCTCCACAAAACATCTTCACAGCTGTTTGAGCGGTTCTGTGAAGTGCGCAGTTGATGGGAGATAATTAGTATTTACTATGAATAAGTGAGGATGCCATTAGCAGGTCTTTGTCTATGAGACCTTGTCAGTGAATGCCTCGAGCGCCTGCGTAATCGGCGATATGGCACAGTGATGGTGGAGAGAACGGAGAGTGACTTGCTTTTCTCTCAGATGACAAGACTGATTTAAATATCAAAACAGAATGTAAAATGGTAATTAAAAACCAATTACTCCATACGCGGTTGAAAAGTCAATTAGCGACTTCAGAGGCTTGAAGAAGACAGATGCCAAGGTGAGGAACGAGGGGAGATGGTGCCGGGCCCTCCAGCGAACCTGTCAGGTAAGAACACACCTGGGAAAGCTACAGAGCGAACTAAACATCATCTGCAGTGCAATAGCCGGCAAGAAAAGACTTCACTCATGGTCCCGGCGCTTTCTTGAGCAGCCCGCATCTGGGATGGGGAGAAAAAGAGGCCGTCAACTCCATCATGGCCCATCCATAAATGATGAGCAATTTGCATTATGAGACATTCAATTAAGACCAAAGAGAGAAAAAAGGAGGTGCGGAGAGACAGAGGGAGTCTGTAACAGAGTGTGTGAGAGAGAGAATTACAAAGCTCGAAATTTAAGTGGGCTCCATCCAGCATTCCAGTGATGTCCCTTCTCATTGATCCTTCATTAGTTATTTATGTGGCGGTAATGAGGGCTGAATATGAGGGGAGAGTGTGTGGGTGGTGGTGCCAGACCAGAGTTTTTGATCACTTGTATTTAGTTCCAGAAGAGACGGCTGGTGTTAAACAGAGCTAGAACAGCACTGACAGCCCCTCGCTTGGGTTTGGACTAGCTTAACTAACAAAGCAAAAGTGGGTTTAGCATCACACGCGGAAAGATCCAGCTTGTTAAATGCACAGAGAGATAAGAGAAAATTCAGTCTCACGTCCCACTGGACTACCCAAGGGCTGTAACAGTACTTAACCTTGCATGTTAAATATTCAATGATTCGTATGAATATTCATCATTTTCAAACGTGTTTGGCAACTGATGTTCATCTAAAACAATCTAGTTTTTCTCAACTTTAATCTTTTCCTTGCATATTTTTCTTGAGTCTGAAGTTAGAAAAAAAAAAAACACTGCTAGTCAGTTTCGACAAAATTGTCTATTATCAATAGTGTAGTAATATATAAAGCACAACTCAAACAGAAGTTATTTTCAAACCGAACAGCCGTCTGTTGGTCAAGGGTGCGAATTCAAAAGACCAACTGGACCTGATGGGAAATCTGTGCAGGGAAATCTTTCACAACATTCCAAATTACATGGATTCCTATTGAAATGAATAGATTTACCCTGTAAAATTGCAGAACAATGATCAGCCCCTTTACATTGTTCATGTTTTTTTTTTATTGATTGGTTTTTGATTTGTTGCAATCATTTATTTACTTCATATCGCTATAATTTTTTGTCTCTCGTCCTTTTTTACTGCATCTAGGTCTACTAGGGTTTACATATTTTAATATAAATATAATAAAAATACATTATACACATGATATGTGATCATTTTTATATTGTTTGTTTGTTTTACCTAAAACTTATACCACTCTTTTGCAAGCCATGGATTCTTATTTAGGAAATACAAAATGTTTTAATTGTATTGGATAAATAAGGTAGGTGTGAGGAAATTACTCCAGAGAATGATGAAACCGGGACATGAGAACATGTCAAACCTGTAGTCGCAATGTGTGCACTCTGGCTCAAACTATTGGCTAACCCTTGTGCCAGGGCTTAGATTGAAAGTAATTGTTTTAAGAGCTTTGGAGGTGACAATGACCAGTTGAAGGGCCATTATTACACTGGGCCTTGGTAGTTCAATGTCAGGCCCCAGCCACTAAAAACATTAATGCCAAAATTAGCCCTACCGAACATGTCCCATCATTACTGTGATTTTTTTTTAAACTCCAGGGACAAAAAGAAAACACCCAATCACACGCTAGCTTTTGTTTACCCTCTGCATTTTTCCCAAGATCTAAGGCGCTCTAGGTTTGTGGGAACACACGCACTGCTATCTTTAAGTAGCCAGCTGACAGTTTACTGACGCCTGAAGCACAGTGACATTAGCAGGCATTTACACAGCAAAGCGAGGAAAGCTGTGAGAGACAGCATAGCAGATTCAGACGTTTACACCTTCTAAATATCCCCTCACCCCCTCTGAGAGAGAGCTTCTGACACTTTTTTTATTTTTTTGTCATTGGATCTCAGTCTGAATGGATCTGATCATATTAAAAGCTAGTCACCGATCCCACTGAATCACTAAAACCACAGTCTGAGGTGGTCTGGTAAGAGATGGATTCTGACCAGAGACAACAAAGAGTAAATGCTAAAGTGTTTTGCTGAGTAGTCAACATTAGCTAGCTGTCAATGCATGGAATAGGTTGTAAGTTTTTAGTTATGGTCTATTTTTATCTGTTGTCAAATCATTGTATTAAGTTCTTTCCCTTTTTATTTGTATTCTGCACTCATTACGTGAAAAAGAAACACTTCAATCTGGTCGCCTTATTTATTAAACAATATCCAATGAATTATTCCACTGGACTACACCAGGAATCTCTTTTTTTTCTCTCCCCAAAATCCTCAGTCACATCGCTTTAAAACATTATTTTCCCCTGTTTTCTTCACTTTTGATTCCTATTAGAGTCCTTTACTGTGGCAATGTTTCTAAAGTAGGAGAACATTGGAAAGACGGAAAGCTATCTGAATTATCTGTCAGTATTGTGCTTTCCATTTTGCTTTGGGTAACAGTGATCGTATCTCTCCCCGACCACAGTGGAGACACATTGGAATTCAAGCTAGAGAATATTTAGATACCATCCGATACGAAACGCATATTAATGCCAGGTAGAGTGAGGAGTGAAAGCGATGAAGACTTATCGAACCTGGCATTCTGATTGGCTTCAATGTCAACAGAAGACACTCTCTCACTCTCTTCCTCTTTACACAGAGAACAAATGTAACACAACCATGACCTCCTCTAGCATTTCCAGCTCCTCTGAGAGTGTGTGTGTGTGTGTGTGTGTGTGTGTGTGTGTGTGTGTGTGTGTGTGTGTGTGTGTGTGTGTGTGTGTGTGTGTGTTTGAGGAGAATAAAAGCCTACAGGTCAAACTGCTGTCTGACAAAATCATAAACTCAGCGGCCAAGTCCCCTAAAGCACTGCCTTTAAAACACCATAAACTCTGTCATTAAAACACTATTGAAACAGTGCCAAGCAAAGTTCATCGTATAACAGTTTCAAAGTCTTTTTTTGCACAGCACACAAAACCTGTGCTTATTTTGGCGTCAATTATAAATACACACATATTAAAACTCTGCTCAGAACTGATAAGTGGATAATAATTTTTTACTACTTTAATAAAATTAATTAAACTTCAGTTGTATTTAACCTTAAAAAAATAAAAAAATAATAAAATCAAATTGTTTTAAATGCTAACTGTGTATTTAGACATCTCAACATTAGCAAATCTCAGAATTAAAATTAATTTTTCATACAGCACATCATTAAGATAAAATGTTATTTAGTTATTAGTGTTTTTAAAGGTGACAGTAAAGTTATCTAAACATAAAATAAAAACATTTGAAAAATGTATATACATATACATACATACATACATACATACACACACACACACATACAAACATACAATTACCTATACAATATCGACCGATATGGTTAAAAATTATAATAAAAATAAAACTGTCATGTCAGCTGATAACCAATATGGTACAAGTACCATGCATCCCCATATGGCCGTCAATAAAAACAGAAATCACTTAACTCGCATAAACAGTGTTTGCATAAAAGCATAACGTGGGCCTGACATAGCAGTTATGCTGCTTCGCTTACTCTGTGAAACGGACCTAATGCTACGCTGTCGATCTGTGATGGTAAGTCAGTCTCATCCCATCGTTCACTTCCATTTCTCTCTGATGGACGTGTGAACATCGCTCGCTCGCCGCTAAATGGATGTTATTGATTACAGTGTTCTGTCTGTCTGCCGGCTGCTCCTCAGAGTCAAGGGCAGATCGACATAGGGCTGTACACGTGGCCTTGCAGGAAACACAATGTGCTCAATGCCCAGAGCAGGAGCCTCAGGGCAGGTGAGATCACCGCTGCTCTTTCACATAGGCTCGAGTATTGTGCAATCGCCGCCGCAGGCCATTTTTTCCCCATTACCGTACAGCAAAAATGCTTTACATCAACCACTCTGTAGCGTCTCATGTCCGCCCTTTACATCTACTCAAACAGATGTGAGCCAATAGCAGACAACTAATGCTGACCGAAACCTTTTACTAAGGCTTTTGAATATGTAGTCATATTATAACAAATATAACAATATAGCATTTTAACAAAACTGCTTTCAATACTTGAAAAACGTAATAGTTTGGGGTCAGGAAGATTTTGTAGTGTTTTTGAAAGAAATCTCTTATGCTCACCAAGACATTTACTTGATCAAAAATACAGAACAAGTGTAACATTGTGAAATATTACAATTTAAAAATGACATTATAAAATGTCTTTACAGTCACTTAAACAATTTAATGTGTCCTTGCTTGGGGTGTAACGGTACATGTATTCGTCCCGAACCATCGCGGTTCAATGCATGCTGTCACGCGACGAATACAGAAAGTCACAGGCGATCCACACTCCAATCCAGAAGGGCTTGGTAATGCAGCGCTGTTTGCTAACCGCTACAACAGGAAAAAGAAAAGAAGAACAGCAGCACATGTGTGAATGACTTGAGTGCTTGAAAATAAAGTCCACTAGATAGTGCGCACATGTTGAATGCATCTTTCTGCGCTCACGAACAAAAGAGTATACATTAAAATAGTGTTGTCAAAGTACTGACTTGGGTACCATAATGTGAGACTTTGAGCGCTGTGGAGCGGACTCGTCTGATTGGCCATTGTGTTCACGCGCTCATTGTATAGGTCTGTGATTGGCTACAACGAACAACGCACGGGAGCATTTGAAAGCGTTTTATTGAAGTACCCGGGGCTTTAAGTCCAACGTATACTTATAGTAGGGTTGGGCTTAAGCTTTGAATGTTTAAATATAGTTTGAGACAAGCAAAGCAAATTGCAACACTCCTAAATCCACAAGTTTTATTTTTCACTATTCTATTTATTTTGTACTTTTTATGACATACATGCTTTTCAGTTTTGTTGAATATGAACAAATACTTTTTGTTTTTATCAGCCCTGCAAAAAATATGCAAAAGCGCATTCTGTTTACTGCTTAGTGCTTAATACACTATAGCAGGCTGTATTGTACCTACTAACTCAGGGGGACTAATGCCACTAGGTGGGACAAACTGTAATATATGTTCAAAAGAGAAAAGAAAAGAAACCTAGCATTGTTGTTGCTTTTTACACTTTTGTTTAGGGGTCCAATTCTCACTATTAACTAGCTTCTCATTAGCATGCATATTACAAGGATATTGGCTGTTTATTAGTACTTATAAGACACATATTATTGTCTTATTCTGCATGACCATATTCTACATCCCTACCCAATACCTACACTTAACTACATTACTAGCTATTAGAGGGTTAGTAAATTCTGTCTGTAATTACTTACCCTCATATCCTTCGACGCAAGACATTTGTTCATCTTAGGAACACAAATGAAGATATTTTTGTTGAAATCAGATGGCTCAGAAAGTCCTCCATTGACACCAATGTAATTTCCTCTCTCAAGACCCATATTAGGTATTAAAGACGTCGTTACAATGTTAATCTCACTACAGTGGTTCTACAATCATTTTATGAAGCGACAAAAATAGTTTGTGTGTGCAAAAAAAAACTAAATAACTACTTATATAGAGATGGGCCGATTTCAAAACACTGCTTCCTGAAGCTTCGAAGCGTTATGAATCAGCGGTTAGGATCGCCAAAGTCACATGATTTCAGCAGTTCGGCAGTTTGACACGTGAGCCGAATCATGATTCGATTCACTGATTAATAACTTTTCGAATCTTCAGGAAGCATGTTTTGAAATCGCCCATCACTAAATAAGTCGTTATTTAGGGGTTGCACACAAAATAAAATGATTGTAGAACCACTGTAGTGAGATGGACATTGTAACGACGTCTTAAGTACCTTTTATAGGTCTTGATAGAGTAAATGACATTGCTGCCAATGGAGGCCTGTCTGAGCCATCGGATTAAAAAAAAAAATATCTTCATTTATCTTCAAAAGATGAACAAATGTCTTAAGGGTGTCAAACGACATGAGGGTAAGTAATTAATGACAGAATTTTCTTTTTTGGGTGAACTAACCCTTTAATAAGCAGTAATTAGGAGTTTATTGAGGCAAAAGTCATAGTTGAACCCTAAACTAAAGTTTTTTTTTTCTATTGTGACTTATGTGTAATGTTACACCCATAAAGTAAAACTCTTATGGAACAGTAGTGTGTGTTTCTAAGAACTTTTTCAAAGAAAACTTTCCTTTTTGTTAATTATGGACAAGTAATTGACAAAAAAATGGCTTGCCAAGTGAAAAGCCAATGTAGCTCTATGGGGCTTCAAGAACTTTCAAATAAAAGTCTTTAAATAGGCAAAAGTAGTTACAATGACTTTTAAAGAGACTTTCGCAAACAAAACTTTATTTACCGAAAGTTTATAGAGGAACATTCAGGCTTCTCAGACTCACTAAATATTTCTCTCCATTAAAATCCTAAATAAACTCACAAAGGAGCTGATGTTCTCTACTCCTGACATTGAGCACCAAACTCCACATTAAAACCTCCTGGCATTGAGCACCAAACTCCACATTAAAACCTCCCGCACTACTGTCTGACAGGGCAATTAGAGTGCCATGAAACTGGTGCTCTCCGCTCCAGAGGGGAAAAAAAAGAAATCCGGTCTCCATGGTAACACAGATGGTGGTCCACAGTTTTGAGCATTTCAATTTGAGACACTTTTGTCAAAAGCATCAAGCTTCAGAAGGTACCTCTGGACTTAAAAGAGACCGGGAAAGAGAAAAGTCTCTCTTGAGCCTTGAATGTCTGTCCTAAGGCTGTCATTACAACAGCCGTGAGTTGGTATAACTCTAAACAGGTAATAAATGCTCTGAGACTGTGGGCAATACAGGCCACAAGGCTTCACTGACTCTAAACAGAGATTTCGGAAAAGATCATTTCATATTTGTGGGTGGAAAATGGCTTGAAAAGCAACCATGCCAAGGCAGAAACTCTTGACGAATCACATCTGAATCAAACAGGAGATATAAATCATGAATGAAAGAACGAAGTAACCTGCTGACCATCTGACCCTAGCCATTACGAATCTGAATGAGCAAACAACTTACCCCAAAGGCACATGTAGGCGATCCGAAAATGGAACCCTTTAGCAAAATGTTAAACCCTCCAGATAAAGAGATTTCTTCCTGTTCATCTATTAAGCCTATTATTCCTCAATCCTTCTATTCATCTCGATCTGCATCAGTCTGGCCCATCCACCTTTGCACTTTGGATCGGCCATCAAAGACATCTATATCCAACAACAGAAACACAAAGATAAACATATCCCATAACACTAAGATGAAAGAAAAGATATCCCACAACACCCTAAACAGAGGATGAGCTCACATACACGCACACGCAGTCGATATTATCGAACATGCAGTGGTCTTTGTGGTGGGAGCTTTTGTGACATTACCTACCAGTGACAGGCCTCATCGTGAGGTCATTCATCACATTTTCGTGTGCGGGTCATCTGGCTCACGACCCATGATTGCAAAAAGACACTCAATCACACTTTGGTGAACCGATCACACACACATGCGCGCACGCACACAAAAAAATCAATTCACCTGTGTACATTTGTGTACGTGTGTCGACTATTGAAGCCATCATGCCAGTTCACTGTGTCCTTGAGGAACCAGATTTGCAGATGATTACAAATGGGCAAGTACATGAGCTCTCGCACACAAGATGCAATTCCGAAATATATTTTGGTCAAGATCTTTGTCCCAAGTGGCTGATTTCCTGCAAACTTCTTAGCATTAGTCGCTTGGAATATGAGGAAGAGGAAGAGAAAGGCTGCTTTGTTCTCCATCATACCAAAAAGCAATTAGTACAGTAATCCTGTCCCAGCAGGCCTTGGGGGAGGGCTGTATGTAAATGACCTGAAACAGGAGAGTGAGTGAGATGAAGTAAATTAGCTCCAGGCTGAGGGTAATAAATAAATATCCATGCTTATTAAAAACTCACTAACACGTATCTCAAATGCAGGTCAGCTACGTTCACTGGGCAGAGGGGGAAAAAATGAATGTCTAATTTCCCTTTCTCAAGGTGACCTTTCATGCCCAGTAAAAAGATATATAACAATTTCTTCAGGCTTTAGACACCACACATACGCATTGATTAAGCCTTCAAATGTGCTGACAATGAAGTGCGCCGCTTGAAATAAAGATTCATAACTAATATTCTTCCTATTAAAAATTCTCTTCTGCTATGACTTGCTGGATTAAACCATCAATCTCCTGGATATGTCCTCCTACCCTACTAGTGCTGGAGAAGATGCTTCGAAATGTATCTTAAGTTAAATTAAAGTGGTTAAAAAAACAGCCAAGCTGCAACCACTTGGAAATCATGGAGGGGTCTGAAATTGTCATCGTAGGTGCATTTCCACTGTGAGAGATCCAGAAATCACAATGTATGATTTTTTAACTAGTTATTTGTATGACACAGCTGTAAATAAGTATTTGACCACCTGAGATAATCAATGTTAATATTTGGTAGAGTAGCCTTTGTTTGCAATTAAAGAGGTCAAACGTTTCCTGTAGTTTTTCACCAGGTTTGCACACACTGCAGGAGGGATTTTGGCCAACTCCTCCACACAGATCTTCTCTAGATCAGGCAGGTTTCTGGCCTGTCGCTGAGAAAAACGGAGTTTGAGGTCCCTCCAAAGATTCTCTATTGGGTTTAGGTCTGGAGACTGGCTAGGCCACGCCAGAACCTTGATATGCTTCTTACAGAGCCACTCCTTGGTTATCCTGGCTGTGTGTTTCGGGTCATTGTCATGTTGGAAGACCCAGCCTTGAACCATCTTCAATGCTCTAACTGAGGGAAGGAGGTTACATGGCCCCAGTCATCCTCTCCTTAATACAGTGCAGTCGCCCTGTCCCATGTGCAGAAAAACACCCCCAAAGCATGATGCTACCACCCCCATGCTTCACAGTCACCGTAGTCCTACGTCACCGGACTAATCTTCAAGGTACTTTAGACCACGATGGAAATGCAAACAGCAGCAGACTTGGGGTTGTTCCTGGGACAAATTGTTCCGGGTAATTTCGGTGGAAACAGGGCTTAGAGGGTAATTTCGGTGGAAACAGGGCTTAGACTTGTTTGGGCATAAAGCTGAATAATTGTTTGTGTACTCTGATGTGCACGCTCAAAAGATGTACTGTTTTAATACGTTCCTCTGCCACAACTTGTAGATCTTTACTCCCTGACACCTGCTCATACAAGGGCAAAACTATTTTTTCTTTGGAGAGAGAATACAGACATGATGTGGTGTTGATGTGGTAACCAAAGCGAGCTCGTGAAATGCACTTCACTTACTTAATCAGCGGCCTTGCCCTGTGCTGTCAATATGGCTGATCACACCGGTTTTTCCACATTACGTTAACAACTTCATGAGCTCTGCTGAGCACAGTATTAATCTCTGGCGAAACCCCGCTTTACACCCTGATCGATACACACTGTCTGACCTGCCTGCGGCACGAAGACTGTGGGAACCACTTTTTGGAATCCGTTTAAAACTTTTACCACGCATTTCACACACACGGGATCGCAATGAACATAGGCTATTTTTAAGATGTAGCACCCTTTAAGAGAAACAATGTGGACAAAGTGAGAATAAATGGAACAGAACAAAAGCGAAGAAAACTTATCAGAGGCAGCCAGCTTGGCAGAACACAAAATTACATCGCAGCACAACAGGTAGAATGCGCAGAAAAACAGCAGTCGTTTAACCAAGGAGTCATTTTACCTCAACATAAAACACGTCTGTATGTGGGCGTCTGTAGTGTAACATGCTATTTTGCAACCAGACCTGCAATTAGAGCACGGAAATGTAACCAATTTTACCACTTTTTTTGTAAAAAAGTGCTTTTCTCACTCTCTCGAAAAGGTACGGACTAATCCAGCTCACTGGGAGGCCACTTAAGCTAATTGGCAGGCTTTGTGGGCATGGAATGGTACTCAAAATAGCTGAGACCACCTTCCTTCACATCTTATATAAATGGCTCCTTCACCATCATCTCCGTATTCCAATCAGGCCTTTAAATGAGCCAGGCCTCCCCCACAAAGATGGCGAAGTGCACTGTTAAATTAGATTAATGAGACAAATGACTTGAGAGCAAATGAAGGTGAACGTGAATGAGTAAGGAATTAGAAGTGAAAGAAAAGATCCGAATAAGTCACATTCATGCAACCGTTGCCATGAGCCGCTCTCTAGTTCAGTAGTGCACTGGCCAGGGAGTCCCGTTGTCCAAATCACTCCAGTGCAGAGAAATGTCTGTGCCCCAGAATCAGATCAGCATTAATTGAGAGAAATGATGCCATTCCTTCTTAAAGGATTAGTTCACTTTTAAATAAACTTTTGCTGATAATTTACTCACCCCCATGTTATCCAAGATGTCCATGTCTTTCTTTCTTCAGTCGAAAATAAATTAAGGTTTTTGATGAAAACATTCCAGGATTTTTCTCCTTATAATAGACTCAATGGACCCCAAACGGTTCAAGATCCAAATTACAGTTTCAGTGCAGCTTCAAAGGACTTTAAACGATTATCAGCAAAAGTTTATTTAAAAGTGAACTAATCCTTTAAGTCAATCAAGTATTTTTGTGATATTTCATCCCTAAAATGAATGACAGGTTACGTACATTTTTAAATATTAAACAAGAATTTGTGTTTTAGATGAAGATTAAAAAGACTAGATATATTCAAATTATTGCAGAAACCGTTAAGCCAATGATTAAAGTCATGGATAATCACTAAAAGGCTCATTTAAAATTTTACTATTTATTATGTTTAAATACATTTTAAATTTGAAAATGAATGCCTACAATGATTGCTTAAATGAAAATAATTAGCAGGTAATGTACTTTAAATTGTACGTTACAATTTAAGGAACAATACCGATAAGCTGCTACTTATTTTACATTTGCAAATGATTACTTTAAATCATTCAAGTAAATTTGGTATTATTATTATGAAAGATTAACTAAGAGAGCATTAAATGCCGCTAAAGGTAATCTTAAATGTAAAATTAAGGAACAATTAAATATTGATAAATATAACAAAAGTCTAATATTGGATAATAACGCCGATATATAGTATTCCAAAAATTTTTGTTGCACTTTACTGTATAATTGATTTTAATAACTGAATTTCCGTTATTAAAAATTCAGTTTTTCTCAGAATTTTTCATAAATGGCAGTATACACTTTTACAGCTCCAATAAAAGTGTTATATAGTGATGTTGAAAAATGATGTTGATGAATGCATAAACATTCTTGCTGGTAATCGAATCATCAGTGTCCTAATCTTGAGTGTATCAAGGTCCTTGCAAGTGCTTGAATTTGTTCACAATGTCCTGATTTACATCATAGGGAATTAGAGCGCAGAATGAGACACAAGCAGAGTATTCAGCTAGATTTAAGAGTCCATTGCGTAACTGAGGGCAAGAGTAAAGTTAATGAGTTGTTTACTTCGACAAACTTTTTTAAAGTACGGCAAGTTAAATTCCCAAGGTGTCCACTCTGTCTGAGGTAAATCACAGTAGGGCTGTTCACATCTCCTATGCGAGCCAAAGCCTTGTCATCAGAGACACCGTTAAGCTAATTGCCTTTATAGAATCTCAATGGTGAAGAGATGTCTTCTCTTTATGTCTTTGTAGAGACAGACAGATCTGGCATTTAAAGGGCTGATGCTCAATTCTTGAGTTTCAATGTTTTCAGCCAGGGCTACATCTCACTGGCAGAACTGAGCCTGTAAAACAAAACATACTGCAAGACCATGAGCTAAGACACCAAACTAAGCCAAGAAAGACAAAAAAATGGATACGTTTTAAAAGCAACTTCATTAATATGGCACAATATCTATTTCTCTCCCTCTGTCTAACAATGTAAAACATTTTACGAGAGATATTTCTAGATCCGTTTTGCTCTGTAGTCTTTTCTGTCTGTGATTATGGAAGACAAGGTGGAATCTGATCCCAGATCTGGGTTTTTTTTCTATAAAATGTGCCTGCCTCCTCTGAGACGTCTTGAAGCAAGGCTTTCCCCTTCATTTACATTTTCGTGCAACACAACAAATGTCATCCTCAAGGATCTCTGCATAAAACAAGCTGTATTAACCTCATTCGTTTCATTTTCATGAATTTGCCACTCCTTTGTGTTTGTGAATCCTCACAGCACCGTTGTGGAGTCCCTGCCTCCCTGAGCACAACACGAGTTCAAACATCGACATCACAATGCATCCTCGGGTCCAAAACAAACTTTCTTTTTGGCCAGGTATTAAAGGTGAACAAGTTCTGGGTTACACAAGTGTTAGAGCATGATGAAATGAGCTGTTTGTTTATCATATATATTACCTCAGGCAGAACAGGAAGGTTACTTTAAAAATGAACACTTATGATCCAGATGAACTGTGGCACTCATGTGGGATATACAGTTTTGAATATATTAAAATCTATTATATTATAATTATTATATTATTCATATTATATATTATAATACAATATATTATGTATAATTCATATATAATATAATATAATATATAATATTGTTGAGATCAGTAAGATTTTTGAACTTTGGTAACATTATACAATGTTTTTACTGTCACTTTTGTTCAATTTAAACAAAACAGTCCTTTTAAACTTAAGCAGCACAACGTTTTTTAACATTATTATTATTAATCATAATAATAATAATAATAATAAGCAAAAAAT
Organism: Gobiocypris rarus; assembly: GCA_023029165.1. Lineage (NCBI taxonomy): Eukaryota > Metazoa > Chordata > Actinopteri > Cypriniformes > Gobionidae > Gobiocypris > Gobiocypris rarus. The sequence goes on along the minus strand of CM040926.1, from coordinate 26,099,338 downwards.
CAGAATATTAGAATGATTTCTGAAGGATCATGTGAAATTAAACAAGAAAATAGAATCTTAATTATATAATATTATTATTATTATTAAAATTATAATAAATGATTATTGAATAAGAATAAAGTGTTGCTGTTATAGCTTAAAGGCACTATGTAATTTTTGCCGCTAGAGGTTGCTTATGCAAAACAAATGCGTAGCTTGAAGACACCTTTGTTTCGAGGAATCATGGGAGTTGTTGTCTCCCCTCTACAGCCAGGGGGAAAGAATCTAATGGGACTCGGGCAGAAATCATATTCATGGATGAGCTAATGTAACATTACTGTAATATGAAGCAGGGTGGGGCTGAAAGCCGTTGGCGCAGAATGAGGCAGCTGAAGCGATTGCTAATGAGAGACTAGCATGACACATGGCTTGTGAGCAGTGTAGCTTTTATTATGCCGCAGACGACTGCTTTCGCTTCATCCGGCCATGCGTGTGTGGGGTAACGCAGCGCTGTCTTATCATATTAGATACATTTTATAATGCTACTCCGTTTGCTTGGCGGCTGCTATGAGACACTTGTTCCTCACTGCAGTAAGCTAGATCGATATTAGGCATGGTAAAACATGGTACTCGCAGTAAATCAAGAAAACAAGATTTAAACAATAAGACTAACTGTGTTGAGCTATATAAAAATTATTAGTTTTCTGTTGATTAATGTATTCAAACAGTTGCTCACCTGTCACATAAAACATAATATTTTAAAAGCGTCTTTGGTGTTTCCATGGTTTCTACAAAATAAATTGGAAATCGAGGGTAACGCGGATATGATGTCATTGATAGGTGACGCATGGACACGGTCCGTGTCCTGGTTAAAACGGCTTATTTCTCTGGATTTAAACATTGTTGGAAACATTTGGGATAATGTAAGCAAAGAAGTCAACATAATATATAACATTGTTCTAGTGGTTTTTGGATATTTTAAAGAGAAAAATCTAACAAAACTTCGCATTTACATTTTAAACAAGAAAAAAAAAGAAACCCAAAATGCCAGTGAGATAGGAAATATACACTGAACTCAAAACATTCTCTTAAAAGAGCCTATTATTTCAAAAGAAGTGATTCAGTAAAACTATCTTAACATCCTTAAAACAATACAAAATTCTTGAGAAATGGATAATGGAGACACACCTAAACCTTCTAGATTTTATAGCTTTAGTCTACATATGGTTTACCCTCCGCCTATGATAAAAAGCACAGAATAAAGAAATGACTTCTGACTATTACGGAGACAGTAAATGTCTTTTATGACACATAGCAGCATAGAGAAATACTGAGGGCCACAAGAGAGTTGTATTCACAGTTCTGCCTTCTAAAAACCTCACATAAAGAGAGAGAGGACGATCACAATTCAAAAATGGGTGGTGGTTTGATGGTGGCGGCAGAGGGGGTTAATCCCTGTCCATCTGCCTAACAACACCTCTCCCTCTCTCAGCACAGGCCTCAGATCCACCTGCACTGAACCAGGGGCTTTCAGCTAAAGATTTGGGCTGACCTGCATGAAGGTTCCCTACAGACTTTGCCTCCCTGTCTTCCAAATCGCCAATGCCTGACTTTGAAGTTTCCAGAAGGAGAGACTCCGAGGGGCCTGCAATCTCACCAGCATGGCTGTTCTCAGGATTAAGGGACACAGATGAGCCAGGAGGTGCTTCCTGGCTCCAAATGTGCAAGGTTTTCCCCCCAATGCCAGCGCTGATGGATTAACAGACAAACGAAGGCAGCAGAAAACACACACAATGCACAAAGTGTAATGCGGCGCCGGGTCCTAAGAAATCATTTTGTGAATAATAACAGAAGGACGCTGGTTTTGACCCTTCTTTTCTCTTCCTTCTCCTGCCACTCTGATTGTTCTTTAAACACCATATTCAGTTCTGCGCCCGAAAGAGGAAAAAAACTCAATTTGAAAACTCACTGAGCTTCTTATAAAGCTTATAAACAATATTTTGTAAGTAGTATTTACAGATTTCTGTTTTATTGACATTGCTGTGAAAAAGTATTCGCCCCCTTAGCAATTGCCAATTTGGAAAACAAAATTATATCACACAAAGGGAACCCAAGACAAAATTTAATTGGGTGAAATTGGCTAACACAGACTCGCATCACACCTGAGAAAAAGTAAATGCCTTTGATATTAGTTTATTTATTTGGTACATCATACAATTGCACTTAAGCTTCAGCTCACGGCCAGATGCTCTGACAGTCTCTTAAAGAATTATCTAGTATATGGGAGAATACAAGCTACTTTTCAATGATAAGTCACTGAGGCCACCACAAGATGTAGGCATCACACTGTTACAATATACACTGCTGTATTTGTTTAACAACTGATATAGGTACACAACCAGTAAAAAAATAAACCAAGGTTTGGGATCATCACATGCTTTTTAACAAACCAGATATGAGCATTAATCTTCTTCTTAGTTACCGGAAGTTTTTGCCTTACTACTATTTCATAAAGTCAATTTTTGCACGGTCCCTTTCTCATTGCAGAGTAATGGACCGTGACCGTCGCTGATGCAAGAGAAGTCAGTAGTTCTTTGAAAGTTTTTCCTGTGATAATTCAGAGCTTTCTGGATGAGGTGCCACTGTGCCCTTTGAGAAATTATGACCACTTCCGGGAATATTCACCACTAAAGCCGCCTGTGGCAAGCAGTATGAGGTCGAGAGCTGTGAAAGAATGGCACGAGGCCGGTGGCGTGATTGATGAGCGCCGCACCGATCTCGTGTCTCACGGAGGAGCTTTGGATACATAAAAGGAGGAGCGACAATAGTGAGAACTCTTTGCCGGTTCCTGCCTCCTCCTTCCCGGGATTTGGCAGTAGTGGTAGTGGTTTGCTATTATGGGAACTCTTTATTAAATAAACACCGAAATGAAAAGTAACGCAGGCATCCCCTCACGGACAGCTTTGGCACACACATAGACAAAACAAACAAAACACAACGTAAAATCCAGGCCTGGTCCTCTCTCGTCCTTCACTGTCGCCGCTCCCTCATTTATGCATCCGAAGCTCCTCCGTGAGAAAGGAGTTGCACATTGCATCCACTGCACATGACAAACGACAGTCGTTGGACCCGAAGTCATTCATTTCCAGTGGAGAGTAGTATGGGAGCTGCGTGAAGTTTCGATCATATAAGTATGCAGAAATTTCAGATCCGATTTGAGCTTCGGATGCGTTGAAATATTTAAACTTCAGCGGCTAGACTATATGCGACCGGCCGACCAGATGTGATGTATTCTAATCAAAACTATGAGCGCATTTCGGTTCCCAATTATTGGGATTCTATTGGGAACTGAATGCTTGGATATCAAAATTCTTCAAAGTAAAGAAATGCATACAGGTTTGGAAAGACATGAGGGCGAATAAATGAAAAACCACATAATGACAAAAAAAATATGCTTTGTGTTTTACAGGTTTCCTTTGCCTACATTTTTACTGCGATTACATGAAAATATTCCAAAATATGCTAAATCAGGCTAATACTTGTTTTCATGCCAAAGTACTTGAATGTGCATACTTAGATTAAAAAAATACACATTTACAACCACCTGATTCTAGTAAGGTTTTTACAACTATATCAGCCAAATGCGTATTGGAGGAGTGGATGGGTGGAGGGGGCAGGACTGATGGGCAGTTTGCCTGAGCTCAGTGCACAGCTGCAGGGCCTGCGGGCAGACAGATAGAGCCCCACTACAGCAGGTGCTGACATTAATGAGAGTGATAAACCATGAGAGAGAATTTATAAATCAGTAAAAAGCTATGGTGGACCAAACCCTCTGCTGGCATCTGCCCATTCTGCTGACCTGTGGTTAAATAAACCTCTTATGAGAGGAAGAGTATTTGTTGAAAAAAAAAAAAAAATGACATGGAGCCAGATTTGACGTTTGTGATTATCATTGCAATTGTCAGGTAGGCTTGAGGTTTCAATGAATTATGGTTTCATTGAAGGCTGCTAGGCTGCTTGAAAGCCATCAAATATTCTCAAACTTTATTCAAAAAAAGGAAACCATTTGAAAATAAGCGCACTTCTGTCTGTTGTGTCACCAAGTGTTTGATCAGCGATCTTCTGAGATTGAGGAGTAAACTGTACTTTGATGAATATGACTGAAATTTCAAAAGTGGAGGAGCAGAACATGGCCTCAGCATCTGTACGGAGATCCAAGAATGTCTATCAGCTTCACTTTTTATGTTAACTTCACTCCCTATTGTCATAACTGAAGGTTAAAATCTGAATGAATGGTGCTATGAACTACTAAAGAAAACTGTGAGACTAGGAACTATTAGCAGGTCATATATCTGTGACCACCACTACACAAGCGTTTAAATGGAAAAATGAGTAAATTGCTAGACATTGCACTTGGTAACAGTGTACTAAAAGCCATTAAGCTATTAGGAAAAATACCCTCTCCTGAAGGATACGCTACAATAAGAATAAAGAAAAAGTGGTATAACTCAATATATCAGATTATCTGATGGCTAAAACAAGAATGGCATTAATACTGACAAGTTGTTCTCTTGAGACTGTAATTGTGATTATTAATGCTGAATTGTAGTTATTATTTTTGTGCAGCCTTAACATATATTTCCTTTGCTGTCATCTAACGCTCGCTTAAGATTAATCTTAAAAGCACTAATAATGAAATAACACCCTTAAAAGGTAATGTTTAGCAAATCTCAAAATAAATATCCATTTTTCATACGTTTCATTATAATGTTACGATGCCTAAATTTACTTGTAGCATTTAAAATGATTGATTTTAATTTAGATTTAAAGTAAAATAGTAATAAACAAACATTTATCGGTTATATTAAAAGTAATAAGCTGCTTATTGGAACTGGAAAATTTTAATACATTTTAATATTGCCGTATCCCTATGATAACTGCATGTCGTATTCTTCAAGTAAGATACAGTCAAAACAAGATGAGAATTAAATTTAAAAGGAAAAAAAGAATGCTTTACAAAATTAAATCGCAGCACCCATAATAGTAATCATGATTATTTTGGATTAACCGTGCAGCACTAACTGAATTTTTTGAGTTTTAGAGAGAAATGAGAAAAATGATCCCTATGCAACTTGGAGTGTGTATGAAGCTGAAATCTAGGTGAACTATACGTGCTTATAAACCTTTGCGTCACTGACTTAATAAAGATCCCTTCCATCATGACCACAATTATAATTCTGCCACCCCTTTCTGTCCGTGCACAAAGCTGAATGTGATTAGTCGTATCTCACGCCGTATCTGTCATGGACAGTCTGGAGGACTTGAACTGGTCTTTGTTCAAATACACATTGGGTGATAAACTACACTGGGAATAGTGATAGCAGTTAAACGATGGAGCACATAATGGCTCCATATGGCTCATCTAAATAAAACAACCATAAGCTGTCAGAGCAGAGCAGCGGCTCCATGGAGCGGCAGAAAGGTGGAAGCGCCGGAGGACGCCTATGATGTTTAGCCTTCCACAGGGCCCAAGGTCAAACGCAACCCTGCATCTGGCCAGCCATCTGCTCCCCGCAGCCGGTCGACAGAGCCTGTCACCACCAGCACTGCTCTCCAGCATTGTGGGATGCGTCTTGATCTCTAAGGGATATCTAGGCAGACAGGGTGCATGAGTAAAAGGGCCTTGCACAGGTGCTCTGTGATGCATGCGTGTTTCTAGCAGATTTTTTTCCCACTCTTCATGTCAAGTCTCCCGTCTCATCTGTTTTGTCTTCTCTTAAGTGATCTCTCCGATTTTGTTGTCTGCTTGTTTCTCTTTTTCAATGTGTTTGAAAATCTGCCCACCTCCCTGTTACCATCTCCAACTGTGATACTTTTCTATCGTTTGTCGCCTGCCCGCCGTGAGACTTGATTTAAACAGATTGTCTGACAGACTGTCAGATGTTTCTTTTAAATTATATTTGTATTCTTTGAAAAAACGACAGACGTTGTCCCCCATGCGATGGCCTTGGGTGAATAGCCCAGCCAAAATAATGGATGATGATTGTTGGATGATATTTCAGTTTTCTGTCAAATCAAGTCATTGTCCTTTAGAGGGGCTCAACTCTACTTCACCAAGCAAATTTCAACAAAAGAGCAGGATGTGAGGAGAAAACTAAATAAATAGTTTAAGTGACTTTCACCAGTTCAATAAACGTCTTCCCACAGGTTCTTACCTCAATAGACGATCCAATCAGATAGCAGGACTGCAGTGATTTGAGGATAAAGATCTGGATCGCTTAAGAAAGCTGTGACATTCCACATCAGACCTAAGAACAAAGACAATAATAATTGAACAGTGATAAACACCTGTTTTGAGTTTACCATAATTGCACAATTTTGGAGATTTAAAGCTTACTTTTTGGCCTTGGAGAAAAACCAAAAGAAATCACTAGGGCTTAAAAGTTTGGGGTCTGTAAAGCACTGTTTACACCTGGTATTAAAGGGATAGGTCAACCAAAAATGAAAATTAGCCCATGATTTACTCTACCTCAAGTCATCATAGGTGTATATGACATTCTTTCAGGCCTTACATTGCCGAATGCTTACACTACCAGAGGCACTTTCAACACTTTTCCATTAGTTGAATGCAGAAGGTGATCAGCTGTAACTGTACTTTATAAAGTTTTAAAAATTGATATTTTTCTTAGATCTGGTGTGGGAGGGGGTAATAAAGGCCTTCTGAAGCGAATTGATGTGTTTGTCAGTGCACATTATATGACGGAGAGAGGCATTTTTATGGACTTCAAAAACAGAAAAACAATCACTGCCATTATAAAGCTATGATTGGCCAAGACATTTTTTTATATAACTTGGAGTTTATTCATCTGAAAGAAGAATGTCATATACACCTAGCATGACTTGAGGGTGAGTAAATCATGGGCTAATTTTCATTTTTGGGTGAACTATCCCTTTAAGATGCACTTTGGTCGATCTGAGCACAAGAGGACAACGCAAAATACAGGTGTAAACGGGGAATAAAACGTTTTGAGCTTGTCCACATTCGACCACTTCGAAACGCATTCGCCCGGATTGCTTTCATAGTTTCATAGCTTTCAAGACCCAGACACTCATGTGGTTGAATGTGTCTGAACAGCTGCAAAAGACTGCCTACTCTCCGCCTACTGACTTACTACATAAACATTATGGGAAGGATTTAAACTTTGTCGGCTGAAGTTTGGTTTGAAGAAGAAAAATGTACCAAGCACAATGCTCTCAGCATTCCTGATTTCTGACACGTACTCACAGCGTTCAGTGTGGTCTCGAAGCCATCAGAGAAGAAACGAAAGCTGCTGTTCTCCTTATGTTTTTCCGTCATCTTCGGGGGCATTCATAGGTAAGTCGCGCAAGATTATTTTGTCCATTAGATCGAAAGATCTGAAAAAACCCATACATTTAACCACTCATAGACCCTCCCCTCAAAGAAATCAGGACAGATGTGGTAGTTGATTATACTACCTCGAGAGCAGGGACTTTTAGAGGGGGACATTTTTAACCGAAACTTAGTTTAGACCCTGGTCCCTGCGGTCGAAACACACAGAGTACCAAGTCCCTAGTTCCTGGGGAAAATTCCTGCGGTGGAAACGCGGCTTAATATGCTGATTTCTTATTATTATCAATATTGAAAACAGTTGTGCTGCTTAATAAACTTGTTCTTATCTATTGTCTTCACCGACACACAAATGAGTCCTTTTCATTCATAAAATGTCTGTTTGTGTGATCTGCACACCAGTTAATGAAGCTATAGACTGTCATCTCAGGACTGTGACACTTAGATACCGAGCCAAAACTAACAGAAAAAGTGCTTAGAGAAAACAATGTCTTTGCTGAGAAGATGATGAAGGCGCTTTTCACTTAACATTCATTATGGGCAGATTTCTAACCAAATCTCTACAAATCCCCCATCGGAAGCTGCCCAAATCTCAGGGCATCTCAGAGCGCAATCTGCTCTTCCAATCTGCTGTGTGAGAATGAGACACTAGCTCAAGCCAGCTCCTTACTGACAGCACCCGAGTCTCCACAAATCTCCTGTCTCCACTGCATCTCCTTATTCTCTTGGCCAGTCAGTCTGTCTGTCCCTCTTTATCTCTCTCTATGTCACTCTCTCTTTCGCTCTATGCACCTTATTCTTGGTCTCTCACCCCATTTTGCTCTACATAAAGACAGGCTGCAGTCACAGGGGAAATGCAGTACTCCAACTTCGTGTATCACCAGAGAGTAATATGAATTACAAAAAAAGAAAAATTGATCTAATAACTGCCATGTTTAATATTGCAAAATGATCTTCAACTTGCAAAATCCCCTCCAGGGCCATGTGAATTAGTTATGCTCATGTTGAGCGGTCTCTTAATTCAGCAAATTCAGCAGCACTACCTGCATTTGTTAAATGGCTTTCATATGGCTGAAGTAATAATGAACAGCATGAGAGTGTGAAAGTGGAAATTACACAAACATTACATACAATTGTTTTTATCATTTGTTTTTCAATTTAAATTCACAGTCTGAAGAGTGAAGACAAGGTCAGTGCCGGACACAAATCTTCTCTGCATGTACTCTCAAAGCTTCTCAAGGTAAAAGACTGAATTTGGGTGAAATCCAAAGCGCAGTGTGGAGAATGCAAGAAAAAAGAAAATTAAAGGGACAGTTCACAAAAAAATTATAATTCTGTCATTATTTTCTCACTCTCATGTTGTTACAAACCCATATGTTGTTTACTTTTTCAGAGGAACATAAAGGAGAGATTTTTGGAGAATCTTCACACAGTGACCATGTCTGTTCAAGTCACAGTTAAACAGAAATGGCGACAAATCTTTTTTATTTATTTTTTTATTCAAAGTCTAATGATTTATCAAAAATCTGAAATTGGAACAACTGATTGGAAGTTGAGATGTGGGCGTGGAACTCACATGTAGTCAGATGACTGTGATTTTTTTTTAGGGACGGGGTTTAAGCAGTCTACAAATGATTGGAGAAGTCCTGTATACGTCACATATGAGAAGTCAGTAATCTTCAACAGATATCTCCAACTGATTCACAAAACGTTTGTACGCAAATGAATTTGTTCTTAACCTTGTTGTGATGTTGGTGAATCTGGAGTATTCTAAATGAGCGTGAATGAGGTTAGTCATTTGCATAAACCCCACCCAAACCATCTCCATATAAAGGCTTTCCGCACACGCTTTCCTTACAGCCTTTCATCACTCTCGTCAAACTTCCAGCTGTTTGCAGACGCGCTCTTGCCCGGATCCTCGAGCAATGCCAAGTGTGCCATTCTCACAATAAACACCTTTTATAAAGACCCAGATTACAGAGCTCTCATTCCGGTTGTTAAATCTGACGTCACGCGGCAGCGCTTCCGGGTCCAAATCTCTCATACCACAAGAAAAACAACAAACGGTTCTAATATACACAAACAATGTGGTGTAATACTACAAAAAAAAAATAATAATCAGAACCTTTATCTCCATACCAAAATTCCAGATGGCCAGACAGTGATTCATCTTTTATAAATCGTTAAAATATTGAAGTCTGTGCTGTGACACTGTGAGCATAGAGACTGTTGTGCAGACTGTAAGTATTTAAAATGTTTGATGTTTAATATGAATAAATAGTGCTCATAAACGGCGATGGCATTCTCAAGTGAAACGAGTTGAGGCTTTGACCCAGAAATGGCGTTCCCTTTACTTCACGACTTAACAAGCGGTTAGCCAGCTGTACATAGCCTATGTATATATGCTTTATTCAGAGAAACCTTGCGGCTGAAGCTACTACACAGCTAACTCTTTAACTGTATGATCAAATGCATTTAAGATTAAATTAAATTATTCAATAATGTCATTATATAATTTTATATATAGATTAAATAATACAATTAATGCAATATAATTCGATGTGATTAGTCATATTATGATGAAATATTACTTTTTAACACTATTATAAAGCCATACAGAGAAAAGTTATTTCAGTTGTCCCAATAAATTTGAATTGTTCTGTGCATATTGTGCATATGTTTAGTGAATGAGACCCAGTGTGAAGAACAGACCAACATTGTTCCTCAACACAGGACATTATTCACAAACCATCTTCATCTCCAGTGAGCTAAATAACTAAATCCACTGCAACCCACTCATTGAGTTGGATTCAAAAACCAGATCATTCTAATTCATTAATGACTTATTCTTTTGAGCCAGTTCTTTCCACTGAACTGCTTGATCCTTTTCACAAATCGAACAAAATGTTCCTGAATACGACTGATCCCACTCTTTATTTCAACTCACTGACTCCATGTCTCATTCAAGATTATTATTTTTTATTCAAGATTATTCGTAAATAAAGTACATTTTGGTCCATCTCTCACACACATTTTTTGTATGACTTCAAAAGATCTGGATTATAATTCACAGGTTATATGGGCTTTTTTGGAAATTATGGTGGTCACTATAACTGTTGTTGTTGTATGGAAACACCCTCACCACATGAGGGTGATTAAAAAGGACAGAACCTTAATTTTTGAGTGAATTATTCATTAACATATTTACATTTAGCCATCATTCACAGTTTTTTTTTTTTTATAACCATAAATCAGAGTGCAATGGACTTCACACCTTCAGAGCCAACACCTCAAAGTACACAATTTCTGGATCAATGCAAAAAAAATAAAAATAATAATTTTTAAATCTTTATCATTCGGACTAGTGCTGAGGACCAGGAAACCTGATCTTAGATCAGCATTTCAACAAAAGGACTGTTTCTCCAAGCACAGTCCTTGTAAACCCACGGTCTTCAGCGAGCAGAATACGGGTGGCGCTCCGCCAACATTCCTCAAAGGCTTTTAAAGCACAAACCCTGATAAGAACACTGGCCAGCTGGTCAACCTTCGCTCCTTAGAGTTCACTGTGAGGCTGTCGGGGAGGAAAGGGCTAACAGCCAAACCATCAGGTCTTTTTTTTTTCCTAACACCTTCATCTAAAAAGCTTGCGCTTAAAAGTCAGAGTTTACATGATGCGGATACGTTTTACATAACTTCAGCCAGGAGCGCACTGAATAAAACCAGAGAAAAACAACTTAAGTGCATCAATAACAGTATATTTAGAGGTTACGTGATGCTTTTTAGGAGTTCAGCCAGAGACTTACTGCCAGTTAGTCCATATTGAGTCAAGTCCAATATTGTTTTTTTTCATGGTGAAATGCAGTACAAACAAACAGTTGTGAGTTGTGTTCCACTGTGAACTTGCATTGAGTTACATTTAAGAAACAGCACTATTACATTATCCAAATGTCTTTCACATTATTTAAATGCTTGGATTTTGCAGATGTTTTTTTCTCCAAAGAGACACGCTGTTCAAAAACTAAAAAAAGACAGGACAGACAGTTTTCCTGCAATAATCTTGCTTGGAAAGATATGAAAACCAATTTGAGATCTTCCTCTGGTCACTGCATGGTCCAGAATTTCTGAATTACCAAATATCACTACCATAGGAATGTCATTGAAACTGTAATGACAATCTATAAAAAGTCTCTTTTTTCTTTTACCTACTGTATCTGCATTTAAAAGTGGGCATGTGGTCATTCAGAAAGAATCTCACCCAAGTCTAAATTTATATCCGAAGGAGAAAAAAAAATGGGAAAAAAAGCTGGAAACGTTTATGACAAAACAAATTTGAGTGAGCCATAGGCAGCGTTCCAGCATCTATGTGCTTAGATTAACTGTAGAGAGAGATTTTATTACTCCAGCTTGGCTTGGTCTTACTTCAAAACTTTTACAGCTCTGTACTCAAGTTCTGCTGCTTATTTAAATCACCCTCCAATAGTACAGCACACGTTTAGCTTTCGCTGCAAACGCTAATTTTTGGCTTCTCCTTAGCATCTATTTAAAGACACAAACCAAATCCATCCAAACCGCGAGGAAATGTGCACAAGCTGAGTTTTGTCCAAGCCAAGAGAAGTTACTGAAAGGAACGTCTGATTCGCTGAGCCGCTGAAGTTTGATTTAGTCAGAGAGCCTGAGGCGGGAGGCCTCATCCCAGATAAATCTCCGGAGAGAGGAGATCACCGGGGAGTCTTACTAATGATAAATAACGCATGGACATCATCTCACCAAAACACACAGATTAGGCGAAGAAAAACACACATTACTAAGAATAATGTAATGCTGCGGAGTCTAACTAATGCTTCAGTCTCTTGTCTTTAAAGATGGACTGATTCTGCCCAATATGATTAGATCCAATTTTGTGTAATTCATTAATTAAAAATACTGCTAAAAACTGCTTAAACTAAAAGCAAGGGTAAGTTCACCCCAAAATTACGGGTTTGGAATGACATGAGGGTGAGTAAATGTTGACAATTTTCATTATGGGGTGAACTAACCCTTTAAAATGCTACAAGTGAATTTATTTTGAGATTAGATTACATTTAACAGTGTTATTTTTAAAGATTAACTTTAAATGAGCGTTAGAAGACAGCAAAATGTAATCTAAATGTAAAAACAGGGGAAATCAACATGAACAGTTGAATATCCAATGTCGACAAATATGGATAAATTAAAAATATCACTTATATGGATAACTGATTTTGTAGCATTACATCATGCTTTACAATTACACTACAAACCATACATTACAGTTCTACATGTTTTATGAAGCTTCAGTGAGATGATCACAGAATGTTCCTCGCTGAACACCAAAACATGCATAAAAAAACAACTAATCAACACCAACAAAGATCTCCGCCTTTCAAAATGTCATCAAAATCTCAAAATTAGTCATCTGCATCCCATCCGCTGATGCTGAAGACCACTTTTAAAAACAATTTTTGCCAGGAACAACTTGGCAGTAGTCATTTCCGTTCCCTAAAAAAAGCAGAGATGTAGGTCAGGATTCTATTTCAGCCCTGTTGAGGACTTCAGGCCATCTTTTCCCCCCTCTCAGAGTGCAAACGACTTGACCTGGTCATCTTCCACCTTCAACTTCCCTCTGGAAGAAAAATCAATGGCTTTGGTATTCAGAACACATTGCTCCTGCTTAACCTTTGACCTTTTGACCCAGTCAGACTCCGTCTGGAAGAACATGTAGACTTTGTCTAAAAGCATCCTCACTTAAAACACTGCAGGGTGGTCTTGATACACCCTGGAAGGGAAGTATAGCACCTTCATTTTCACTGGGAAAAAATAATCAAACTGAAATTAAGAGTCATTCCAGGAGATCAAACTTTTAGATTAACATATTCATTCAGCTACCTGAAAATCACACTATTCACGCAGTGTTCTCTATCTTTCTCTCGCTCTTCTTTTTTAATACAAGACCCACCAGGAGATTATTACGACAGAATAATAGCTGTGGAAACGATTTCGCTAAAGAAACATAATATTATTAAAGTGAAGAACAATCTGCCATTGTCCCTTTCCCATCTGCTGGTGGTGTGTGATATGAGCGATTTATAGAGCAGTTCAGCATGTTAGTTTAACTGATGGTGCATTCTGTGTGATAATAAGCTGCCGATCGTCACAGAGGAATGAGATTAGCTCTTCCCGTCTATCTACACATTATTATCATGCTAATTGAGAAAGAACCAAAAAAATAATCATCTAAATCTGAACTGAAAGCAGCGTTGCTGTACCGCCAAGCGCCATGGTTAACTGTGGCTGAATGGTTTTCTCGGCGGGCTTTGAGGGACACATTCAATGGTCATATGCTACAGCCACCAGTTAATTAACAGGGCATAAAAGGTAAAGGATAATTCTTGCCCATGTTGTAACTTCAAAAGCAGAGATTTTATTATTATTTTTCAGATTGTTATCTATAAATTATACTACCCTTTAGGACTACACAATTAATTAAAATAAAATTATATAAAGGAGCATATATCCTGATACGGTATTTTAAGCTGTCTCGGAGCTAAATGCTCCACACAAACTCCAATTTGCTTATAATGTGCCTTATATGAGAGTTAATGTACATTAATGTGCTTATAATGTGTATTCTGACATTTACAAATTTCAGTCATTATACAAATAAATAATAACACTGAGCAAGCAATGCAACAGAAGAAATTATGGCAATACATCATTCAAATTCCAAAACTTAAAAATAAAGATAATGTACATATTTCTATTTATTAAACTATTCACTTATTTATATATTGTTGATTCAAGGTGTTCTAAAACTTTTTTTGTATTACATTTCACTTACTCTAAGCCAAGCAAAATATGAGATGTAAATGTTTATTAGGCTATCACATTTCAAATGTATGCATTATTTCTCAAAATACTTTATAATAGTATTTGTTTACCATATCATGCAGCCATATACATTATCCATGGTGGGGAATGTAAGCCTATTTTCACCCTACATTCAAGCTCATATATTCCATTTGACACACCCTAGGGATGAAGTCCAGTTACTGTTAGTATATGATGATGAGATACACTGGAGATATTTTTAGGGGGTGCGTCTGGAGGGAGAGGTGGATGGGACGGGGGCAGACTTGATTATTTCATGGAGTCTTGAACGCCCCCCAGTAATATTCACTGTGATCACTATATGATGACACGAGGGAATGAAAAGAGAGAGAGAGGTGCAGAGAAGAGACAATCTGGGTATATGCCTGTAGTGAGAGATGCATTAGGGGTAATATCAGTCTCTGTGGTTGAAATGTGTTTATGGTGAGTTGTTTTTCATACATCAGAGATTGCTCCACAGGGATGAGCTGCAGGCCAACACGCAGATAATGTGAGAAAGCAATAAAGCGAGATCAAATGAAGCAGCCTGGAAGCACTACACCAGAAATGTGTGTGTGCGTGTCTGTGGGAGAGAGATATTTGCTGGTACCCGTTATATCACAAATAGCTTGAAAGGATAAAAGACAAGACCAAAAAAAGATTGTGATGTACATGCATCCCTTCCCACATGCACAGTTGAGTCATCATATGGTTAACTGTGGGACATACTTGAGGAATGTGAAGCGATTTGGGGGGGCGTAGGGGGAGTTAGTGAGCACTCTGGCTGAGGGCCAGGGGCGTTATTTTATACCCCTTCCCCAAGTCTCAGTTCTGGCCCCCACGTCCACAGCCAGACCTAAAAATAACCCCAGTCTCTAAAAGAGTGTTTGCAGAAACATAATGTGAGAGGGACGTCTGTTTCTAATCTGAAACTCGACAGGGTCCAAACCAAACCCAGGTTATCTGCACACGCTCACAGAAATTGGCTCAGACGTACAAAGAAGACTGAGCTTTAAACCTTCAGATTGGCCTCTTTCTCAGAACTGCACGAGAATGCCTTCGTCGTATCTACAAAGGTCATACTAGACATTCTATTTATAGGGGGCTTGGAAATTGGAAGGATTCGCAAACGGTACTAGTGGTGTACAGAGTTCACACTAAAGCACACCTGAGGATGAATCACAAACACAAACAGGGTGGCATGAAGGTGTATACTGTGTGACAGCTATATATTGTTAGGGCTATTAGCAGGTTGGACCGGTTTGCAGTTATTTATTGTGTCAAGTTAAAGGGACAGTTCTCACAAAAAGGAAAATTATGTTATTATTTACTCACTAACTTGTTGTTTCAAACTTGTATGACTATGTTTCTTCTACAGAAGACAAAAGAATATATTTTAAAGAAGGATTCGGCTGTTTTTTGTTCATACAATGAATGTCAATGGGATCAAAAACAACCACAATGGGCCCCATTGACTTGACAAAAACATTGGACATTTTTCAACAATACCTTTGTTTGTGTTCCACAGAATAAAGAACGTTCAGGTTTGGAACGACATGCGGGAAGTAAAAGATACATTTTCATTTCTGGGTGATGTTTATGATAGATGGACAGATGTTTAAGGTTGACAAGACGCATTAATGTGAAATTCAACTGATTTGCAGGCACAGGTGTGTATATTGGCTAGTGTACAAAGACTTCAAATGACTCATCTAATCAGATTTTAGATTCTAAAAAAACCCATCCTTTTTTAAATAACAGATTTACTGTTCAAGTGTTACATAATGAGAAGCCATTTCTGCGTTGAGGACCGACTTGATATGTTATGAATAATCTTATCTTTTGGTTTACATCCATCAAGATCCAAATAAATCAAATGAAATGAGATACCTTTCATTTCCAAAGAAATTCAACGGATTATCCAAAAATATGCAGCATTACAGCCTGTTTGTTCAATAATAACCATTTTTCACTGAATTTTCAGCAAACACAACTACAGTGTCACACTTAAAATGTATTAGATATGTATGAAACCATGTGGCATCATGCTATTCTCAGAACTCACTTTTCTGTGGCAATTTTACAATTACTTGCCCAATGGTGATTTTTGCTACATTAACCAAAAAAAAAAGTGTCCAAATACTCTGTATTTAACTAATATATAAACTACTCAATTGCATGATACAAGGTTTTAGTCATGCTGTGCGCCCAATGCACACACACAAAATAATTTCATCTTCTGCAGTGTTTTGGGGTTGATGAATGCTGCTAGTCCATGTTGAGTGACGGGTGGTGTTGCGGTACCTTGAGATTCCACGGCCTGTGTGAGAGGAAGAATCTTCTTATCTTCAGGCTGTAATTTCCTGCTCCGTTTCACTCTTTAGAGCCATAAAAATTTTCATTTTAAAAACATGCAGTGAGGCAGTCAAATCATTTATCCAGCACTAACTCTGATGAGAGCATTTCAGATGCTCTTTATAGCCGCCTATAAAAGTTACAGCAAAACAAAACACAAACAAACCTGAAACACTCAAGACTTTTAAAGGTCACTGTCATGCGAGTAATATAAAACACACATATATAAAAGGGTTTTCTTTTCTCCCCCAGAGAATGTCAATAATGCTCAACACCTGAGAATAAGGGATTTGGTTTTGCTTTCCAGCTGTCTTGCTTCATGTTTGTGACTCCATTTGTGAGAGTCGCTCCCATTTTGGGGGTTTGGGAGCTTTGTGAACTTTCTAAAAAACATTCGGCAGTTCCAGCATTATAGCAAACAGAATCAACAACCGACTATCATTTAGTGAGGCTATTAGTGCTATATGCTATAACGCGTATATGCAATTAATTATTAATATTTTATTAATTATTAATTTAAAACATTTAAAGCAATTAACGGCACATCCGTTTTTCCGGTCATCCTTGCGTTACATTCAAGCGGCAACCTCCAATAAGGAAGTAACTTAAACTGCAATTCATCGACTGGCCGCTAGAGACAGGCTTCAAAAGTGAGCAGAATCTCCTTGAGCCCCACGCTATAAATGCCCAACTTTACAACAGATAAAAACATGTTTACATGTTTATTTTTTTTCAGTCTAGGATAAAAATACCATAATATGTTTGCAGATATTTAGGAAAAACATGCTAAATAAAACAATGCTACAGCACATTATTCTACTTTGAAATGTGCGTTCTGTGTTGGAATGTCTGTTTTCGTTTTGGTCTGTGGGAAACCGCACATTGCCAGTTTACCCAATAGTTTTTAGACACCACAGGTTGCCAGTTGGTGGAAAACACAGTGTATTGGTTCCATGGAGGCCAGCAAACAAACTGACCCAGAGATCGCAGATTCTACCTAAAAAGCCTCTGTATTCATCTAAAAATCTCTATGAACGAGAGCATATGAAAACGCAGATTAATCAACTCATCCACTTACAGTGTGGCTTTCATTGTCAATTGCGCTCGCTCCTGTTGCGTGTCCTCAAGATGGCAACTCGCGTGAGCGTCGAGTCTGAGGAGGAGGGGGTCGGGGAAACAACAATCTCCAATATTCTGAATTTGGACTGCAGTACCCATTTCGACCACTAGCTGTCAATCCTAAATACCGCACTTTTAATAGCGGTTGTATTTAATTTTTTCTGCATAACTAAACCCTCATGGAAGTGTTTCTTTAAATTCATCCCGCAATTTTAAAAGTGCATCTCGAGTCCCCTGCTCGCCTTCTGTTGAGCACAATGCAATAACCAGTCTTACGTAAACAACCCCTAAGAAACCCATCCAATCTTCCATCAGGTGAACCCGAAAGCAGGTTAATTATCCAGGGCTTCCAGTTCAGTCAACGCGCCAACTAGGTGATTTTAAAAATGTGAAGTATTGCAAATCCCTGGGAGGAAATCAGATTCCATCGTCTAAATTCATTAGAGGGTGATGAAGGCAACATAAATGGTTTCATAATATCCTATATCAGATTATCTATGTATGAACAATGCTTTATCTTCCACCACAAGTGGGAAGACCAGTTAACATTACGTCCTTCCCGAGGCATTCTGGGAAATAAACATATTATAAAGGAGCCCAGAGAGTTTAAAACCAGATTAGAAAGTTGAAGGCTCACAACAATTCCAGCACAAACAGCTAATCAATGCAGCAGGAAGAGTAGTTCCATTATAAAGTGATTAAGAGATCATTTAAAGCACAATCTGGAGCAACCCCAAGCCCACCACCCTGGAGTAAGACAATCAATAACCTGTATGTATGGAGAACAGTAATTAAAACAGAGAGCTGCAGTTCGCAATGCAGGTTTAGGTGGGAGAAGGAGGGGGTGGTGGTGGCTTTGGATGGCAGTTTGGGGAGGAAAGCTGTTCTGGACACACTTGCCCATGGAAGTGAGCTCAGCTTTGAATTTTAGCATACCAATGTGACGAGTACAAAAAGGTGTCTGTGTGGAGCCTGGAGGCTGAGGATATGGTTGAATATTCAAATGAGGTAAACGGAGTAATCATGACTCCATAATCAGGTGGAAAGAAGAGTCGCTAGAAAAAAGAAATAATAAAAACAATGACACACTTCAGTGATTTCACATGGTTATCACTCAGTATCCATTTAGCTCTCATTACTCAGCTAGCCTTGCATTCTTAAAGATGACAGTTTGTGTAGGCAGCAACTTCTTTCCTCATGAATCACAATGTGTGCGTGAGTACGTGATCTACATGGTGTTTTTGTTTTCATGGAACTGACAGAAAAAAATGTAATGATATTTCCAAGGTCGTTTGTCTCAGCTATTTAAAGACGTGGTTTATAACTGATTTTAATTGCAGATGTGCAGTATATATCAGTACCATATTGGTCTTCAGATGATATTAGATATTTTTGAAATGTAGTATCAGTCATAAATGTATATATTTTATTGTGCATGCTCGTTTTCACTACATTTTATACTTCAATTATTCATGTTTTTAAGTGAGGTTTAGAAAATGACAAAGACAATTGAATTAAAAACACTACTGAACGTAATATGAGCTAATCTCCTAATGATACATTATACATTATATTATAATAGTGTATATATAGTGTATATTATAATATTTTGACACCAAAATAAACTTGAAGTGCTTTATTTTAAAACTACCATTGACAAAAACTAATTATATAGATGCCATGACATAACATTTTAATCAGAATTGTATTATAGGTACATTTTTATTTTTAATAAATTTAATTAAATGCAAATAAAAATATAAGATAAAAATATGACTCAGATAATCCTTGTAATCACCATCTAAGTGACAACAACTTTTGATAAAACTAAAATCGCTGTCATGTAGCCATCAAAGTAACAACAAAGACCTCGCTTTGGACCTCCTCATCTTTTGGTGAAGAGGATTTTGAAATCTATTTTGTCTTAACTTGCAGCACCTACACGCAACTCATTATGCAGATGGAAATGAATGAAACATCATTTGTAATGAACAAAGCTGTTGTACTCAGCAAGCGATCGGCCTTTCCTTTTTCTGCGTGTAATCTCTCTTAATTTGCAACATCTCTCTGTCTTTGTGTAGTGTCTGGACACACTCCATCTCAGCGTGCTTTGCAGGAGTGGCCAGTTCTCTGTCTCTCTCCATCTGTGGCTGCTGTGGTTCTGTGCGTGATGTTTGACAAGAGGTTAAAGTTTAGAAAATGGCTTACAAATCTGCTGGAAGCCAGGCAGTGTGTCCAAGGGCAGAAGGGAGCTGAGGGCTGAGGCCTGTAACTCGTCCAAAGTGACATCCAACACACACTGGTTATCCCTCTCAGTTTTGCATCACACTTTTTTTTACTGGGTTTAGTACTTACTCACCCAGGCTTTGCAGCCCAGTGCTAGTTCTGCTACTAGTGAAAGCACATGCTTCAACAAACACCTCTAAAGGTTGGCCATTTTCCCCCCAGTTACGAAGTTAAGAAGAATTTTAATGTCTACACATTTTCAGACAAGAATCAACCACTCTGTCACAATACAAACACAATTTCCTCCTCCCAAATCAAACTGAAACGATAATGTGCTGGAATCTACAATGGAAAAAATCAGGAGCCTTGTCCATGCAGAAAAGTTTTCAGTTTTGTACTGTACGTCAAACCTTCCATTTAGAAATCCTAGTCAGCGGAAGATTGTGCATACATACATCCACACCCTGTCTAATCCCCAAATCAACCATAAATGAAGCTTACAACACCTAGTTTTACTATGCATAATCTCAGCTGCATATAGGCTACAGTCAAACCAAAAATCATTCAGACACCATATATTTTTAATTGTTTTAACTAGTGGGTGCAGGACACTATAGTTCATTTATGCAAGTGAGGATATCTAAATAAAGTCAACTGTGACATATACCCAACAATTCTTCATACAGTGGACTACCAGTAAAATGTATAAAAATTTGGGACCAAAATTTTTCAGAAACTTTGACCTGGCCTTGTTTTGCGCAAGTGTTTTTTTCTTTAATTGCTAATGCGACCTTTTACACCACAGACTGAAAATGAAGCATTGCTTGGTAATTGGTTGATCTAAATTGGTATCATCTAATACTTAAATTTAACAGCTGATTGGTTGATTGTAATCCGTTATACCTTTCTATCAAAGTAATCTGACATAATCAAGATGAACTATTCATATTTTATTACCATTTTCTAAACCATAGCAAATAACCTGTGATAATGTGAGAAAATGTTGACGGTATCTAAATAAATTTTGGTTTTGTACATTTAAATCTGTTTCTGCTAGTAATCTCAAATATGTTCATGCTTAATATTTCCTGCATAATCATGTACATAAAGAAATATATTTTGTTATTTAAGTCAGTTCCTTGAGTCGGCATTGTGCAGTAGACACACCCATCTTAACGATTTCTTTATGTCGCATATCCTGCCCAAAAAGACCATAAGCATTACAAATTACCTCAACAGTAACAATTAATTTAAATACATACCAATCGAGTCCCAGGGATGCGCTGCAAATCGAGTGATTTTGGGTATTTGGATATTGGTAGTATGGAATAATGGAAGCACAAACACTTCCGGTGGCTTCACGCTTGCTGGCAATTTATAACACAATGAGCAATCCAGTCATTTATGTAGATCAGTGGTGTGATCTACGCACAGTCTAGAGTGTGCAGATGAGTTGTGCATATTTTCATTGATTCCGGTGCACAATTCAATTTAAATGGAACACTTATAACGTACATTTGAAAAAGCAAATGCATCAAATACCTTTCTAAACATGAGAACCATTTATGAACCTCTTGTCCAACAAAAGACAAAATTTAATAACGTTTTTGCGCCAAACTCACATCATAAAGACAGTTGAGCATCTTTCTAATAGATGATGTGGCTTCTTACACAGAATAAGGCAGACAACATATTTCATAGTACTCTATACAATAATAAAGGCTATGTCGATTAGCATTGAAATATAAACACACTTTATTATCATAATGCCCAAGAAGACTTGAACTCAGATAAACCATATATTGTTGTTGCCGTGTGTTTATTGGCATGTTTAATCATCAATCTTCTGTTTATTCAGCTACAGTGATAGTATGATGAATGATAGTAGGGGTTTTCTGAAATGACATGCATTATTGTACTTCTGCGGGGCAAATTTGGCGTTTGAGCAAGAGGGCTCTCAAGCTTTCAGATGGAGCAATATTTACTGCTGATCACAGAGTAGCGCTTCACTAACAAGCTGTGCATTTAGAAGAAAAGAAAAAAGCCTTTGCTAAAATCGCACGCAGTTTAATTCCGATTAATCGTGCAGCCCTACTGAATAGGCAATGAACCAATTGAAATACATTAATTAAATGCCAAAACTCCCTTCATATCCTAAGATTCAGCCATGCTTAGGGATGCGTGGTATACCGGTACTGGGAAAATACCGGTATATATTTTATTTCAAACGGTACGATATCATGATTATGCACATTCCGGTATATGCTGCAGTTCACCGCTAGGTGGCAGTGCGTGACCCAAACTGACGCGATACCGCCAAATGTGTCAACAAAATGGATAAAGCAGTCGAATCTCACTTAACTTGACCAAAACTAATTAATAAAGAGAGGAGTAAAGTGAATTTTGGAATTACTTTGCTTATAAAACTGATGAAGAACCATCAAACCTAGCATCTGTCACTATCCTGACTTGAGCAACAGGTGAGTGATAAGTTAGACATTTATTTTCTTTTAACACTGATCAACGCACATTCATCATACATACATACATACATACATACATACATAGGATTGAATCGTTTAAATGTAACGAAATCTCCAGCATTTGTTTCAACCAATGACGTTTAGATTTACATTCGCGTAAGACATAACTGACTGTGTTTATGTGAATACTAACTAAAGACGGACATTTATCTATTACGAAATGCTAAAATCACTTGCATGTTCAAATTTGCAAGGTTTAAAAATACGTGGGCAAGTGATTTCCGTCAGCTGTCCCAAAACGAACGTGAAAATGTTAAATCTGAGCGCGCAGATTACTCTAGGTGCAATGTCTTTTAAAGCCAGAAGAAATGTGCTAATTTTGAGTGATAGAGAAGGGAGACGCGCAGTATTGCTGAAATTTCTTCTCAAAAGAAAGCTTTCAAATGACTTATTTGATGTGATAATCTTTGTTGATTAATTTACCAATAAATATGTGGTATTTTCCACTTTATAAACCCAAAACTTGCGATAATGAGTAAAATTATGCGCATAAATCCGTGCCAAAATCAGACCGTGTGGTATCGATTTAATATCGGTACTTCGGTATTAGATTGTGGTACCGTACCGAAGCCAAAATTGTGGTATCGAGCCATCCCTAGCCATGCTACAGATTTTCTGTTATGCCATCCTAAGATTTCTACTGTCCCCATTTGGCCATGGCCACCCCATTAAAAATATCCTGGAAGTGTCACGGCTTGCCTCAGACTAGAGTATGAATAGGCCTGGTACTTGGACGATTTCAGCAGAATTACCTTAAGTGTGAACATGACAAATTAGCATCATCGACCGCCAACTACTTCATAACAGAGTCTAGCACAACGATGCCATTCATTACAGCTGATTATGGAGGCCTGACAGAGATACCATGACGTCTCAGCTGAAATCTTAAGCCTGTACAGCTATTTAGCATTCCTGTATTTGTATAATGCCGGGACTCCCAACTTCCAAAGAGGTTCACAATAGCTGGAATGCCCCAAGTTGTACCCACCCAGAGAGAAGTGGCCAGGTTTGAAGGCCAAGGCCCACTGATCGCACTGCAATGCTGGGGTTGGCTGCCCCTGCAAGAGGGCTGCGTAATGGATGATGCCGAGGCCCTAGGTTTGACAGGTAATAATTCACTCCCCAGGGGTATGAGACCCCTCACTGGACTTAGGCAGCCAGGCAGGAACAACAGTTCTCATTCCACTGCACCCCAACTGCCTCATAACCCTCCTCTCCAGGTGCATCTTTCAGCTATTGCCTACCCTGTTGCTACGGGTTACAACAATCAACATGAAATATGAGGGGCCATTATAGTGCGGAGTGAACTCCCTAGAGTAACTAATTGAAAGCGATCCATTGTGTCTCCCAGCCGGTCTAGAACAGGTAGACGATGGTTGTTTAGACCATATTCAAATGTAGAGAATGAACTGAATTGCATTTGTTCCATTCTAGAGTTTCAATCCATCATAAAAATGTCTATGAATAACTAAAGCAGGGAAACAAGCCTCAAAAGTAAATTGTCCTAGTCTGATGAAAGAGAGAAGAACAAAAAACAACAGTAGATGATAGCTTCGATTCAGTCGTAGCACCAAGCCTATTTTAGCTCTCATTACCCTAAGAGCCATTAGGAGTACATAGCCATCCACAGTGCACCACTAGTATAACATCGTTTAGGGAAAAACTACAGCAATGGAAATTGGAAATAAAATTACACCCAGGCTATATGCATCATTACCCTAGCTAGAGGCAGCCATGATGGGCTGAGACAAAACCAGAGGTAAATTCAAAAGGAAAATGACTCCTGTTTCCTGTGTATGTCAGTCTGACTATCAAAGATCTCCTTTTAGACAAGCAGGTTAATGATTATAGAGAATCATTAAAACAGGCTTTTAACCGAAACAATGATTAGATGTCTGTATCTTTGCTTAACAGAAGTGGCTGCAAGTTAGTTTTGCTTTGCTTTAAAATTACAGTTAAATTATTAAGAAATATTCTCTGTAAAATAGCCAATGCAATCTGTGAGCAATGTTGTTTGGATCCCAATGTTCTTCAAAATATCTTCTTTTTTGTGTGTTCAGCAAGAGAAAGCAAGTCAGACTTGGAACAACATGAGGGTGAGTAAATATATTGACAGAATTTTTTGATTGGACCATCAACTACATAGACATTTTCCACATAACAACTGTTGACCTCAAACAATACGAAAGTCAACAGTATATTCAAGGGCAATTGTAAAAATAAACAAACAATCTAAAAGTCTTAAAATTAGTGAAGTAAAGCAGAAAGAAACGCTATTTAAGTGGAAACCATCACACTCTGACTATTCATAATACTGGAAACCATTAAAATTCTACTTGAGCCACATCAGAATTACTGGTTGAATATTTTAAGGGCACTTATATTGCAATTATGGACCAAACATACTTATTAAATAACAGTTATCAAATGTTTTTTTTTTTAAGAAAAAAATACCACAGGAAAATGTCTAATGATAGCTCAGTGAGCTATTTATTATTCAATAACACTTTAGATGATTCAAGGCAACCTTGGGGTAGACGGCAGAAATATACCTCCTGCACCCGGAGGGATGAACCCTCCAAGCTACTCTTAGTCTTGCTTACGGTTGAATTTTATCAGGGGAAAAAAAAGCATTTTAAGAAAGCAGGGTCAGACATTAAGCGATGCTTAGGGCAAAAACACCATCGCAAGTGACAAACATGCCCCAGATATTTAAAATCTGGGGGCAAAAAATTGACCCTGTAGTGAACTGATCTATTACAAAGGTACCAGCAACGTACTCAAGTAAAGCATTTGTGTTATATCTTGTACATTGCAACAGATGCTTTTGTATTTGATACTTATTTGATGGATGACAGTCATTATTGCTCAGAATGAGAATTTATTTATATTGATTGATTCACTTAGATAAATAAAAACCTGAAAATCAATTACAGGGGTAAAATATTGACCTTAAAAATAAAAAAAGCTCATTTCTGGCAGTGCTACGAGGTTACCCAATCGTTATTATGAAAAGGTTGTTGTTTCAATTTAGCCAAAGACATCCTTTAAACTGACTACAGTAACCATTGTTCCGCAAAAGTGCCATAAGAATGTTAAAAGGCTACAAGTAAGGTACAAATGTTGCTTTTAAACGCTCACGCGAGTGCTTGCGTATTCGACTGGGCGGTCAAATACACTTCCCCATCAAAATGCAGTTCTTGGGAAGATAATGGACACAGTCAGCTTTTGAATGTACACAGACAGGATGATAAAAAATCAGATATGTCAAAACAGATTTGTGCAATATAGGTCCCGCAGTGAAAACGCAGCCTAAACCTCCCGCAGTCCATTATGTCATTAATAATACTCAAACAATATTGGACAAGGGGAAAAAACTAAAACACAATAACTACCTCGCTCCTCTCATCTGGGTAACTTTAAGCATTAGCATCCATAAGCCTACAGTTGGATACTGGAGACGTCAAGCACTCTTTGTTCCTAATGGCTTTCTTTGTTCCATCTTAATTTTATTTACTTGTCTTACTGAAGTAATAAACTTGATCGAAAAATAGTCGATGCCAAGGATACAGTTTTGTTATTTTGATTGAAAAGTATTAATTTGCACTTTAAAATAGTTACATAGTCAGGATCGTGATCCATAGCAAATCAGATCTGCTGTGATATCGAGAATAGTAAAAATTAACTGTAATGAAATCTGGTTTCATGAAAACAAGTAAAACTCCGGTATTTCCGTGTCGCTGTCATAAAAGAAATAAAACAAAACGACATAAATAGGTTTGGATATTGATATGACATTTATTTATTATAACTGTTCAGCTGAAACAATCATTTAAGTATTTAATGTCTGCACTATAACCACAGTAAATATTCGCGAGCGTAATTAATTCGCCGCCACACTGCTGGTTAAGGTGCGCAACACGCTGAAACACTGAATGAACTGCCCACTGCACTCTCAGTTCCGTGCCCAAGGCCAAACTCCTCAAAAACCACCGACCAGCAGTCCAAAACCAGCATGTCCTTCTTTCTGGACCAGGATACAACTCTCTCCTTGTGTTCTAGCTACCATTCAGTGCTGCGCGTTTTATCCAAACAACTGAACGCTTTCGTGCAAAGCTAGCCGCAGACACGAGAAGTGTTTCACGTGCCAACACTACAGGTTTAACTGGATAGCAGAGATACTTCACATGTCATTGTGTTTCTCATAAACATGACCAATGTGTGTTCTGCGTTGTCGTCAACCACTATGTCACAGCATTAGAACTATTGTACGTCCATGGACAACCCAGCGGTTTTGATATTTAGGTGTGCAATGAAGACCAATGCCTAGAGTATAAACGTCTGAACAACACCCAAAACTAGCAAAAATAAAATTATGAGCTGTAAATCAGATCAGAAACGCACTGTCTATAGCTATAAAGGCTGCCTTCATGTAGGCACTGACTGCAATATTTACCGACCTGGAACGATACCTGCTTTCCCCCCGAAACATGTGCAAAATATCGCAGTCTGTTGCCATCCTACACAAACTTCGCTGGCTGTCACGGCCAGAGTTCAAATCATATAAACAGACACGAAGAAAAAACTTCTAACAAAGGAGAAAAACAGCTCATTTACCTTTGCTTCCTTTTTTTATTATTTTCCTTTGTGCTCGCGCAGAGGGTTGATTCCTTGCAGACGCGAAGCTCGTCCGTATTAAAACACAAAAGCAGGTTGTTAGTTTAGTGTTCCCTCAATTGGTTCATTGTCTTCATTAATCGCATTGGTGAGTGCGGAGCACCCCTTGGCACACACAGTTGACACACGCCTATGAAAAAGCAAGACTGCGCTAAAACTCTATTGCATTGTGAACGATCGCTCCCAGGCCACACCCCTGGCTTTCGAGTGACAGGTCGCTGGTCCAATCAGCATTCGCCGAACTGTTATGATGGTTCTCTTTAAAAGTTTCTCATAAACCCGCCCAAAACGTGAACTGTTTGAACTGTAGATCCTTGTACATGACTAAATGTCCAAAACAGCTGGCCAGAAAGAGTCTGATGGCCAATAGTGCATGAGGTAATAGCATTTTGAGTTACCTCATAAAATGAAGCCATTTGTTCCAATATGTGGATGGGTAGCACATTTAACATAGCCTACACAAAAATAGTTTTTCTTTTCACAAGGGATTTTTATAACCACAAAAACATGGTGTAGAGTAGACCATGCATTGAGTATGCCAAATGGGCTACTTAAAGTCACCATGAAATCAAAGTTTATTAAGGGAACTGGAAGTATCTGTGCAGTTATATTTTTATCATCATATCCCTCTTGCAACAACATCTCATCTCTGATGACGTGTTCACTGGAGCGAGCTCGGGACAACCTGTCACTCACATGAGATCACAGCAAGCAATACTGTAGCAAACCACAGCATTCTAATGATCCAATTCATTTCTGGTGGACAAAATTAAGTTATTGTATGAGTTTTTTTTATTCTTTTACAAACAGAAAGTTAAAAATAACAGCATTTTTATTAAAGAATCCTGAAATTTTCTATATAAAATCCTAAATTTTTGACCTGTGGTTACTTTCAGACCCTCATAGGCATATACTTTGAAGAACAAACATTCAAAAGTGTGTTTTTGGTCACAGAGGTTCTCTGGACTAAAGCTGAGAGGAGATCAACTTGGTTCAGTGGGCACTTTTAGAGAGCACAGTTCTCCCTTGACAGGAGATTTCCAACAGAGCTTATGGACCATAAAACCTGGGCGTTCTGCAGTGGTCAGACACTAAGGTCCACATCCATGTGATGCTGAACATCTTGTTTCCCTTTCATTTACATGTTATTTATTTTGTGCCATAAATAAAACATAGAAGAAAAAAATAACATGTACAGTCACTATGCAAGGGTTAAATTATAGCTCTGGAATCCATCATTGGTGATTTTCTTGGGGGGGTGGGGGGTGTAGTAGACCATACGAAAGAACAACAGGTAGGACAGAAGAAACGAGTGAAAACAATATGGTGAGAGTTGGACCATGAACATTAATAATTCCCAACATGGCAAAGAGTTTAAAATGTTTAAGTGCAAACTGTGAAATTATCGTTGTGTTTTGCTTTGTCATGCTTTTCACGGACTCTGTGGGTTTTTGGTTGGTTTGGCATATTTACAGACAGATTTATCTGTAATTTCCTTTGGCAGTTGGATGTTTGCTAAAAGCCCAGTGACTGTGGTGAGCTCTCTGGAAAAGAAAAAAACGAATTCATTCAGTGCGGATAAAGCTCTACTATATCCTTTGACTCACTCTTCTGTAATGGATCCTGACAAAATCTTTAACGTGCTTTCCGTCTTTCTTCCTCTCAACCAGCAATTGTGGTCAGGGGGCTGTCAATGAAGGACTGTTTTTTTTTTTTTGTACAAAGATTCCCTTTTAATTGCTTCTGTTTCTTTTGATCCTAATGTCTCGACTTTATCTGATTCAGAGGGTGACATGGATCATCAAAACAAAGCCTCTTGAATACCAATTTGAGATAGAATCTGATTTGAATTTAGATTTGTACTGTCTGGCTCAAAGTCATTTTTCATACTGTAATATTTTATGCTTAAACATTTATTCAGAATATTGAAAATGCAATGAATATATATATATATATATATATATATATATATATATATATATATATATATATATATATATATATATATATATATATATATATATATATACACTGTCAGAAAAAAGGTACATTGCTGTCACTGGGGCGGTACCTAAGGTACAAAATATATATATATATATATATATATATATATATATATATATATATATATATATATATATATATATATATATATATATATATATATATATATATATACTTTATATATATATACTTTATATATATATACTTTATATATATATATATATATATATATATATATATATATATATATATATACTTTATATATATATACTTTATATATATATATATATATATATATATATATATATATATATATATATATATATATATATATATATATATATATATATAAAGTAGGTCTTAATAATTTCCATACAAACAAATCAAATTAGGAATATCAACCGGATTTACTTCTCTCAGTGTAAATAAACTACAGCATCTGAGGCATTAAATGTCACTGAAACTGTAACATGTTAACATTCCTTAACATTCACTCTTCACTATCATTAACAGCATGGACACAGACCTCAAAGTGCTATGTGGTTTATCATATGACCTACCCGCACTGTGTTTATACTCCGGCACACAAACATACACAGACACGCTGGCTACACATCCTGTTGCTGTCATCGTCTCTGTAGCAAATCATGTGGTTTGTGATCCAGAAGACTCTGTTCCTGGAAACGCACACAGCAACTGAGAATGTGAACATTGTGCCTTGATCAGAACATTAAAGGTGTCTTTGAGACATTTGCATATTATAAACTGCACAGTATCTGTGATTACTGCAGTAGTGCGCTTCCACATGAATCTCACAAAAACATAAAAGGTTATGATTTAAATGGGTCATATCACACATTTGTACTATTTATTTCTTCCCCAAGGTCCACTTATGATGTTAGGAAAGTCTTTGTGTTTTTTATGACCGTTTTTCTACCTCTCTGGCCTTTAAACAGACTATTTATGGACCATTGTAAGGGATTAGTGCTATTTTAGTATTAGGCCTAATATTTTATAAAATTTTTATATTTTCAGTTTTCATTCCCATTTTAGTCTAAGGTTTAAGAAATCTTCTGCTTTTATAATTTTATTAGTTGTTGTATATTTTATTTTCTATTTAGCTTTAATTAATTTATTTGTTTATATATGTTTAAGTTCCTCATTAAATATTTATATTATTTCAGCTTTATTTACATTTATTATTATTCGTTGTTGTTTTACAGTTTTAGTTAACAATAGCAACACTAAGAGCGATGGTTCAACCAAAAATGGAAATTCTGTCATCATTTTTTCAACATAATGTTGTTCCAAATCTGTACGGCCATCTTTCTTTTTGTAGAGCATCAGCAATCTATATCTTTTTGATATTATTTGTTATGCTGTGAAATTGTAACATGTCTAGAATTATACTGTTAAATGTATTGTGTATTAGAATTCAAACACAATTGTTATTTGACATATACATATGTAGCTGCCTGATGGAAATTAGTGCTTTCCCCTTTAATTGTTTGATGTCATGAGCCAACATCATTTCCTGTTCTGTCTCCTCCTCTTCCCTTTTCCATTGTAACTGAATGGATGAGGGTTTAATTTGGGTTCTGATAATCTCATTTAATGTTTATTTTAATTATTGCTTTTATGTTTATATTTTCTCCCCAATGTATGTGTATAATGTTATTTTACTTACCTGTGTGATTATTTTTTGTCATTTTACCCTTTTTGAGTTATATTTTGTCTCATGCTAAATATGTGGAAATGAGAGCATGGGGGGTGTGTACATCATATTTATTTTATATAAAGAACATTAAGGGCAATTCACTC
Source organism: Gobiocypris rarus (assembly GCA_023029165.1). Taxonomy (NCBI): domain Eukaryota; kingdom Metazoa; phylum Chordata; class Actinopteri; order Cypriniformes; family Gobionidae; genus Gobiocypris; species Gobiocypris rarus. The sequence continues at coordinate 26,068,360 of CM040926.1, read as the reverse complement.
AGAGGCTGCTTATGCATTCCTTTATATCAGAGAGGAGAGGAATAAAAGATCCAGCGAAACTGCTGCCTGCTGTCCCGTGTTTAACAAAACACACAACGCAGACAACAACCAGTTACATAAACATATGTTCTGTTATATATTTTTACAACAATTAGAGGGTTAGTTCACCCAAAAAAATTAGATGGCAGTGACTGTTGGGTCATTTTTGAATTATAGCTGTGGAGCAGTTATATGATGGATAGATGCACTTTTATGGACTTCAGAAATGACCCAAGTCACTGCCATAATAGGGCAAGGAATAAAACTCAGATTTTGTTCGTCTGAAAGAAGAATGTCATATACACTTATAGGATGGTTTAAGGGTGAGTAAATCATGGTCTGATTTTCATTTTTGGCTGAACTAACCCTTTAAGTTGATTATTAATTATAAATGTTAACAAGATGTGTTTAGCGAACAGTTTGTCTTCATATTGCCTATCATTATATTTATTGGGCAGTTGTAGCTAGAGTCTGACTTGTAACATGAAGGTTGCTGTTTCAAGTCTCAGTACCAGCAAGGTGGGTGGAGTGAATGAACAGCGCTCTCTTCCCCTCTCATTACCCACAACTGAGGTGCCCTTGAGCAAGGCACCTAACCCCCAATCGCTCCCTAGGCGACACAAAAAAATGGCTGCCTACTGCTCTGGGTATGTGTTCGCAGTGTGTTCAATACTCACTGCTGTGTGTGTGCACTGGGATGGGTGAAATGCAGAGTACAAATACCAGATATGGGACACCATACTTGACCACATGTCACGTCACTTATTGAGTTGGCTCATGCCTTTTATGTTTCGTTCTTCATAAATGTGATGTGATTTCCGGTAAAGGAGCATATGCACAATGCGGTGCATTGTGGGCCCAAAGAATGGTTTGTAATCGTGCCGTGCCGAACCAAGCTCAAGTGGAAATATAACTGGAATCATTCCTCAGTGAAAGGCTATTGTTCAAATTAAACCACTCTTTCCTAAAATTGAGATTCTTCAGAAAGGAATGCAGAGTGGCAGGTCAGGAAAAGCACAAGGTTTGTCAGACTTTCCCACATTAAACTCTTATCAGATTGTCTGGTGTTTGGAATGATAGTTTCTGTCCTACTTCCTCCTGCTACTTCACCCTCAATGGACAGGCAGCATTTGAGAATACTGAGGTGTCGCTGGTGTGTGGAGGTGTGTGGCCATGAGTTCAAATGGATTCGCATGTGTTCAAATGTACAGTATCTGTCTTAACCCGAGAAGTTGTGGAAATACAGAATGACCCAGCTAACAGGGAACGTTCCCATAACTTTCACTAATGTTATGTAAAAGTTATGTACATTTTAATAAAAAGGTCCCTGAAATAATGTTCCTAAAATGAACATTTAGATAGTTAAAATACATTCTTGAAACGTACATGAAAAAACTGGACATTTGAAACATTTAAAGGGATGGTTCTGATGGTTTTGTGTTCTGAAAGTTACAGTGTGATAACTCTTTCATCTCAAAAGATCAAGAAGAACGTGATTCCTCATGATTGGTGCATTTTAAATAACAAGACACCTGGAGTACATCCCAATAGCAAGGAGTATGCCAAAAGGAATCAACAAATGACATTTAGCGCATAACACACCTTAATCTCCACCAACTAGACAAGACATCTTACTAACTATCATGTCAGTTTCAACATATTCTTCTCAATGCAGTGCAACTTACTCTCTAAATTCTAATCCCTCTTCAATCCCCCTTAATTCCTTGTTCTATTTAGCAGACGAGGACATTAAAAACGACTTTACAGAAATGTATTTAGTAATAATCAGTTAATGCAGTAGGCTACAACATTATATTCTTAGGTGCTGTCAGAACTTTAGACTTCATTTCTTCCTTGCAGATACTTTCTTATCAAAGGATGCTCATTTCATTCCAACTTAAAAATATAATAAAGTTAATTCCTGACCAGATCCATGATTAAGCTGTAGTCATGCAGACCAAGCGTATACTAATAGTCATGTAAAATCTCCCAAGGAGCAGCCTAAAAGTCTAAAAATACATGTGCAGTGAACAAAGTATACAACATAACATTCAGCCGGTGATCTTTTGTGGCCTCAGGGGAGCAAAGACACTTAAGGGCAACTGAGACAAGAGAATTCAAAACAACGAGTTGAAAATGTTAGCATCCTCACTTTTCTTTTAGGAAACTTTTGAGTGCTGTAGGTTTTTCTATTTTGCATCTTATTCTGTTTCAATTACATTTAGATTGAGCTGGCAAATGGTTCATCAGTACAATACCTCAGTTTTGCTGTGTCTAAATAATTATGGTTCTTTCATTTTAGCCTATTACAAATGTGAGCACAGTGAAATTGCAGTTTGTCCGAGTCTTAAATTCTATAAGGTAAAAGATTAGACATTACCTGCGGTTCAGTTCAGCTCAGCCGAATCAAATTACATTAAAAAGAGCTGACACAGGGGTTCATCCATCATCCATACACTGCTGGAATAGTTATTTTAGAATTTTAGACAAATATGTTTTTGATTAGTACTTGAATTCTTAAATACAATGTATTCAAGTACAACTATTAAAGTGGCTTTATGTAGAATTTAGAAACCCTTGTTATTAGTGGCCGTTAAGTGATCTGCAGCAAGCAAATTATTGCTTGTGCTCGCACTCGTGCACACGTACGAGAGACCGAGTGTGCATCTAAATCAGCTCCCTAGGTCGAGAATCAGTTTATTGTGTACATGAATTCTGGCATTTGTAAGGACAGTAAGGACCCTGGCTCACTACACATTGGGACACTGGTGATGACAACGTCCTCGTTGTACAAGGTCACTACAACAGCAGAACTGATATTTTTTCTGCCAATTTTTGATGTTATTTAAAGTACATTATGAAAAATAAGTTGATTTTTACATACAGCCATACCTGCAATGTTTCAGTTGTAAATTAATTATGCACTGTCAGAAAAAAGGTACATTGCTGTCACTAGGGCGGTACCCTAAGGTACAAAACCGAAACGGTACTATTATATACCTTTAAGGTACTTATGTACTGTTAAGGTACTAATAAGCACTCTTAAAGTACTGATATGTGGTACCATTTAGTGGTGACTAAGGCACAAAGATGTACTTTTCATTTTTGTACCTTAGGGTACCGCCCCAGTGACAGCACTGTACCTTTTTTTCTGAGAGTGTAAATTAAATATATATGAGGAAACAGGCCTAGTATAAAACCTATTATACAAAATTCACTTTTATGGCATTTGAACATAAATGTGTCGGCAGTGTGTGTAGCTACACAAGTTACACAACCACCCTGTAATGGTAAAAATCCACCCACTCTTTTTTTAAATCTTCATAAATATTAAGGCCGTTAAGCTTGGAACATACTCTGCAAGAACAAAGAAATTTGTTCATTTTCTCGGGTGATAAGAACAAGAACAAAGTTCGTTCTGGCTAGAACATTACATAGGCTACTGCACGACAACAGCAGGTGCCGAACATCTCCGCTTCTCTGTTAAACCCTGCCCACTTTAAATCTCTGACCAATCACAAAATAGTTCTCAGACACCCACAAGAAAAAAGTTCTGCTCAGACGATGTATCGAGAACGACCTGCCGGAACTCCCAAACCAGGGCTCAGAGAACAAAATGACATCATTTTTTATCTCGCAACCCTGGGAGCGAGAACTTTTTTCTCAGTTCTCGCAGAGTATGTTGAGGCCTTAATGGTAAAAATCCAGCCACTCTTTTTTAAAATCTTCATAAATATTAAGGCCCTTACATAATCCGCAAGAACAGAGAAAAAAGTTCTCGCTTGCAGGGCTGCGAGAACAAAATGACGTAATTTTGTTCTCGCAGCCCTTTGGGAGTTCTCGCAGCTTGTTCTCGACACATCGTCTGAGCAGAACTATTTTCTTGTGGGTGTCCGAGAACTATTGTGTTATTGGTCAGAAATTTAAAGTGGGCGGGGTTTAACCAACGGAGATGTTCGGCACCTGCTTTTCTCGTGAAGTATGAAATGTACTGGCCAGAACAAACTTTGTAATGTATTTGTTCTTGCAGAGTAGTACCAAGCTTTAAGCAGTGTCTTGGAATAAGCCATTTGCCGTTTGCGTCAATTGATGTGCAATTTTTACCTAGGAACATCGTATTTATGATTATTCCGACAGCATGTGAAGGCAGCGTAAGATTTCTTTACTCGCTGTTTACATTCACAGACATAACCGACTGTGTTTGTGTTAACTTTGTGTGTTTTTTGACATAATCTTCTGTGTATTTGACAGTTTAAGTGCAATAAGAATAATATTTAATATGCAATAATATAATAATCATGGGACGCGCTGTCTGATAATCCAGCATTCTGTGCGCGTGCTTTGGATGTGTCCTAACAAAACTATATTTCAAAAGTTTAGACTGATTGATATGGCTTTAAAACGCTTGCAGATAATAAACTTTAATGATGATGAAGAATTGCAATGTCACATGAGAGTGACCGCAATAGAGATGATAATCAAAACCAAACACTTTTTAGTTTTTTGCAGTTTTTTTTTTCACGCACTTGAGTTGGCTCCTGTGATTTATGTTTCATGCCTAGAAAAACTTCCCCCGAAGGAAACTTATATGGTCCCTGGTTTTCACAGTGCATTGTGGGACTTTTTAAATAGTGAACGTTTCAGTGCACTGGAAGAATTTTATGATTGACATAGCCCTTAATATGTCCGACTCTGATTTGGGTCTTGACTACTAAACTAGTGAGCTGATTGCTGAAGGCCCCGATATACTCACGGGCAAAGTTATTTTTTGTTTTTCGCTTAGAAGTAAAAAGTAGAAAGTACCTTTGCAGCAAAAGTCCCGACACCGTCCATTCTGCTGAGAATGATTTTTAATGCAAATTTTTAAAATATGCTGCACACTTTCCTCTCAATAACAAAATAAGCACACAACAAAAATGACAGCGGTGAGAAAGCAGCAGTTAAGAAAGCATCTGATCATAGCGATGTGGATGTTTGCACCAGCTCTGCGAGTCACCGGTATCATGTCGACAGATGAGCTCCTTAAAATGACACTGTTATGATAGTTTGATTATATTTTAGACCATAGATCTGACTATGTGAGACTATAATCCCTTTTCTTTGCATGACATGAGATACTTAACCCTCACATAATTTGGATTTTCACGGCGGATGGAGCCCATCACATAAAAATCAGTCTGCAGGCTTTCATACGAAGTTGGGAAAGTCTTGTTTTTTAAGTTTTTTCACAAGCTGTTCATACATTGGCAATACAAAAAGCATTAAATACTTTTTTTTAAAACAACATTACAAAAGAAAAAAAGAAATAAAAAAACGGTGGAAATAAAACAGCTGTAAAAGGCAACTTTGTTTTTAATGCCACTGTCCAAGCTAGGACCAAAATTTTAACTTTTTTTGTGTGTGTGTGTGTGTGTGTGTGTGTGTATTACGCCTGTAAAATGTATTGAGATCTGTAAATAAATTCATAAATGTTTTTTTAGGTTGACAAATACAGTATGTCCTTGGTTCCAAAAGCACTGAGAGCATCAGTGAAGGGAAACGGCCTTGTATGAAGTTGTCAATCATCCAACGGGGTGCAAGTGTCTCAGTGCCATCTGCAAGTCAAATCTGCTCCCAAACTCCAACCCCTCCACAATTCACAAAACATCAACTCTGCAGCCAGCTCCACATGGAAAACCACTCTTCTAGCAGAATCTAAAACTTGCAAAGAGGTGCCTTTTTGACTTTGCTGAACCAATGATTCTGTCAAGTATGTCAAATAGCTAGTATGTTTTAAAAAATTATCTTAATCCAAATTCTGTCTCGGTTACCTCTTTGTTCATGATGTCAGAGCAAAGGGAAAAGGTGTTAGATGTGTATGTTATTGTCCTAACTTAAAACTGATTGTAAACAATGAAATTTATCAACAAGTGTGTTGTCACCTTCAGCTCTCTGTTCAGATGTATGGAATTAAATTACGTGCTCTGCACATGTATTGTGTTCACATCCTGATAGGCCTATAGCTGAAGAAAATGAGTTGACCCTGAAGAGCAGTGTGGTGGACCAAATCTAAATTCCCCTCATCTCTCAATGTCAAAATTAAATTTCATCCTCTATGAGCTCCTTAAAGCTGATCTTCTTCATTTGACTAAACAGCATGGCATTTTCCTGCATCTGCAATTATTTGTCATCTAAATGCAGTTTTCGGTAACTAGGACATTTCTTGGAAAAACTACACATTATTGTCTAGTTTAAGTGAGTTAAAAACAATTATGGTATTTTGAATCTATGCGTCTCCAGCTCCCACTCTCTCTGACAGGGCTGGGGAACCCAGGGGCACATAAATGATAATAAAGAAGAATTTTTTGGAAGACATGAGGACAGAAAGGGTCAGTGCTACTCTGTCTCTTAGTAGCTGGGTCTCTGAGCCGTCTGGGTTTTTTTTGCGGTCTGGCTCCTTCTGCTCTATTCCTGCTATGAGTTGGGCAGTCTTTCCAGGCCAATTTAAGGACGGCAAAATTATCCTCTCATTTTTCCAAAAGAATTAAAAAAAAACACAGTAGTGATGTTTTCAGACCAGACAGTCAAAGATAGTCCTGTCCAAAAAAAGGGTTGGGAATCATATAGAATTTAATGATTCCTGTTCGTTAACGCATCCATTATTGACTGATTTATATTTTTACATATGAAGTGACATTCATGTTTAATGAAATTAATTACTTGCGGTTCAGTAAGTCAGATTAATTGAGAAATGGCTCCAACAGATTCATATTCATGTTTGTGAATAGTTTAAAAAATGGCTCTCGATGTATGCAAAAAAGAACAAGCTCAGAGTTGTTCACTCGAGAATCAGACTTCACTGGACGCACTATAACTCACGAACAAGAACCAGCTCATAAGAGTCATTGGTACTACTATTTGCGTCTAATAAGAATCATTTGCTTGAAACTTTACTTGTCACGCTCTATGCTTTATGCTATGTCTCATTTCGAAGGCTGCAACCTCTTGAGGTCACATTTGCCGGCCACATACGTCATCAAGGCTGCCTCATTTCAGTAAAGTAACCATTATAAGTCATAAATAAATTACAACAATTTACACTTCACAAGGAATAATAGACTATTATAACGGATACTTTTCTGAAATTAGATATCCTTGATGACTGCAGCTGACAAATGTGATCTCCGGAAGACACAGCCTTCAAAATAAGACAACGGCTGTGTCCCAATTCAAAGGCATCCTTTCGAAGGATTCTAACTTCAAAGGCCACACCTTCGAAGGCCCCAAAGATCTGATTAAGCGTCTGACTAAAAATAATGCAGTAAATAATGGCCCAAATACCAATAAACTGACTTGTGCAAACCTTAGCAAATCACCTTGCATGATTCATTTAAATACTCTCCTCCCATAAATGTATAGCATCTGAAAGAAAAAAACTCCAACAAACGCATATAAGGTCAGCTGCAACTGTGTCCACGCCTTTTCAATGTTAATTTATCACTGCATGTCTTTCGTAAATCCTGACAATAGTTTTTTAATGCCAAAAGAGGTAAATCTGGCCCTGTGTATTCGGACATACTCTTTTGATGAGGAGCGGGCAAAACCTAACGCATGGTTAGTTGTAATACACATGATTTAAAACTTTCCACACACACCAGGATGACAAAACTTTGTGTATTTACTAGTTGCCATATCAACATTATTTAGAGAAAAATTGCGTCAAAATAAAAAATCTTTGGAAGATATCAGTTAATGTCTTAAGTTTATTTTTCATCTCTGTTTTTTGTGACAAATCTGATATTATTTTAATCTTATATCTGTTATTTAACAGTCAAGATCGTTCTTTAATGACACAAACTGGGTTTAAATCCCAGTTGTGCAGGTGGGGCTTGTTGTAACACTGCATTACAATGTTCCCCTATTAGAACTATGCTATTCTATTCTATACTTTTATGAATTCTATTGAGAAACCATAAGAAAATGGTGAATAATGACTGAGAGTTAATGTTCAGAAGTTATAAATTATTATTATGTTTTGAACTATGAACTGCTGTATAGCTGTGTTTTGCAGTGTGTTTGTTGTCAAACTCAAATATTAGTTTATTTTTAATTATTAAAAAATGCCATTATTTTATTTGAAAAAGTTAATAATTGTATTTTATTGAGAAAATATTTGAGTTTGTCTTGGATATTTTTGTTGTTGATTATATCAGATAACATTTTAAGCTGTCATTTGGTCATGTTACAATGTGCCCCCTCACATGTTACAATGTACCTCACCTATGGGGCATGTTGTCACACTTCACTTCCATTCTTTTGGGGCAAGTTAAGAAAAAGTATACAAATGAAACAAAACCAAATAATTGTAGACGTGTGAAATTAATGTGGGAAAAAATAAATATTCTGAACCTCAAGTGGATTTACACAAACTGAGAAAGTCAAAAAGTGTTAGGTTGTTCCCCGCTCTCCCCTACTGTTTTTCACATACTATATAGTAGGGAAGTCCTCGATTTTGGACGCAGGCACTGATCTTGCGGTATGTGCTGCGCTGAGAATGATTGGAGCAAGAATGCATGCGCAAAAAAACGAATGTCATCCACTTCCATTTTTTCTGCTCAAATAAACACAGCAATGTTTCATTGTGTCACAGAGCCACAGTGGTTTAACTTGTCAGGGAATGGCTTACTTCATTGTCTCTACCCATTAAACTACAATAGAAAGTATATTAACATCTAAATAATTATGCACTTTACCTTTAATTATACACACAACATAAATCAGCGGATTTAAATGAATTCTCATCGCTTTGGACATGCTGCCAAGTCAAGTAATGCAGTTCAAGAGGATGTCTGAAGTTATTTGGGTGATTAATCAAACTATCTTCCATATGCTACCTCCTGCGCACATCGCTTGCCTATAAAAACAGCAGCCTTCTGTCTTCCTTGCAAATTGAAATCCTTTCACATGGTTTACCTACAAATTATACACAAATCATACTTGAATCTAATCAATATTCAGCGGCATTCTCATATGCGAGGCCATGTATTTAATAATCGCGTAATGAGCCCCTTGCATAATGAGCATTTGTACAGCAGGGGGAGGTCAGCGGGTGGAGACAGCGGACGCGTGTGTGTGTGAGGATAGTGACTGCCTGTGGGCCTGGCCGGGGCCTTGAGGTGACATAGTGTTAATGAAATCAAAGCAGTAGGATGGATAGAACTATTAATAAGAGTGTTAGAGGTCTGATGATCCGTAACACACCAGGAGCCTCTCCCACTCCTCCACCACCGCCGAACCGGTGCGCCTATGGACCTGCGCATCAGAGTCTGTCTCAGTTTACTGCCCAGAGCCGCACTACAGAAGACTAATTAGGCTGTCAGGGGACACCAGCCCTCCCTTCCTCACTCTTGTGACAGCAATTAAAGGCAGAACAGGACGGCGGGGAAAGCTTCCCTGCTCCCACAGGTGACAGCTACGATGACACCTCACTGTTCCTCAGGTGCGTTCTGCCGCAGACAGATAAACCAGACACAGCAGGACGGAAGGGTGCAAACGCAGAGTGACATCTGTGAGGCTTTTTGTAGAGGCGGCTATTTGTAGAAACAGCTTCGCAATATGGCTCCCAGCACACAGTAATAACTGAGACGCTCAACCCCACGCAAGCGCGGGTGTGGAAAAACAGAGGTGCAATCTGATGAGACAATCTGGACAATCTCTTTCAATGTGCCCGAACTGCTCAACCTAATCACATTCCGATATGCCAAACATCCCCGGCTTGTTTTCAATGCTCTCGGTTGGCAGGCACTTCATGTACGCTTCTATCTAACTATACTTATCTTGTAGCGATACTTCACCAGAGCCTTTATTCCGCACAACGTATATCTGCATGACAATAGGGCGCTGTCTGATTGATGCAATTTACATGGGATCCCTGACCCGAAGTGGTGAGTGTATACATATTCCCCTTCGTCCTTGGCAAAAAGGCTGGGGAGAAGAGGAGAGAGAACATTTGAAAAGGCATGCGAGTAGACATCCTCCCTTCAACTCTGCATATTCATCCCCTGCGACAAAGTATTCCTATCACACACCGGTTGCTATTTACACTGCTTCCACCGATAAGAACTACGACGACCTGCGGTTTCTTTGTTCTTTTCCATCATTGTCCACTTTGCTGTGTTCAAAGTGAAATGGCTGCACAGAAAACACTTTTCTGAATAAAATACAGAGCCAATAGCATAATGCTGTCGATGTGGCTATCACAAAAATCCATATATTTTATGAGGACCCATGCTGGCTTTAATGTCTCCATACCGGCGTTGCCATCCCACGTCCCGCTGTGGGCAGCAAGAGGCAGGTCATTTAATAGCCCAGAGAGGGTGTGGGAAAGAATGGACCCGCAGAGAACCTCAAACTGTGCTAAAAAAACTGATCTATACTACCCGTGAAGAAATAAGTAATGGCATCTATTCGCTAACTCCCACTCTCCCTCTTCCTCTTTCTCTCCAGCTCAGTTTTCATTTTCAAAGTTATTGGCATGATCATTCTGCATACAATAGCAATAAAACACATACACATGATATACTACAACTTTAATAAATCAAAATAAATTAAATATTATTAAAAATATTAATAAAATAAATATTGAATAAACTAATTGTAAAATAAAACAATTAATAAAATGTAATACAAAATTAAGATAAAATAAAATCTTTAACAGTGACTTAAGTGTTAAAATGCTTTGTTTAGACAATGAATTAACCAGTTGATATTATGATCAGAATAGTGATTCTTTTACATTAGTATCTCCTAAACACAGTAGTAACATGTGTGTGTCGGGGGGTGTGGGGTCCAGGTGAACCCTACATTATGAGGACAAAACGTCCCCACAAATATGGCAATATCTAAAATCCTTGTCCGTGCACTGAAATTAAAAAGTGTGTCGGATTTACATGATTTAATTGTGTACATCGGTCCCACGTGAATCAATTAAGTTAAACAAACATAATTGGTTCATGTAACTTCAACATCATAGAATGAACACATTTTAAGTAACCCAATTAAGTAGTCTCAAAGTGAATTTTAAATGGCTCCCTGACATGACTCATGTCAGGACATGACTTTCATACATTCATTCACTTCAATTTCATATCCTTTAATGTTACACAACTAAATTATTTTACTGCACTAGCTAGTTGACAAACTTTCGGCTAGTAAAAACATAAATTAGCATCTTAAATGCTAAGCATTAAAAGCTGACTTAAGCTGTATCAATCCACAGCCTAAGCAAATGCTCCACTCTTCTGCATTGACATTTTTATTGTTCTAATAATTCCAAAATTATTGAATATTAAACACTATTAAACCAAATCAAGTCTCCCCCTTTCTCATCTTGCTCAAAAATACATTAAATAACAAATAACTTTTACCTATAAAATAACAACATTTACTCTCTCTTGATTTAGCCATATGCATAGCATGCTGGGAACTAACTAGTCCCGCCCAGTTTCAGTTAATGCAACACAAATCATTAATGTAATCTCAACACAAACGGATTAAGTTAACTTCAACTTGACTTATTTAACTGGATTGAACACAAGTTAGCCCAAAATGTATAGCAATTGTGTTGCTTTAGCTCATTTTAATCAAGCAATTTGAACAAGCAGTACAAATCTTTTTTTTTCAGTGCAGGGTAGTGATTATTTTGTTAGTTTACATAAGTATCTCCCACACAAAGTCGTAACATCTACTGTGTGTGTTTTTGGGGGTCCAGGTGAACCCTACATTATGAGGACAAAACATCCCCACAAATATGGCAATATCTGAAATCCTTGTCCGTGTGGGAACTTGTGGTCCCCAATCCCCATTAGGAAAACCGCTTATAAATCAGACTAAATTATGTTTTTTGAAAATGTAAAAAATGCTTGTTATGGGAAGAGAATATACAGTTTGTGTGAGGACTTCACCGTGGGACCTAAATTGAGGTCCCCATGAAGAAACAAGCTTATAAATCATACATAATTCGTTTTTTTAAAGTGTAAAAATGCAGAAAGTTTTCTTTAATGGGTAGGTTTAGGGGTAGGTTTGGTGGAAGGGGACATAATATACAGTTTGTACAGTAGAAAAACCATTATGTCTGGAGAGTCCCCACAAGGATAGCGATCCAGACTGAGTGTGTGTGTGTGCGTGTGTGTTAAGGAACATTTGATTGGGTTAGATGGATTCATTTTAGTGGACAGAGGAGAAAATGTTTGTGGAGACCTCACTTTCTGACCTCAATTATGGTTCACCTGCATCATAATCCAAAACAAAAACTGAATAAATGTCTCTATCTCTGCCACAACAGTGAGGCTGTAACTGGTGGAAAAGTGTTTCCTATGAGAGGATTACAGGCTTCTAGTTGACCTTTACAGTTTGCATGCATCAGGATTAAAAGAAATTATTCAAATACACTAACTGTGGGCAATCACCTGCACAATATAAACAAACTGAATGCATTTCACATTTCACAATTAAATTAGTGGGTTTATTTATCCGCCATTAGTAGTTTATTAATATGTTTTTTTTATTTGCAGCAATCTTATAGATATGGAGATGGATGAGGCTTTTGGGCCTCAAACAGGAAATGCTCTGGAAAGGTTCAGAATGTTCCAGACCACAGGTCGTTGTGCCAATAACAACCAAGATCACAAGAAAATATTGGTCAGTTTTTATATGTGGGTGAGTAATAACTGTAATCAGCAGACTTCAATAACATACGCAGACTTCAAAGTTATATCAGCATGGGACAAAGCTAATGGTTGTTCCTAAGATCATTTTGAAGTGGGCATATCCATTGGCATAAAGATATTAAACTAATAAGCCGAGATACTGTGGGGATTTTACTATGGTAAAGGGTTGTTTTTAGGCATGACTAACTTTTAGCCTCTTGTAGCTTATTTTTTTATTAAATGGCAATGTAATAAAAGGTGCGCTTGTTAAATAAACGATAGATAAATAAATAAATGTACCATTTATAAATATCCCATAATTATCATATTTAATAAAAAGAACATTATACAGATAAAAAGTTAAACACACACACACACACACACACACACACACACACACACACACACACACACACACACACACACACACACACACACACACACACACACACACACACACATGTTGTGTTTCCATGTTTTGTGGGGACATTCCATAGCGTAATGCATTTTATACTGTACAAACCATATTTTCTATCCCCTACACTGCCCCTGCCCCTAAACCTACCCATCACAGGAGACATGCTGCATTTTACATTTTCAAAAACATCACTTAGTGTGATTTATAAGATGTTTTCCTCATGGGACCAAAAATGTCCCCACAAGGACAAAAATTTGGATATTGCATCTTTGTGGGGACATTTTGTCCCCATAACGAGGGATTACCAGTCCACACACACACACACACACACACACACACACACACACACACACACACACACACACACACACACACACACACACACACACACACACACACACACACACACACACACACACACACACACACACACACACACACATAGATATATTTCAAATAAATGCTATTTTTTAACCTTCTATTCATCAGATTTTCCTGCAAAATGTATCACGTTTTCCACAAAGGTAGTAAGCAGCATAATTGTATTCAATATTGAAACTAATCTACATATTAGAATGATTTTTGAAGGATCATGTGACACTGATATATTAAAATAGAAAACAGTTGTTTAAAATTGTAATAATAACTTATATTAACAAATAAACAAATACATTTGATGAGGTGAGAATATGAAACTTCTTTCAAAATATCTTACCAACCCCAAACTTTTGAAATGTTGTGTATATTTAATATTTAATTATTATTTTTATATATTATAAATAATAATTATAATATATATAATTCCTTTGCCAGCAGGATGTTTGTTTTGCCAAGAAAGGTATAGCAAATGTAATTCATTTTCAGATTAATTGACTTGATGTGCAGTGCATATCAAGTATTTTACCACAACTTGAAAATGCAACTAATCTGATCAGAATTTTTAAAATAAAATTAAATAATGAGTCAATTTATATATTCCTTCTGGCTTTGTCTTAATCAATACATTCATCAGTACAAGGTCGAAGCTTCCTCTTAGCATTGCATCTCATCATCTCCTTTTGCCATTAAAGTGAAGTGTTTCAATAAAACAGCACATCTGCTGAGTATGGCAGTCACTGGATGAACCCGAATCTTCAAAAGCAAAATGTCAGCATCCTCATTCCCTTTGCTCTCTGTTGGTGTTCTGAGTCCTCCATTAGTTTATGGGTCAAAACACTAGTAATAGCCACGATCAATCTCACTTCTCTCAAAATCTTTTAAAGCTTGGTGTGTGGTTAATTAGCAATTAGGTGATTAGACTTTAGGGTTGTGGTAATAAGGCCTTTGACTTTGCAGCTCTATATCATTGTCGATGCCATTGAACTTACATTACACAGCCATCTCTGGGGCTACATAATACTCCTCCATCACACTTCACCCGTACTTCACTGCAAGGCAACTACAAAGCACAAATAGAATTTCTGCACATTATAACAGAAGATAGTCTTAAATTGCATGAAAATATAGCATAAAAATGTGAATATGATGGAAATACACTTGTAGAACAAGAGAGAGTGGAAATATTTCTTACAATCAGCATTTTTATTTGTACATTAATCTCATTTCAGTTATGCATTAGTAAGCCTTTGTAGTATAATTATAATAGAAAAAATATTGGTAGAAGGTAAAGAAATTTATTGGAAATTACCCCACCCCTCCTCACACACCCCCATCAAAAATAAATAAAAATAAATAATAAAAATAAGTCAAGTGTGACCATTATACATCAAATGCATTTTCACATGTTTATATCCATTAAGGCTGCTAGCTATGAACCTATTTATGTGTAATTTGAGCATTTAGTGTTAATATTGTAACCTAATAAAAGCATTGAACTTTTAATGGGGCTTTATCAGCATCTGTGGTTTACAAAGCAGAGGGCTAATGCATTTTGGAGGAGGATAAATGAAATGTACACACAATGGCCTCTGCTGGATACATTTAAGGAATCCTCAGTGTTGCCAGATGAAATTTGTGCTGTTGTTCTGTCATTAACTTGTCCGTCCCTCTCTTTAGTTGTTCTCATTCTGTTAATGCTTTCAGCAGCCTGTGACCCCTTCCAACCCCGCTATCTAAGCACAAACACTATACTGCACTCATTTTTGCAACTAAGCACATCTCTTTATAGCAGCACCATGGTGGGCGAAAGTGTAATGTATCATCACCTTTAAAAAAAAATCAGACTGAATAATCAAGTAACCTATAACACAACTCATACATCCTAAATGGTGCGCGTTAATGCACTAGCACTTGTTCCAGAGTCAAAATATGCAAACTCATCAGCTCTGGTAAAAAGTTAATAAAGCAGATAATGTTGCAGAGCATTCATTATCAAAGACATTTTAAATATAAGACTAAAGTAGAGCTGCACGGTTCTGGATAAATCTAGAATCACGATTGTTCTTGTTTATCATGATTCCCCCACGATTCTGAACAACAACTCAACAAAATGTCATAGAGGTTTTAGCTAAATGTTAAAGTGCCCCTTTATACTATTTTAAGGCTACTAATTTAGTTTTGGAAGTCTGCTACAACAGGTTTACATGCATCAAAGGTAAAAAAACTGTTTAATTTTCATAATATGCATTAAACATCACATTGTTCAATGATTCTCAGACAACGCAATAGAAGAATCAGTCTCTTTAGGCTTGTTTGAGATGCGCCTCGCCTCGCCTGAAATGATGGCGAGACTAGGCGGCTGCAGTGAAGAGAGGAGTGAAAAAAGTGCAGGCAAGACGGACAGTTCTGTCTTCTCGTAGTGGATCCGACACCTGCGAGATCAAAGGCGAATATCGCGGGATTCACACTCATGCACTGTTGCTGATAAACTGGATGTAATTTAAGTTCTGTTGCTTTTATATGAAACTAAATATTATGATTAAAACACTCAAAGTTTTTGTTATTTATTTCCATTCGAAAGACGTGTTTATAATCATTTTTACTTTAATTAGATACATGTTTTTATATATTTTTATAAATATGACAACAATCACATAACCCACTGAGAGGTCGCACTGTCGCACAGTTTGGGAATATTCACACATAATTTATAGACATTAAAACATGATATCAGAGTTTTAAAATCAAACATTTAAAAAAAGAATCACATGTCACGTTTGTTTAAACCAATGAGCATTAAGCTGTGTCGTCAGTAAGTCGTTTCCCATCATGCTTTTGCTCAGCGCAGTCGGTGGAGAGCAACTGCAGAATCCGACACATCCGCCTTTCGCTCGCGAGAGTTCTTTGACATACGTCAGCATGACATCAGAGGAACACATTTCTAACCGGCATACATCTCGCGCTGATCGGTTCTGCGCAGATTTTGCTCATCTCAAACAAGCCTAATGTTGAGCTGAAATATCAAGACCCCGCCCACATTCCCACAGTAACTCATGTTGGTGTGGAATAAAGCTATGGAAATGTAGAAATTAAAGTTGAAGCTCCAATCTCCTCCCAAAAATCCTGAAAAAAGTGTTAGTGCCTACGTGACTACTTTGCTCAACGAAGCTGTCAAATCAAACTACCTAAAATGACAGAAACCATCTTTGAAGAAAAAAATGTATTTGAAGTGTAATTTGATAGTTTATTTTGTCTCACATCCCACATTACATTACACAGAGAGGACGGAGTTTATGTGCTATGGGACCAACCACCTGGGGGCGATCGAGGTGCTTTGGCTTCACTTTTCAGGACTTTTGCGGTAAGCTTGGATTGTACACACTGTAAAGACGCGTAGCCATTACACCATATCAATTTATTTCAGTGCACATGCGGGAACTGTAGCAATAACAGTTAATACTTCAGCCGAGTAAAAACGTCAATGACTGGTGTAATATTAAAGGTTGACAAACAAATCTTGTTCCATCCTTTATCTTTACTCAAAGTAGTAAGAACGACAGACAATATGCATTAATAGAGAGTTTTGGGTAATAGTGGCCCACAGCTCCTTAGCAGATGTATACAATATCAAACACATAACTATGTATTTTGTACATACATCAATAATTATTCATACTTACCGGTTATGATTCAGAGGAGCAAGCTGGTCCAAATAAACTGGGTGCTGATTCAAGCATTTTGCAAATCCCACGTTGAATTTGAGAAGCAGTTTTCAGTAAAATGACATGTTTGAGGGCAGGTCAAGTTGTTTGCAGGCAGAAAACATACAACATAGGCGGGCATTATGTGAATGTCTTTTCTAGAGATGTAGATCTGTCATGCTGTGAGATTCAAAATACAAATGACTTGTTTATGCGGTTCTTTCTTTAGGGAGACAATAACTTTATCACGCACTGTCGACTTTACAACTTTGCAGAACATTCACAAACAGCTATATTACACACTGCATGAAAGGGAATATTTGAATGATTTGAATAAATGATTCAATGACTCACACATAAAGACTCAACCTGTTTCATTACTGGATGAATCAGCGTTTTTCAGTGAATCTATGGGGGAAAAAAAGGATAATCTCTAAAATATGGATAAAAATAATCTCTTGAATTAATTATTCAATGACAAATAAATTTTTAACAGTCACTTGTCGCCACCTACTGGTGCAACGATGTAATTGACACAATATTTATTTGAAGTTACTTTTCAAGTTACTTTCAAAAGGTGCTTTACTAATGTTCTGTGATCATACTTATCAAAGGTTTAATGTATATAGCCGAATCATTATAGCCGAATCCTTGGCATTTATAAGATTTATAAGAAATAAGATTGCGTGGGTGTTTGAATCAAGATCACAGTCTTTACTATGAAGGTACTTCAGTTTTTGAAAAAATCTGTTGAAAAATGACTCAAACACTTAATATCATGGCAAATCAGACTATCAATTTGCTCTCTTATCTAGGAGGAACAAGGTAGGAATTTAATAGATCTCATTTGTGATTTTTCTTGCCTACATATTTTAATCAAAACTGTAACTTGACAAATGGACTTTGCAGCCCAAGGATGAAATGCTCAGGGTGAGCTGGACTCTATTTATAAACCGCAAGCTTTAGATGCAGTTTCTTTTAGGTTCTCTGAGGTTGAAGAGAGTCTGTGCAGACAGGCAGGATGCCAGGTTCACCTGCTCCCTCTGCCTCTGCAGCAAATGCCAGATGGGCTGTTGGTAGGATGTGGTTCTACAAGCAGGAGGTCTGTAATCCGTGGAGACTGACGGTGGTTGATTGTGAATGACTAGAAGCATGACAGAAGAGAAATGCAGGAGATATTTATTCAAGCAGAAGCTAAGAAAAACATTATGCTGCCAGGACCTCTTGAGAGACTTTTGGCATTTGATTAGACAAAAAGGTGGAGTACTGAGGCAGTGTAGCGCGATACTAAACAGCCAGGACACGTAATGTTGGTGGTAATAAGAGTTGCATTTTATGCTGATTAGAAGCCACTGTTTTAAAATGAAACCCATGGTGCTTCAGCCTGTTACTCACCATGATGCTAATTAACTAATTCTCTTCGTCATTTATTCGTTCTTCATTTGGCAGAAAGGCAGTGCACGGGTACCCCCTATTACTGTGAAAGGCAAATTCACAAGTTGCATGATTTTTCAGAGCTAAAAACCTGCCTTTTATCAGGCCTATTTAAATATATTTTAAATAATAATATATATTTGTAGCTTTGCTACAGTAATAAAATACACTATATTGCCTAAAGTTTTGGGATGCTTAGTGCCTTTACATGCACATGAAATTTAATGTCATCCCATTCTTAATCAGTAGGGTTTAAGATTGCAGTCTCTGCTCTAATTAATCCCAAAGGTGTTCTATCGGGTTGAGATCAGGACTCTGCAGGCCAGTCAAGTTTCTCCACACCAAACTTGCTCATCCATCTCTTTATGGACCTTGCTTTGTGCACTGGTGCGCATCATGTTGGAACAGGAAGGGGCCAACCCCAAAGTTGGGAACATGACATTGTCCAAAAAGTCTTGATATGCTAAAGCATTAAGAGTTCCTTTCACTGCAGCTAAGGGGACAAGCCCAACCTCTGAAAAAAAAATCCTCACCATAATCCCCCCTCCGCCAAACTTTACACCTGACTCAATGCAGTCAGGCAATACTTTTCTCCTGGAAACCGCCAAACCTAGACTTGTCCATCGGATTGCCAGACAGAGAAGCGTGGTTCGTCAATCCAGAGAAAATGTCTCCACTGAGTCCACTGGTGGCATGCTTTACACCACTGGATCCAATGCTCTGCATTGCACTTGGTGATGTAAGGCTTGGATGCTGCTGCTTGGCTATGAAAAAAAAAAACATTTCATGAAGCTCTCTACACACTTTTCTTGAGCTAATCTGAAGGCCACATGAAGTTAGGAGGTCCGTAGCTATTGACTCTGCAGAAAGTTGGCGACTTCTGCGCACCTCAGCATGCGCTGACCCCGCTCTGTGATTTTACGTGGCCTACCACTTTGTGGCTGAGTTGCTGTAGTTCCCAATTGCTTCCACTTTGTTATAATACCACTAATATTTGACCGTAGAACATTTAGTGGTGCACTAAAATTGTATATTTTAAGGTATACGTGGCCGTGACTGGGGTGGTACCCTTAAGGGTCATTTTTTATACCTTTTTATAATTTTTTAAGTCAGAGGCAAGTTCAGTCCTAGAGAGCTGATGTCCTGCAGAGTTTAGCTCCAACCCTACTAAGCCACCATAGTATAAAACTCATGGCTCACAGCATTCATTGCAGCATTAAGTATGTCACCATTGTTGAGATTTATATGCTAATTCTTGATATCTGTGTGCGTCTAACACACACAGAATCTATTTATAAAATCAGAATTCAGAATGTCTGATCTGTGGCAAGAAATTATTGTTAGTGAATATTATTTATCAACATTTTAAGTCAGTGATGAGTTTAGTTTTTGTTTATGGCTTCTTTTGATTTCAACAAATTAAGTGTTTAGTTAACACTGTAACAAAAACCATAAACTCACATAAAAAGCCAAGCATCAAATTGCCCAACTAATGGAAACACTGATCACCATAATGGTGACCAAACATTTTCAATAAAACATTAACCTCTAAACCTCTGTTAATTCCCAATAAGAGCTTCTATAGATGTATTTCAGGGTTGGAGCCAAATTCTGCAGGACAGCGACTAGGACCCCTGCTCCAATTAGAAGAAAACAATGGTAATGGCCCCATAAGGTCCCTAAGGACCAAATGTGTACCTTTAAAGGTACAGTTATACATTTTGTACAAAATTGTACCTGCACTGTACCTTTTTTTCTGAGAGCGTGAGGAAATTTCACGAATGGACTGCATGTCTGAATGCCTAGGTGCTTGGTTTTATACACCTTTGGCCAAGGAAGTGATTGGAAGACCTGAATTCAATGATCTGCAGGGGTATCCCAATACTTTGGCAATGTGTATATTTTGAGTGAAGAAATTTTGCAATACCATTTTAAGCTATGTTTATCACTCAAGCAGACTCACATACCTCTTAGAATCTGCTCTCTGTCTTTAGATGTGGTGATCTGTAAAGCTCCATACTAATGAGAACACTCTATACAAATAACAAGAATATACCAGACTCCATCTGGCTCATGAGAAATCAGTTGTATTTATGAGAGCAGAGCTCCTATCCCGACTGCATAGTCATTATGCACATAAAATATATATACAAATTCTCTGGCCAAGCTCTTGTTGTTCATTGTTAGCTTCTGTTTATAGTCACACTGCAGATGGGGAACTGCCAAACCTGCACTAATTCTACCAGTGTAATTCGGAGCGGAAAGCAGAACCACAAATCAGGGTGACAGCAACATTCAGCAGCAGCTCTGTAAAAGGCCCTTGCTGCCTCGCTAAGGACAATCGGCTGAGATGTGGTAAATTGCGTCTCTTGAAACAGCTTGAATTAAAGGAAGTTGGCAGTGCTTTAGGGCTCAAATTACTTCATTACTCACTATAGATATCGGACGAAGACTTTGCTAGAGGAGGGAAAGAGGAGTCCAAGATTAAGGAGCTCAGTTGAGAGGAAGACAGGCTGAAAAAAACAGCATACATTTTCTCTGTGTGTTAAGAAAGTGGCTTGGATGCAGATTAGGCCTATTTCTGAACTAAAAGGATTCTCAGTGCAAATTATAGGCTGACTGTGTCATTTAGAATAAGGATAGAATTAATATATGACTAGAAGCCATGCTTTCGGAAATGCTCTTGCTGATAATTGGGCTTTCATTTCAAGCTCTGTCCATGAGGTCCAGCAGTTCTGTAAATTGGAGATTTTATAAAGTACATTGTGCTAATGTTTACATGACCCTTACATAAGTTAACAGATTTTGACTTAAATATTAACAAATTGTGCTGTTATTGATCAACATTTTGAACGTTATGCAAGCTCTACATATGTAAACTTGATAAACTTAAGTTTAGTAAAAAAAGATGAATGTAAACTTATCTACCTAAATACACCATTAAAATGCACAGATATGAGTCACTGTTTGCCTCACAACATGATAAGGCAATACTTAACATTTTTAGGATCTCTCTGCCTGTAATGGCGACAACTCTCCCCGCATTAAAAACACATGACAAACAGAAGGAATGTGAATTTCTCAGCTCTGTTTGGAAAGAAGTCTACACTTTATATAGAGCTGTAAATGTGGAAGCACATAAACACAAACTTGCTAAGCCTGGAGCAATCGATGTTAATAAAAAAAAAAACAGCAAAAAAACAGACTTTTCTAGAGTCGGCCTCAGATTTATATAGTCCATTTGTCCACCCCCTTGTCCTCTCTTTGGTTTCTCTCTGTGTCTGTCTTGCCCTCTCTTTCTCAGTCTCTCTGTTTTATTTTTTACAGTCAGTCCCATTAGAGAGCTTGTTCATGCATTGGCATAGCCTTAGGCCAGCCAATAAATGACTTAAAATAATAAGGAACAAATGTTCTTGAACCAAGGCTGTGTTAGATGGCTTGAGGAAGAGATAGAAGTGCAGACCTAAAGTCACTGAACAGGCTTTGGACTCAGTGATTGCCCTTCTATATGCAGATTTGTTTGTATTTAAGTTCCAAGCGCATAAAAGATTGATATAAATAAGCTTAGTTATAAAATATTTTTTTCCTCTTGTAAAGCAGATAACATGTGTTAACCAGAATCTGTCAACAAAGCCAGTGGTTGCTGTCAGGCCACTGTGGTGATGCACATGTCCAAATCTTCCCACATTTGTTTTTACAACCAGAACATGAATTTCCAGCAGTAGCAACACTTGTGTACCTAATGTCTGTCAGAATGATATGTTTCTTTAAATTCAACAGTAAAAATGTCTAATGCAAGACATTTAAAAGACATTGCAATGCTGAAAACTTCACATAGCCTATGTTCGAATTCAGTGAAATACGAAAATTTAGTAGTAAAGTTATACCAGTAAAAGCTGGTCCCTGTAGTGTGCTAAACAAATTTGACTTGTTTTGCTCGAGGAAAGTCATAGAAAAGGATTGTCACAAGTTGGTAATTTCATAAGTAGGAACATATAGAACTAAACAGCCTGCTATTCCAGCTAGCTGTGGAATGCTAATGGAGGACAAGTGAAAAAACCACTCATCTCGACGATATCTGGGTCAAACAAGACCTTAACCTGAACTTAACATCAGTGATGATCACCCATTCTTTTACGTTTTACACATTTCTGAGAAATTTGACTATAAAAAACAATGTTAGTGTTATAAAGTACACTGATAAAAATGATTATGTGGTGAAGTAAGCAGTAGAGGAAAAACAAATGCAATTTCTACATGAAAACTAAGTTCAGGCAAGAATTTCAAAAAACTAATGTTAACATCACTGTGTATTTTTCACAACTTCCGTATTTGTGACCGGAAATACCTAATCGTCGTGGTAACCTACTTCCGCACCGGTCAGGGCAACAGGTAGCCGAAACAATTGGCTCAAGCAACGGAAAGAGTTATTGTAGCTTACCAGGCTGTCCATGTTATTCCCAAAAGCAGTCACATCTGTCGTTTAATTCCTTCCCTGTTGATGGTGAAGTTCGACAGAAATGTATTTAGGCTATCCGGCGGGATGAAGGACCAAACTTTCCTGCTCGTGTCCTACATCCCTTTCAGCGCATGACGCACCTCTGTGGGGAAATATAAAACCAATATTTTTTTTTAAACTAATATTTAACTTATATTATTTATATTACTATCCATTATTTACTGCTATCTATTTAAATGTTTTATATGCTGTAGTATTGTTTCACTGACGGAACTAATGTTAGGCTACTAAAATAAACACGCATGCTTAAATGGATGAGCCTTGTTTATATTTATTTTCAAAATGCATGCTATTTGATTTAATAATGAGGCTATTTACTATATATATATATATATAAATATATATATATATATATATATATATATATATATATATATATATATATATATATATATATATATATATATATATATACAGGTCCTTCTCAAAAAATTAGCATATTGTGATAAAAGTGTTCATTATTTTCCATAATGTAATGATAAAAATGTTACTTTCATATATTTAAGATTCATTGCACACCAAATGAAATATTTCAGGTCTTTTATTGTTTTAATACTGATGATTTTGGCATACAGCTCATGAAAACCCAAAATTCCTATCTCAAAAAATTAGCATATCATGAAAAGGTTTTCTAAAGGAGCTATTAACCTAATCATCTGAATCAACTAATTAACTCTAAACACCTGCAAAAGATTCCTGAGGCTTTTAAAAACTCCCAGCCTGGTTAATTACTCAAAACCGCAATCATGGGTAAGACTGCCGACCTGACTGCTGTCCAGAAGGCCATCATTGACACCCTCAAGCGAGAGGGTAAGACACAGAAAGAAACATTCTGAACGAATAGGCTGTTCCCAGAGTTGCTGTATCAAGGCACCTCATTGGGAAGTCTGTGGGAAGGAAAAAGTGTGGCAAAAAAACGCTGCACAACGAGAAGAGGTGACCGGAACCTGAGGAAGATTGTTGAGAAGGACCGATTCCAGACCTTGGGGGACCTGCGGAAGCAGTGAACTGAGTCTGGAGTAGAAACATCCAGAGCCACCGTGCACAGGTGTGTGCAGGAAATGGGCTACAGGTGCCGCATTCCCCAGGTCAAGCCACTTTTGAACCAGAAACAGCGGCAGAAGCACCTGACCTGGGCTACAGAGAAGCAGCACTGGACTGTCGCTCAAATTTTACATGTCATTCGGAAATCAAGGTGCCAGAGTCTGGATGAAGACTGGGGAGAAGGAAATGACAAAATGCCTGAATTCCAGTGTCAAGTACCCACAGTCAGTGATGGTCTGGGGTGCCATGTCAGCTGCTGGTGTTGGTCCACTGTGTTTTATCAAAGGCATGGTCAATGCAGCTAGCTATCAGGAGATTTTGGAGCACTTCATTCTTCCATCTGCTGAAAAGCTTTATGGAGATGAATATTTTGTTTTTCAGCACGACCTGGCATCTGCTCACAGTGCCAAAACCACTGGTAAATGGTTTACTGACCATGGTATTACTGTGCTCAATTGGCCTGCCAACTCTCCTGACCTGAACCCCGTAGAGAATCTGTGGGATATTGTGAAGAGAAAGTTGAGAGACGCAAGACCCAACACTCTGGATGAGCTTAAGGCCGCTATCGAAGCATCCTGGGCCTCCATAACACCTCAGCAGTGCCACAGGCTGATTCCCTCCATGCCACGCCGCATTGAAGCAGTCATTTCTACAAAAGGATTCCTGAAGTATTGAGTGCATAACTAAACATAATTATTTGAAGGTTGTATTAAAAACACTTTTCTTTTACTGGTCGGATGAAATATGCGAATTTTTTTAGATGAATGTGAGCTGTATGCCAAAATCATCAGTATTAAAACAATAAAAGACGTGAAATATTTCAGTTGGTGTGCAATGAATCTAAAATATATTAAAGTTAAATTTGTATCATTACATTATGGAAAATAATGAACTTTTATCACAAAATGCAATTTTTTTGAGAAGGACCTGTATGCTATATATAATGTGTGTGTGTAGACTCTAACATGATCAAATTAAGCAAATTCACTTTTGCAAAATGTCTCCATTCATATATTTTGTTTTAAAATATATAACCGTGATGTTAATCAACATTTATTTTTTATTATATTTTATTTAATGATATTTAACATTATTCACTTTTGCAAAATGTCTCCATTCATATATTTTGTTTTAAAATATATAACCGTGATGTTAATCAACATTTATTTTTTTATTATATTTTATTTAATGATATTTAACATTTATTCATATTCAGTGCAATGCCTCCTCTAAAAAAAATTGTTAACATATATTATTATTATAGCTTGTATTTTAAAATAAAAATAGATCTATAATTTTATAAAAAGTATTAGCCTATGTTGTAAAAAAAAAAAAATAATAATTGTGCACACTGCGTGATGTTTAAACTATTTTGAACTGCATGTAGCCAAAGTCCGGACAGACAAGATATCATCTTGTTTAAGGAAGACGTGTCATGTAATGCTGATTCTTCATAGCTACGTAATCTGACACTTATGTAAATAGTT
This sequence comes from Gobiocypris rarus, assembly GCA_023029165.1. NCBI lineage: Eukaryota > Metazoa > Chordata > Actinopteri > Cypriniformes > Gobionidae > Gobiocypris > Gobiocypris rarus. Next base: position 26,042,654 of record CM040926.1, on the reverse strand, counting down.
CTAATTGTTTATTTCCATTAAATGTAATATTTGGTAAATACATTAGCGAAGTTGTGTTAGCGACTCTCTGATCCATTTTCTCTTGATGTTTGTGAGAAAGGACTATTGTGTAGCCTACCAAGTATTGATGTCTCTGTGATCAGGTGGTTCGTTACTTGTATTATTTACTTAGATGTTTCTAAGTAAAGCTGACAATTTAAACACGTTGTGCTCAATACAACACATTCATTCTTGAACTGTATAAACACATTTTTTTTTAAATCATTTTTTTTTTCTATAATTTTAACAGAGCGCCTCGTTCTAAAAAGGGTCTTGCTTTTCTCCCCCACATTCTTAACACTGCTTATTCTGCTTTTTTATTACTTATTTGAGTTATTATGTATTAGGAGCTCCAATCATGTGTAGCAAATTCTCCACTTCACTTCACCTTATCTGTATCTCTATCTGCTGTTCTGTTTATTACTTGAAACCCTCATAAAAATAAATAAACATAAAATGTAATAAGAAAAAAATAAGATGCGTGAAACTCATCAGCAAGATCTGAAATCATTTTAGCAGTAGTGTGTAGTCAGCATGTATGCTGCATGCTCAGTTGAGTTCATCTCATATTTTTTCATTCAGCAAATCCCATCGCTGCATAATGAAAACACACATTTATTAGTTTGATTCAGGGCAAGCAAAGCGGTTGATATCACAAAAACAGCTGCAAAAAAAAAAATGAAGTTGAGTTGTACTCATGTCATGCAGCATGCTAACACAAGAAAGAGACTGTGTGGTTTCAACCCAGAGAACAGAAGACGCCAGAGAACCGCCATCTGGGCCCAACAAAGAACTGTCATAAACGGCCCGGGAGATCCGTGAGAATGAACAACCCAGCCATCTTCCACTAACACAGCCTGTTTTCAACTTTTTTATGCTTTGAACAGGGAAATGTGGGAAAGAGGTTGTCAGTGGCAGACTGCTGAATTTTTTTTTGTTTGGTTTTGCTTTGCATCCACAGCCCTCCATCTTTTGATGCTCGTGTTTATGGACTGTGTCATACTGTTCAGTAATTAATTCATATTTAACTGACAGTTTTAAGATATTTGAATTCAGTGATCCTGAATGTTGCCTAGGATATCCTGATCGGGAATATAACAGAAAAATGTTGATTGAGGGATTAACGCATGGGTCAACCGAGCACTAGACAAGAAGGGGACTTCAAATGTGGGGTCTCTGCTTTGTATTCCAGTGTATAAGCAGGAAACATATGACACTTTCCAGGACAGACTTTTGAGTCAAATCTTGACATTCGCATGAATACAGGTCATGTAGCGGTCAGCAATGGCATGCAAATGTTTGTGTAGAGGTGCGTGTGTGTGGTGTCTCCAGATACCCAGACAACTTAATCAGATTCTTCTGTCTGGATTTCCCATGCTGGCTGTCCAGCATCTTTCAGCTGTCCGCAAGCTGTTTTAATGCATACATAATCAGACACTCCAGTGTGAGTCTTTTGGACACTAAGTCATTTGAGGCTGTGACCGCGTCGAACGAGAGACAGCTGGTAAAAGCAGCGCACCAGAGTATCTACAGGTACTTCCAGCAGAAGTGTGCGAACGCTGACAGAACAATGAATCCTGGTCAATCACTACCGAAACAGCCAAAACCTTTCAGAGAAGACTCACCAGCCACCTCCGCATAAATCCGACATGTCACCAGGCAGTCTCGCTTCTATTGGACATAGACTGACACCCAGCAACAGCTCCTGAGTCGAGACGGTTCCACCTTATTGCACAGCCTGTTTGATTTATGTTCTTTCAAACACTGTTTGGGTTTGATACATTTCTTTTCTCACACCTGACAGCTGACTGAAAGAGCGTTCTTCAAGAAACGTGTGCTGGGTGGGAGGTGTCGCCTTTCTTGCAATGATGGAACAGGATAATTAAGTTTGATTATTGAGCCCAGAGGAATTTACACGTTTATACTGTTATTATGAGCATTCAAATTACGACATATCGACTGTTTGCAAGCTGAACATCTTAAGTCCCGCTAAATCATTAGCAGGTTGTGACAAAACTGCTAATTGAGTATTTGATATAAAGTGAGCAGTTTTTTTTCTTTTCTTTCAGGTTCTGTCTAGTTAGTGTAAATATAGATCTGATAATTTCATCAGTTCGAATAGAGTTTACTTTCATCCATTCATCCACTCTGTCTATAAGAACTATAAAACCTTTCAAGATCTTTTCAGCCATGCAGACGAGGCTTTGTCAAGCCACCATTCAAACATACATTCAAGTCATGTCAGAAAGATCATAATCATGAGTTGAATGAACATGAATGACACCCCAAAGTTATAATTACGAGTTGACCCCTGAGTTTCCAAATTGTGTGTGTGTGTGTGTAAGTGAGAAAACATGGCAGACACAATGGATGCGTTGGCTGTGTCTGAAATCTCATACACTCGAGTAGGTACTTATATTGAATAAGTCATTACTGCTAAACAAGTATGCTCTATATACAGTAGTATGAATGCGGGTATGAATGTAATCCCGGTGCATTACATTCGTTGTCATTATCATGTAATAGTATCCATCATATGCACACTTCAGAATCTTAGAAAGAAGTAGTAGGTCATCCAGGTACTTTTTGTGAGTAATGTGATTTTTTCACATACTGTTTTTCACCTACTATATAGCGAAGTATGCAATTTCGAATGCAGCCTAGGTCTGTATTGATAGAAAATGTATTACATTTTTTTTTCATTAACAATAAAATTTATTAAGTCGACATCCCAAATGGTAACTTCCTTCGTCTTTATAAACCTTTCTTTTTTAATTAAAATTGGACATATTGCATGCATATGAAATGCTTTAAATACTGGTTCATTTTAATGTACTTCCTTAAATGAAAATGAAAATTTTTGTTCAATTCAACTTAACTTGAAAAACCCCAATCCTCAGTTCAATTCTGAATGGAGAACAACCCTGACTCTGAGAACGTTTCTTTTTTTAATCATCTCCAAAATTGGGTTTCTGATTACAACCAGACCAATGTTGTTGTTTTTTTTTTTTTTTTTTTTTTTTACTGCAGCACCTTAAAAGGGCTTGATTTCATTCAGTGTAAAAATAGGAGTGTAAAAATAGGCATTCTTTTATTTATTTATTAGCTGATGTATTAAATCATTGCAATAACAATGTGAGCTGGAAAGCTTTCTGAGAGCATTTGATTTTGCAATGGTACACATCATTAACATCGAGAACATGACTGTAACATGTTCTAAAAAAGAAGTTTAAACCAGGTGGTTTGCTGATCTTCATGGTCTCATAACCTGGCCAATCTGGTAAGCATGGTTTCCTGCAGAAAATCCTTCTAAAAGGGACCAGAGAGCCGAAACCATCTGGCCCTGATAGGCTGGTTTAAAGGTGCCCTAGAATGGAAAACTGTACCTTGGCATAGTTGAATAATGAGAGTTCTGTACATGGAACTAACATACCATGAACCTCAAACATTGTTTCCTCCTTCATATGTAAATCTTGTGCTTGAAAAAGACCACTGAAAGTGAATCCCAACATAACACCGACTGTGACGTAACAGTCGGGATCATTAATATTTACACCTCCCCAAATTTGCTTATAACCAGGCCATGTTCAAGGCCAGGCAGAATTAACGTGGACCTGCACCGAATCATCAGAACTTCTGCAGGTATTGTGAAGATAAGGACAATATAGTGAAAACGGCAGATCATGGATATAAATGTTATGATCCAGGCTGTTCAGGGTATGTGAGGACTTTTCATAGCCTTCCCACAGAACAGAACTGTCAAGATGCATGGCTGATGTTTATCTTTAACAGGATACAGCAGCAGTTGAATTCAAAGTTGTTAGTTTGCTCTGACTATAGTGTCAATTTCGCTAACGAAAATGTAGAGGAGCATTCGAGCGTTCATGTTGCTGTCAGTAATTTAAATCCCCCAATCAGAGCTTTTGTGAAAAGAACACAATTACTATCCAGTGTTTTACTTAAATATGTGCAATCTGGCAACCATGTGCACGCGAGCTCTCTCGTGTGCATTCGGATGATCTGAAAACACCAAAAACAAGTAAGCTGCATTTCAGCGATCTCCATTTGAGATGTTCTGCTTAAAGTGTCTTTCAGGTGGTCTGTGTTCTGTCACAACCCATGACCCGCTTGTGCTGTTTGCGATTGTGTTTGCTAAACTTGTGTGAGCTACTAAAATGAGCCAATCAGGGCAGAGCTCAACATTATTATTCATGACCCTTCCAAATAAGGCAAAAACAGACCACTTCATTCTAGAGACAAATCCTTGTAAATGGATACCTAAATGGATACCACATACCTTCTATGTAGATATCAGAGAACAATTTAAAAGATTGTATCAATGCATTCTATGGCACCTTTAAACTGTTTTTTTATTTTATTTAGCGAGTGTCACACAAAGAGGTTTGACTTAAAAACTCATAAAAGTCAGGGGAAAGTCAAGAGGATTTAGAGAAATAACTTCATAATCATAAAAGCCTTAATAAAATGGCTCAAATAGCAAGCTTTACAAATATAATTGCAAACCTGGTTTAGCAGAACATAAATGAGACAGCTTTTTTAGATCAGTGACAAGTAAAATTAGAAGTTATTTTATATATATATATAAAAAAAAAATCCTGGGTTTCACTGATTCAGAAAGGATGATACTCACAAAAACATCTCTTTTGATTATCCTCTCTATTGGCCATGCATTATATTCATTAATAAAAATGTCTAGCCCTGTCTGTAGCCAAGCAGCTGATTGGTTTTCCTATTGATTCGTTGCTTCTCATCTGGGAACAGGGTGAGATGTGAGGTACGAGTTGATGTTCAGAAAAGCTTTAGGGTGAGAGTGAATGTGCCATGTGTCTTCATCTATAAACGCAGCACACGCTGACTGCCTCTGCAACAGAACACTGCCAGAGTACAAAAAAAATGACGGGGTGAGGGAAGAGTGGAATGTTAAATCTGAATAAGCAGGAAAAATACATCAGCGAGTCACAAAAAGACTGTTAAAGGGAGCAGTGAAGGTGACGGAGGAGAAAAAAAGGAGGACAAAAGAGAGACAGAGATGGAGAGGGTGGATGTGCCAGGGTGACGAGAAAATAAAGAGGGAACCTGAGAATGGAACAAATGTGACAGGATGAGAAAGGGAAGAGTGGCTAAGAGAGTGATGGAGCAACAGAAAACAAGGCAAAATTAAAGCAGGCCTGTAGAGAGATGAAGATGGAGTGAGGAGAGAAAAAAGGATTGAGAGAAGACAGAACTATTGCCATGAAAACATGACAGATTAAAGGGAAAGTTCAACCAAAAAAATGAAAATTCTGACATTATTTACTCACGTCGTTCCAAACCTCCTGTATAGCAAAAGAAAAACAGGAAATAATAAAAAAAAAAAAAAAAAAAAAAATAACCATAAAATACCCAAACTACTCATGAACTATTCCAAGTCTTCCAGTTGAACTATGGAAACTGTCCTTAGTTAAAGGAACATCAAGCGTAATTGTTTCCTCAGTGTCTCATAATCAATTATATAGCTAGTTTTTTTTTTTTTTTGTCAAGAATGTTGATACAGTCCAACACCACTGATACGTTTCATTGACTCTTTGGTTGCACTGTTACTCCAGTCTAATTCATTCACTCACCTTTTTTTTTTTTTTTAACAAGTGACTGTCTAAATACCTGAATTGTGAATCACTCACTTAACAGGTTTGTTCAATAATTATTAATTCAGGAACGAAACTTGTCTTATGGGAAGAGTCATTAAGTCATTCAGTCAACCATTTAATGTAAAAACAATGGCTGTCATTCTATCATTCATAATAGGAAGACATGGTGAAAAACAGTTTTTGAAAAGAGTAGTACGTGCGAATGCACTCTAGCGCGATTCTAATGCACTTTACTATCCCATCAACCAAAGAGAGAGAATTTGTAAAGCGATTAGTAAAATAAAGCCTGTGGTAAACACAATTCTTAAATGTTTTGCTCTACAATGTACAAACACCCATATCGAAGGCAAATTTTGAGGCTGTTATTTGAACGTTTAGGGTGTTTTGGAGAGTGTACAGTTTACGTAAAACAAAGCATCAAGTATCGTCAAGTTATGTTTACCCCAGACCTTATTTAACTCATAATTTGAAAACCCCCATTTTAAAAACCCATAGGAAATTCTCGAGGGAAACAGTGGTGAATTAATCATCCCTGCAGCACTATTAACTTTGTGCTTATTTAACTGTTGCAAATAAAAGCAAAATTACATTTACAAAAGTGCTATTGGCCAAAATCCCCTTTCAACTACTCATTTAAACACACTGCATATTTAACTACGGAGTGCAAAATTATAAAACCTGCATGATAAATCTTAAACCACTTCAACCTTGTTCTATTAGGAAGTCAAATTAAAGGAAAAAGGAATTGCAAAAGCACTGAAATGGTTCTGCCATGTGTAAATGAAGGATGGAAGCTTTCGGGTTTTTTTCTCTGTGTAGCCCTTTAATTAACACATCCTTGTTTTAAAACCCCTCAAACCCGAGCACTGCCCTTGGAGGAGCATCCACTCTAATAGCTTATTAGTTGGGTTCCTGGTCTGTTTCCTTGTTATCGGCGAAAATGTGTGAGCAAAATCAATTCTCCTACAAACATCCCGCAACCCTCTCAGCACCGTTCTCTCGCTCTCTTTTTCTCATTTCCTTTCTCCCTCACCTTCACTCGGTTTTCTAAACACGCCCGCCAACAACGGCCACCGTCAATAAGACATAATGCCTCTGTATTCTTCGCTGATGGCCTGATCTTTGCTTTAAAAATGGATCCATTAAGAAAGAATGCTATCTCTCTTGTCCTTTCAAGTGACTCTGCATATTCATTATAAAAACGCCACAGGCACTAACAGTGCCAAGTTAAACGTGACCCTGGGCCAATTATGCCTGTCCCACAAATACAATTACAGATACTGTCATTCAGGCGGAATCCCTATTATTACCGGGCCAAGCGCTAACAGCCACCGCGAGGACCTGCGAAGGCCATACTACCGCAATATTAAGAGCTGTGATACAGTTAGTTGCTATCCGAGCCGAGCTCGCTGAGAATATCTGAGCTTTCTGAGAGATCTCTGACAGAGACAACAGAGCGAAGCAGCATCCTAATTTAGCATCATTTCTCTGCGGTGGCTTTGCGGCAGCAGGGGAGCCTGTCACAGGCAGCCCGGTGTGACAGGTGAATATTGGGCTGAGCTTCCAGCTGTCTGCCTTTATTCTGTTACCTCCAGAGACAAAAGCCATCACAACACGTGTGCGGCAAAGCGCCCGCCCAATCAGAGCCACATGGCGAGAGAAAGAGGAGGGAGGAGAGGAGAGCGATGGCTACACTCAGCCTGCAGTCTGAACGAAGGCTTTCTCTTCGCCTGTTCCCCTGCTGGTCAAACTTATTTTTCAAATGTGAGATTGCCTATGATCAGTTAGCTATGCATGAGCAGAGCAGAGGACATACGGGTTACAGTGCCCACAACCAGAGGGGGATTGTTAGAGGGCTGTGATGAGGTAGAGCCAGAATAAATCAGACCTTAGTGGGTGAATGCACAGTCAAAAGCAGTCACCTCGCTGAAGAGAGGCTGTTTAATGGGTGTGAGTCTAGTCGGCTGTACTTGTACTTGATTTTCCCAACATATTGTTATGGAAACAGAAAAAGGTGCCTTATAGCACACTAAGTGAGCAATCCAAAGGCAACTGTAGCAAAGAAAATGTTCTTAATATTAACCCTTAAACGCATGACTGTTTCGCCCATAATTATTCTTACATATTTGTGTATATATATATATATATATATATATATATATATATATATATATATATATATATATATATATATATATACACACAAATTAAGCATAACATTATGACCTAATATTGTGTTGGTCCCCCTTTTGCTCCCAAACAGCCCTGTCCCCGTCGAAGCATTGGACTCCACTACACCCCTGTCAAGATGTTAGCAGCAGATGTAAGTTTATTGGAAGTTTAAGTCCTGCAAGTTGCGAGGTGGGGCCTCAGCACATCCCACAGATGCTCGATTGGATTGAGAGCTGGGGAATTTGGAGGCCAAGTCAACACCTCAAACTCATTGCTGTGCTCCTCAAACCATTCCTGAACCATTTTTGCTATGAGGCAGGGCGCATTATCCTGCTGAAAGAGGCCACAGCCACCAGGGAATACCGTTTCCATGAAAGGGTGTGCATGGTCTGCAACATTGCTTAGGTAGGTGGTACGTGTCTGTCAAAGTAACATCCATCTGGATGGCAGAACCAAAGGTTTCCCAGCAGAACATTGCCCAAAGCATGACACTGCCTCTCTTGCCTTCTTCCCATAGTGCATCCTGGTACTATGTGTTCAGGTAAACGATGCACATGCACTCGGCTATCCACGTGATGTAAAAGAAAGCGTGACTCTTCAGACCAGGCCACCTTCTTCCATTCCTCCGTGGTCCAGTTCTGATGCTCACATGCCCACTGTTCAGCAGAGGACATGCCTACTGCATAGCGGCAGACCTACGTGCATCAATGAGCCGTGGCTGCCGATGACCATGAAGTCGGTTCACCAGTGTTTCTTCCTTCCACTTTTGATAGATACTGACCACTGCAGACCAGGAACACCCCACTGCAGTTTTGGAGATGCTCTGACCCAGTTGTCTAATCATCACAATTTGGCCCTTGTCAGACTCACTCAAATCCTTATGCTTGCCCATTTTTCCTGCTTCTAACACATCAACTTTAAGTACAAAATGTTCACTTGCTGCCTAATATATCCCACCCACTAACAGGTTGCCGTGATGAAGAAATAATCAGTGTTATTCACGTCACCTGTCATAATGTTATGCCTGATCAGTGTATTTCACAATATTACTGTCTTTACTGTATTATTTCAATTATTATATCAAATAAATGCAATCTTTTTGAGCATATGAGGCTTCTTTCGAAAACTGTAAAGAATTGCATACCAACCCCAAACTTTTTAACTGTATACATATAATATGTCTATTACTAATTTCTAATTCCTGATATATCAATGCTATCTCATGATCGATTTGTGCGTATTTTACAAGGTGGCTAAATCGTAAGGATTTGTACAACCTCACTCGAACAAATTTGTACGATTTGTCTTGATGGGTAGGTTTAAGGGCGGGGTTAGGGGGAGGTCATTCGTACAAATTCATACAAATTGGCCAACTCGTCAAATACGTACGGTTTAGCAAAAAACCTTACCAATTCGTACAAATTAGTATGAATTAACCACCTTGTAAAATATGTACGAATTTCAGTGATATTGGGTTGGATATAGAGTTCAATCACCACAATTTTATTTCATGTGCTATGAAGAGAGTTTGTGATCAACAAAACAGGCGAGATATTATACTGTTTGCCCTGAAAGTAACTAGAGGCTTGACACCATGAAGAATTTATTTTGATTGGCACGAGCACACTCAGCTTTGGGCAAGCTAGGTATCAATATTTAAACCAGTCTGAAAAGTTCCAAGCACTTCTAGACCAAAAAAAAAATAAGGTAAAAGAGACAAAAAAAAAAATCAAAGAACAACATAATGGTACTTGGATGTTCAAAGAAGGTGGGCTGAAAAGTTTGAGAACCACTGTCTTAAGATTCAATTGTATTCTGGAGTCTTTAAAGGGATGTGAAGTCAGTCAGTCATGGTTAGTCAAGTCACTGGCTGTCTGATACATGAAGACCGGAGCTGGCAGCACACAGATGAGGTGTACGTGTAAAATATGGAGCTGGACTGGCTGAAAACAGTAATATTTACCCTTAGGTTTGTTACAGTGCATGTAAACACAATGGATCAAACAGGCAGTGGCATACAGTGATGCATTATATCTATTTAAATTAATCTACTGTATCTTTAATCTTTTTTTCCATATTTACTGCAATCAGGACAGTAAAAAATGACTAGCCCCAATGGGCGATATATCACTAAACAAATTGACTGTGCTACAGAACACGATTGCAAGTTTCTCAGAGACGTACTGGAGCGTCAGTGTCATGTTACGTTGTTCTCACGGCTGTGTGTGTTTGTGTACAGGCCTCGCAGAAACCAACATAAATCAGTTTAGGAGGAAATGTCATTCAGCATCTCTAATCCGATTGTTTGTCCTGGTAATGCGATTGTTCTGCCGTTTCATTTGATCAGCTGCAACAGATTTAAAATCCCTCGCTCATCCTCGACCAGTATGTTTCATCATATGTCTCTTCCATTTATTTGTACAATACGAGGGACAGGCATATTGACTGTATGACAGACATAACGTCCAGGTTAAATGGTTTACGTTTGTGCATTTTCTGTTACTTATTGCAATTACAGCGGGATTATGGGGCAGTGTGATTGTAACCACCTGCCTGTGCCTTTGCAAAGGCTGAATGCAAGAATATTGGGGTAAATGTCCATCCTGCTGATGACATTATCATCAATCTAAAATGATCTGATTAGATTGACAGTTTTCATTTAAAAATCAACACATCTTTATAAATGTGATATAGACATTTAATGGCTTTATAGGTGTCATGTAATGTGATATTGTGTACCATTGCACTGTTGCTTTAACCAGGAGTGACGTGATGCAACGGGAGGGGGGGGGGGGACAAAGGGATGCGGGGAAACGGGAGGATGTCAAAAAGTTATGGCGATGGGTTTGTTAATAAACGGGGGTTCCCGATAAACTGCCTCTTTACGGTCATTTTACATGGTGTCAGAAGTGACAGGATAATGGCGAAGTTTAATCCACCATCAAATTTTTCCCTCGATAAACCAACGGAGTGGATGGATTGGAGACAAAGATTTCAGCGCTTCTGAACGGCTTCAAAGCTGGACAAAGAGGACGGAGAAGTGCAAGTGAGTTCATTTACGCCATGGGGAGCGAGGCAGAGAACATTTATAAATCGTTCGCGTTCGCAGAAGAGGGACAGGAAAATGACTTTGCAATCGTCCTGGGAAAGTTTAACGACTACTTCTTCCCGAGGAGAAACGTCATTCACAAACGTGCATGCATTCACCAGCGAGTGCAACAACCAGGCGAACTAGCTGAAGCGTTCATCAGAGCGCTGTATTAGCTGTCGGAGCACTGTGAGTTTGGCGCCATGAGGGATGAAACGATTCGCGATCGCATCGTAGTCAGCATCTTGGATAAAGATCTCTCTCACAGGCTGCAGTTGATCACTGATCTCACATTAGCACAAACAATCCAGACTGTTCGCCAATCGGAGGAGGTGGCCACACAAGTCAGCATGCAAGGCGAGACGGTGAGCATGGTCAGAGCAGTTGTCAGCACAAGTAAGCAACTTGCGAAAGGACAGCAAAGGCCTAAATACAAATGGAAAATGTGGCTATTGTGGGAAAGCTGCGCATGCAAGTGATGAACGCTGCCCTGCGAAGAAAGGTAAATGCCACAAATGCCACAAAACCGGACATTGGGCCAGAGTTTGCCACAGTAACAGGTCAGTGAGAGAAGTCACAGAATGTCTAGACCAACCATCATATTTTCTGGGTTCAGTTTATAATGTAAATACACTGGAAGAGCAGTGGATGGTAGAGCTCCTGATTGGGGTGACCCCTGTAAAATTCAAAATAGACACAGGGGCTGATGTAAACATTGTGGCAGAAGAGACTTTTAGCAAACTAGTCCCAGCAAAAGCACTAGAGCCAACTAATGTTACGCTGGATAACCCTGGGGGGAAGCAAGCCTGCCTGGGTCGGTTCCAAACCACCGCAGTTTACAAAGGACAGACATACCCATTTTCTGCCTACGTGGTCCGCGGATACAATGTAAACAACCTCCTGAGTCGGACTCTATCCACTGACATGAACCTTGTTAGGAGAGTGGAGGAGGCGAACAGAGTGGCCCTTGAAAATTATGATGCGTTTGGTGAGCATGGCACGCTAAAAACCGTCCCTGTCAAAATTCAGCTAAAAGACTCAGCGCAGCCATGTGTAGTACACACTGCAAGGCGTGTTCCAATACCAATGCTGCAGAATGTGAAAGAGGAGTTGCAGAGGATGGAGAAAAATGGCGTCATTGAGCGGGTGACAACCGACTGAATGGTGTGCGCCGATGGTTCCCGTTCTGAAAAAAAATGGCAAAGCACGCATATGCGTGGATCTCAAAAGACTGAATGAAGCAGTAAAATGAGAACATTACGTGTTACCTACTGCAGATGAGATAATTGCTAAATTGAGCGGTGCAAAATTTTTCTCTTCCTTAGATGCAGCCAGCGGATTCTGGCAGATCCCTCTCCACCCAGATAGCTGCAGACTTACCACCTTTATCATGCCATTTGGGAGATATTGTTTCAGGAGGCTTCCCTTCAGGATCTCGAGTGCTCCAGAGATCTTCCAGAGGAAAATGCAGGAGACTCTTCGAGGGCTGGAGGGGGTAGAGGTCTTCATGGACGATTTACTGGTCTATGGGTCTTCCCTGGAACAACACGACTCTCGTCTGGAACAAGTGCTGCAGAGAGTGGAGTTTACAGGATTAAAATTTAATCCTGATAAATGCACGTACAGACAAAGCCAACTTAGGTTCCTGGGTCACCTTATCAATGAGACAGTAAGTCAGCCAGCCGCTATACGAACTACTCCGACAGAAAAGTTTGTGGATGTGGACACACACTCAGCAGACAGCGTTTGAAAACGTCAAAGAGCTGCTCATGAGGGCACCAGTTCTCGCATATTACGATGTCAATAAGACGACTGCTGTCTCAGCTGATGCAAGCAGTTATGGACTTGGTGGGGTGCTCTTACAGCTACACAAGGAAGGATGGAAGCCGGTAGCATACTGCTCCAGATGTCTCACTGATGCAGAAACCCGATATGCACAGGTCGAGAAGGAATGTCTGGTCGGCGTATGGGTGTGCGAGAGGTTTGACAAATATCTGTGCGGCTTGGATGAGTTTAAGCTAGTGACCGATCATAAGCCACTGGTTCCTCTTGAAACCGTTCCAGTATGGTGCCAGAGACTTTTGATGCGTTTAATGCGGTTTAAGCCCAAAGCAGAATATGCGCCAGGCAAGATGCTTGTTGTTGCAGATACATTGTCAAGGAGCCCGCAAATTGCCACAACAAAAGAAACAGAAACACATGCTGATGTGGAGCGCTATGTGGATGCAGTAATACATGGTATACCTGCGACATCCCATAAAATGGACTGTATCAGAGATGCCACTTCAACTGATGGTGAATTGCAAGCCGTAATCAAGTTGATCAGAGCTGGATGGCCACAACACAGGAGCCAAGTTCCGGTAGCAGCCAGGGAGTATGCAGATGCAAAAGCAGAGCTCTCAGAGCATGAGGGCTTAGTGATCAAGGGAAGGAGAATCGTTGTGCCAAGGGTGATGAGAACTGAGATTCTGGGAAAGATTCACGAAGGTCACAAGGGCCTTACGAAGTCTAGAGAGAGAGCACAGGAGTCAGTGTGGTGGCCTGGAATTTCGGCTGACAAAAAGAACACTGTGCTATCATGTCAGATATGCCATGAGTTGAGAAATACACAACGCAAAGAGCCCCTGATCCCCACACCACTCCCAGAACATCCCTGGAAAAGGATTGCAGCTGATCTTCGTGAACACCGTGGTCAGAATTATTTAATCGTGTCTGATTACTATTCCAGATTTCTTGAGATTCTACACTTTTCTACACAGATTCTACACAGTTGAAGACTATCTTTCGGGATTCAGATTCGGGATTCCAAATGAGGTGGTGAGTGACAACGGTCCTCAGTTCTCCAGTGCAGAGTTTCAGGAACTAGGTAAGCAACTGGACTTTAAACACATTACATCAAGTCCTCACCATCCTCAGGGTAACGGTCACATTGAAAGGGCTGTGCAGATTGCAAAAAGAATCCTGAAGCAGACAGATCCTGTGGTAGCTCTAATGTGCTACCGATCAACCCCTGTGCCACTACAGGAGTCAGTCCAGCAGAGCTTCTTATGGGAAGGAAAATCAGAACAACACTTCCAACCCTAGAGAAGAATCTTCAACCTAGGTGGCCAAACAAAAAGTCTGTCATGATGAAAGACAAAATGGAGAAAAACAGACAAGCTTTCCACTACAATCGTCGTAATGGAGCTAAAAATCTGTTAGCACTGAGACCAGGTGACACTGTTCTTACCAAGCTGGACCATGAGAAGGTCTGGGCTTCACCAGCAGTGATCAGGCAAGAAAGTGTAACACCTCATTCTTATGTTATCAGGATGGAACATGGAGCGGTTCTGAGACGGAACCGACGTTATCTTCAAGCAGTCCCAACACCAACACTGACAGCAAAAACGACACACATTCACCACAAACAAAAGAGACTGTTGACATTCAGCCTACACCTATGGATATAACAGAGACTGTACCAACCCAAACATGCAGGAACACATTTCCTACTCCGAAGCATGGGCTGATACTTACTAGGTCTGGACGAGTCAGTAAACCTGTTATGGCGATGGGTGTTTGTTAATAAACAGGGGTTCCCGAGAATAAACTGCTTCTTTACGGTCATTTTACAATAGGGTGCAAAAAAGATCTATTAGCTTATTAGAATTCTTAAAAAATAAAGGTTCTTTATAAACCTTTCCAATGCACAAAACGGTTCTTTAGGTTATTAAAATGTTCTTCACATTAAAGGGGCTACACTTTAAAAATAAAGGTTCTTAAATGGTTCTTTGGCAGGGTGTATGGTTCCATGAAGTACCTTTAATATCCAAAGAACCTTTCCATTGCACAAAAGTTTCTTTGTAGTGCCGAAAGGTTCTTTAGGAACCAAAAATGGTTCTTCTATGGCATCACTGTGAAAACCCCTTTTTGGTTCTTCCTGGCGCCTTTATTTTTAAGGGTGTAGAAACCCTGCTGGTCTAAAGAAAAGAACTTTGCAGTAACATAATTGTTTTTAAACTAACATCCCAACGTCATCCTCGCTGCTGAGAGATGTAAATATACGTAAATACACTCGACAAAAATGACAATGGTGAGAAAGCAGCAGTTGAGAAAGCATCTGATCATAGCCATATACACTAGATATGATTACACCAGCTCTGCAATTCACTGCCATCATGTCGACACACGAGGTAATTAATATTTAACTGTAATGATGAGACTACAGTCTATATAGATCTAGAAATTATTCATTTTCTTTGCATGACACATTGACATGACAGTCCAGAATGGCTCTTTTGGCATTATCCTTAACATTTTTTTAAGCATTCGTTTCATGTGTCATAGAACAGAAGAGGCTTTCGAGAGCGAATGTAAACATCATATCCTTTTGATTTTCCTAGTCTTCACATAAAAGTCAGTGTATTGACTTTCATAGATAACCTAGGAAGTCGGGGGAAGGTTTCGTTTTTTTAATTTTCTTTACAGACTGTTAACACACACCGTACCATGGCTGCAGTGGCGCAATGATTCGTTGGTATTCTGTGAAACATGGTGGTAGTATACACCTTCGACTTACTGTCACAGCCCTTTACAACACACATAACCATGGTTAATCACACAGGTAAATCCACAACACAATTTGTCGGCTGCAAGCCTGAAACTTTCTCTGCAACTACACGAACTTAGTGCCAGTCACATTGAAAGTTACCTAGCTGGGGGCTACTTACAGCGCTGCGTAATATCATTGTGCTGCTGTAGCGATGGTACGGCCGCGAAGGTCCGAGACTATTACGCAGGAATGAGAAAGTAGTTAAGATGCTAATGGACTGATTAGAATCAATGATGTATGCTAAGCTATGCTAAAAAAGTGCTACCGCAAAGATTGGCTGAATGGATACAAAGATTGGCTGAATGGATTAAAAAACGGTAAAACTCAACTATTTAACTCTAGTGGAATTGGAAAATGAGCCAATTTTCAAAAAAAAAAATTTTTATGGCATTGCTGCCCTCATTTGTAATCTTTATTTTAAAAAAGTGTATTCATAGGTATTCGTAAATATTTTTATTTATTTATGGCGAAACATATATAGAGCATACTGACAGCACCTAAAACACAAAAGTATCTAGTTACTGTATGTGTACAACCAAGCCAATGCTGACAATGCCAAGCTCATAGGCTTGATTAGCAGGGAATGCATGAACAGGTAAAAATCAGATAAGCATCTGCCAAACGTCTAATTATATTCTAAATATATTTATATAGTTACATTTTACAATTCATTTTTATGATAAAACATGTTTGGGTCCCCAACTTCAGCTTTTCCTCAAACTGAGTTATCAAATCGTTTCTGAAGACTTATGTTTATGAATGTTTTATGGTGCATTTCACACGTAGCCTACAGCAAACATAATAAAACTTAAATGATTAAGTAATGATTAAATGATGACAGAATATTCATTAATTTGAACATTTCAAAGTTAAAAAGTCTTGGGTAAAGTAATGGAAACCTTCTAAACGTTTTGAATGCTTCACCGGAAATCACTCTGAACAAAATTAAAGTGTTGTAATGTCAAACTATTTAAATGCGTCAGAATCAGAAACATTTGAATGTCTCTAAAGTTATTCATACGTAAAATGCTTACGCTTTAGAGGCTGTCATTGCAATATAAATGTGCTTTTCACTATTTATGGAAAACCTCAGGTGTCTGTGCAAAATACTGTTGGAGAGCATGGAAGACTTCATAATGATGAGTTGGTCCTGCGGGGTGTATTGCTCCTGGTTCTCATTGATTTGACCATGCTGATAAGCTTGACTAATTGCCTCGCATTGTCATAACTCAAGTTCACCCAAGTTCAGTCCTGCAGTGGTGATTACAGAAGTGTGTGCTGTGCTAACTGTGCTGAATGCTGTTATTGATTTACAGCAGTTTGTTTGGAAATAAAGGGATTTAATAGGCCCTTTATAGAAGTGGTTAATGCAGAACTCCACTGAGCACATACAATCAACCCTCAGACAATTCAAGCCGTAATGAAGCTAATGGATTCAGTATGTTTACCTATACCAGGCACTCATTAGCATTCACTCATTTCTGTTTCATCTGATACAATAAAGTGTTAAAAAACTAATTTCACAACATGGGTCCCATGAGCAAGCCTCTACTACAGCCCATAAGGGGAACCGAAGAAGAGAAAGGAAACAACAACACTAAATTGATTATGGCTAATTACAGAAAAAGCACTCATATGGTCTCTACGCAAATGTTGGCTCTAAAGAGGCCCCCATCCAAAATCATGACAATATGCTTCAGATTATTCAGTTATTATGGTACATTTTTTCATTATTTCTCAATTCATTGAAGACAAGGGAGGCGGAGCGCTCTTGATGAAGTCAAATAGAGCTCTGGGGCAGAGTGACTGTTAAACTATATTACAGAAGGAAGGCTGATTTAAAGTAGCCTACAATGATTTGGGAAAGTCAATGAAATGCTATGGGTCATGATTTTTTTGTTCTTTTCATTTTTTTAAAAGTAACAATATACAATAAATTGAATACACCTCTTCCATGGTGAGAATGTTTCCAATTTGTTTCTGTCTTGATATCATAATTAAAGGGTTAGTTCACCCAAAAATGAAATTTATGTAATTAATGACTCACCCTAATGTCTTTCCACACCCGTAAGACCTCCGTTCATCTTCGGAACACAGTTTAAGATATTTTAGATTTAGTCCGAGAGCTTTCTGGTCCTCCATTGAATGTATGCACGGTATACAGGTCCTTCTCAAAAAATTAGCATATTGTGATAAAAGTTCATTATTTTCCAAAATGTAATGATAAAAATGAAACTTTCATATATTTTAGATTCATTGCACACCAACTGAAATATTTCAGGTCTTTTATTGTTTTAATACTGATGATTTTGGCATACAGCTCATGAAAACCCAAAATTCCTATCTCAAAAAATTAACATATTTCATCTGACCAATAAAAGAAAAGTGTTTTTAATACAAAAAAGTCAACTTTCAAATAATTATGTTCAGTTATGCACTCAATACTTGGTCGGGAATCCTTTTGTAGAAATGACTGCTTCAATGCGGGCGTGGCATGGAGGCAATCAGCCTGTGGCACTGCTGAGGTGTTATGCAGGCCCAGGATGCTCGATAGCGCCTTAAGCTCATCCAGAGTGTTGGGTCTTGCCTCTCAACTTTCTCTTCACAATATCCCACAGATTCTCTATGGGGTTCAGGTCAGGAGAGTTGGCAGGCCAATTGAGCACAGTAATACCATGGTCAGTAAACCCTTTACCAGTGGTTTTGGCACTGTGAGCAGGTGCCAGGTCGTGCTGAAAAACAAAATATTCATCTCCATAAAGCTTTTCAGCAGATGGAAGCATGAAGTGCTCCAAAATCTCCTGATAGCTAGCTGCATTGACCCTGCCCTTGATAAAACACAGTGGACCAACACCAGCAGCTGACATGGCACCCCAGACCATCACTGACTGTGGGTACTTGACACTGGACTTCAGGCATTTTGGCATTTCCTTCTCCCCAGTCTTCCTCCAGACTCTGGCACCTTGATTTCGAATGACATGCAAAATTTGAGCGACAGTCCAGTGCTGCTTCTCTGTAGCCCAGGTCAGGCGCTTCTGCCACTGTTTCTGGTTCAAAAGTGGCTTGACCTGGGGAATGCGGGACCTGTAGCCCATTTCCTGCACACGCCTGTGCACGGTGGCTCTGGATGTTTCTACTCCAGACTCAGTCCACTGCTTCCGCAGGTCCCCAAGGTCTGGAATCGGTCCTTCTCACAATCTTCCTCAGGGTCCGGTCACCTCTTCTCGTTGTGCAGCGTTTTTGCCACACTTTTTCCTTCCCACAGACTTCCCACTGAGGTGCCTTGATACAGCACTCTGGGAACAGCCTATTCTGCTCAGAAATTTCTTTCTGTGTCTTACCCTCTCGCTTAAGGGGTGCCAATGATGGCCTTCTGGACAGCAGTCAGGTCGCAGTCTTACCCATGATTGCGGTTTTGAGTAATGAACCAGACAGGGAGTTTTTAAAAGCCTCAGGAATCTTTTGCAGGTGTTTAGAGTTAATTAGTTGATTCAGATGATTAGGTTAATAGCTCGTTTAGAGAACCTTTTCATGGTATGCTAATTTTTTGAGATTTTTGGGTTTTCATGAGCTGTATGCCAAAATCATCAGTATTAAAACAATAAAAGACCTGAAATATTTCAGTTGGTGTGCAATGAATCTAAAATATATGAAAGTTTAATTTTTATCTTTACATTATGGAAAATAATGAACTTTTATCAAAATATGCTAATTTTTGAGAAGGACCTGTAGCTACTGTCCCTTTCCAGAAAGGTAATAAAAACATCATCAAAGTAGTCCATATGTGACATCAGTTGGTTAGTTAGAATCTCTTGAAGCATCGAAAATACATTTTGGTTCCAAAAATAACAAAAACTACGACTTTATTCAGCATTGTCTTCTTCATACATTGTTTGTTTTCAATTCACGAACAAAGATTCGAACCTTTATGAATCAGAGTATCGATTCAGAATTCAGAATCATGAATGTTTGAAGAAGACAATGCTGAATAAATTTGTAGTTTTTGTTATTTTTGGACCAAAATGTATTTTCGATGCTTCAAGAGATTCTACCAACTGATGTCACATATGGACTACTTTGATGATGCTTTCATTACCTTTTTGGACATGGACAGTATACTGTGCATACATTCAATGGAGGACCAGAAAGCTCTCGGACTAAATCTAAAATATCTCAAACTGTGTTCCGAAGATGAACGGAGGTCTTACGGGTGTGGGAATACATTAGAGTCATTAATGACATAAATTTCATTTTTGGGTGAACTAACTTAACCCTTTAAGAGATAAACCTTGAAAGACTGGAATTCTCAAAAAAGAAAAACTTGACATCTTTTATTATTATTTCTTAGGAAAATCTCAAGGTTTCTCAATAAGGATAAAACATATTAAAATATCAGATCATTTGACTTTACTGTGATTTTTCCTTTTTTTATGGTTCATACTGTATAAATCCAGAGTAGACTACTGATCATTCCTCATTCAAGTTTGACTGTTCTATAACCAAAAATCACAGTGCTCTTGATTTTCACTCTTCATTCTCAGAATAAAACCACCCTGTATACTCCAAAAGAAACATTTCTGCTGGGTCGGGAGGTAAACAAGAGGTTATGATGAAGCTGCAGGTGCACTGATCCCTGAACTAGCAGAAATGAAAAAGAAAACTCTTGTAAGGTGCATCGTTCTTCTATTTTTACCTAGCCGGGCAAATAGCATTTAGGACGTGATCACTCCAGTGGCGACTGAATGACTTTAACTGAACATTCATTCACTGCCTGGGATTTATCAAAAGAAATCTGTTGAACTGTGAAGACACATGAGAGATGGAGAGTGCTGAATAGAGTGACTGAAATAAACATACGTTAGAAGTCTCCACTCAGCAGAAGGACAATACCGACTGATTTGGATTTTGACTTGGGGAAAATTATGGAAGAATATGTGAAAATGAGGGATGAAGGAAGGGTAAAATCTCCACGCTCATCTCTCACTCTTTCTCCATCTGCAAAAAAAAAAAAAGATTGACTGGTCTGAGCTTTTGAACTTTTCATCCTTAAAACTCTGTCAGTCCTGCAATTTTCAGGCTTGGCAAAGCTATACACATCATTAACTGAACTGCAAATTTTGCCTGATTGCCTCATTATAAAATATGTAATTAGCCTGATGCATTTAACATTAGACACCCAGGCTGCAGGAACAGATCATTCACTCAAAAACTTCATAAATATAACGTATTTTGATATCTGCAGCAGAATTATTTATTTATTTTCATACCAGACAGAAATGCTCGTTAGCAAATGATTGCATTTGATTAGATAAGGCATTACAGGTCAACTCCTGTGAAAAATAGTAAAATACTTCTGGGCAACAGTCTTTATGAAGTTTGTATAGTATTGCATCTATTTATAGTTACACGTTTAAATGGCATGATGTAATGTAACATAATAAAATGCATGATATTTGGTGCCGATTATGTGTTTTGATATATTAAAGTTGTAAATATCTAAAATAAATAGTACCATAGAGGTTTATTATGCACAGGCCAAGATGGCAGACTTGATAAATTAATGTTTTGAATGAATCGGTTTAGTAAATGATTCAATATCTCGCTCGTGGGCTGATTTGTTGCCTTGCTGCCTTATCAGGCAATGACTTGTAAGGCAACATAAGCACAAAGGTACCTCACGAAACTGATTTCAGATATCTGAAGCAGCGTTGCAGTTTAATGATCTACAGCTAAATAAAGCGAGCTTTGGTGTTAACTAAACAAATATTTAATTACTACAGTAGTAATTGCAGTAATTCCAGCAACTGCAACTTTCAGTCTTCATCTTTCTTTTTCTAGCTCAACTGCCACCTAATGAAACGCATAGGATTGTAGGATATCAAAGCCAGTGAAGGATACATCTAGGGGTGCACCGATACGATATTAGGATCGGATATCGGCCACGATACTGACAAGTTAGCTGGATCGGGGATCGGAAAAAATTAACAGATCCACAGGCCGATCCAGTTTTTTTTTTTTCTCGCAGCAGAACCTACGTCATTCGTCAGCTTCACGTGTGTCGCATGATAGAGGCAACATGGAGCGAGCCAGAGACTCGGCTGCAGGGTTGCCAACTCTCACGACTCACGCATTTCTGTCTCATCTCATGCGCTCACTCTGCCCAACTTAATTGCCAAACCTGCTTTTGATATTAAACAAAGCTTATCTTTTACATTTTTCAAACAATAAATAGCGTTTTGGCGCTAATTTGGCATAATGTTAAAGCCAGAGGCGTTGAAAAACGGAGGTGCGACATCTCATCTCCCGGCGGCGCGCACTGTCACGTGGTTCATGGAGCGCTGTCTCCATGCATTTGAATGGCTTTAGCGGATACACAACAGTTTCACTCTATACAGATGTTTGCAGCACGTTTTGGTAAACAGTACAGCATTGTGTGCATTGATTATCAAGTAAACCATATTTACAGGATCGTTTTATTATGGAGACTGATAGAGATGCAACTCAGTTAACATTAATGTTATTCTTGTATTTAGCCCTCAGGTGTTCCAATTGGTTACACTCATACTCATTGATGGTCAAATGTGACCATACACCGTAACCGTTTTTCAATTAAATAAATGTTATATATTTTAGTTCAATAAGAATTCAACACTTTACATACATCTGTTATTTTGTCTTAGTTATGTTTAGTTAATAAAGTCTGGTGCCTTTAGTCTCTTCAAGGAATGTATAAGGTGGAAGGTATACAGTTTATAATAAATTCAACAATAGTATCGGATCGGTATCGGGTATCGACAGATGCACAAAACTGATATGGTAAATGGACTGCATTTATATAGCGCTTTAACAGACCAATGGCCATCCAAAGTGCTTTACATCTTGCCTCACATTCACCCATTCACCCATTCACACTCACTCATACACCGACGGTGTCAGCCATGCAAGGCGCCATCCAGCCTGCCGGGAGCAGCTGGGGTTAGGTTAGGTGTCTTGCTCATGGACACCTCGACACTTGGACAGGTGGAATCGGGATCAAACCACCAACCTTCCGCTTTGCAGACAATCTACATGAACCACTGAACCACTGCCGCCCACCGATATATCGGTATCGCATCGGACTGAAAAAGTTGGATCGGTGCACCCCTAGATACATCTATGCTGCCTTCAAATATCCACCAAACGAAGGTATCTTAGGAGACAGAAGTGAAGCTAACATTGGATTTGAACGTGCCTTACGATATCTTCCTATCTTGAAATGTGTCCTCCGAAGGCAGCATTTTGCAGTTTTTGGACGCAGCCGTGAATAAGATTTGTTCATGAATGAATATTTGCTTTGAACAATTTGTTTGATAAAATGAATCATTGACTCATTCATATAGACAGTCACATGTCACCAATTGGTGTAACTATGTAACTTGCAGAAAGATTGTCTGAAAGACTACTGACGGTCTGTCTAGAATCCATGTTTATTTCCTCCCAAACCAGTTAACAAACCAGTTGTATACCATTGATACCTTATATACCTTGAAAGGTAACTGCATGATTGACTTGACCAATAAAGTCTGTTGTGGAGTCGGATTTCTGCTTAACTTGTATAATATGGTTGTAGGCTATATATTAATAAAAATAACTTTTCCTCATCCTATAAGTCACATTTACTGTTGTTTGGGAAATTATTGTGTGAGAAAGAAAGGTTTCTTTTTTATATGTAGTCTATGTTTTTCAAACACAGATTTTGCATTGGGATACACAGATTCACCAAGCTGGTTAGTTTGACAGTGTCTTCTGTTTGAGTTCAAACATGGATGTTAAAGGTTCTTCATGGAACCATAGATGCCAATAAAGAACCTTTAATGTTAACAGCAAACACACAAGGCAAAATTAAGTGACTTGAATAGTGTCTTTTTTAAGGGTATCGGGGGCCATTTCAGACACAGCCCGTGATCTAAACAAGTTGTGTTTGGGCTCGTTCAAGACAAGAAATAATCTATTTAACTATATAAACGACTATGCTAACTAGATGCTAATATACGCTATCCTGATCATTTTCAATACCCAAATTCCAACTCCTGACTCGCTAAAGTGGTTTTGACGGAACCAGCTGTACCAGGAGCTGAGCCAAGGGCGTGGTGAGCTCGTGCCAGGCGTGTGGTAGTGAGCCGTTGGAAGAACCGTCCTACGTCACGATGTACCACAACGTCCAATAGGAAAATTCAACTGCAGTAGCCACCGTTCAACCTTAAGAAAGCAGCACTTTGGCGGATTTACACCATATTTTATAGAATTAAAATCTTTTATACTCAAATGTCAAAACTCCTACTTGAATCAATGAACAGCACTAATAAAGCCCCAGTCTTGCATATCATCAACTAAAAAAAGTTGTTCTAGGGTTTAGTTACCCTTTAATGAACAGTCAATATACTAATATGCGTGCTAATAAGCAACTAGTTAATAGTGAGAATTGGACCCTAAACTAAAGTGTTTTTTTATTTTGTGTTGGTTAAGCAAGTGGTTAAGTAATGTGATAATTAAGTAGTGTCCTAAGGTTAATGATTAGTCAATTAATTGATTGTTAATTTAAACAATGATTGATTATGGGAATTGAATGTAAATTGACATCCCTAGTTAGAACTGACCATCTGGCTGATGCGGGGAGCTTTTAAAGGAACGCCGTTGTGTAAATGGATTACAGAGCTCTCCGCCTGTAAATCTGTGGAGGTGTGTATTTGTTTGAGCCTTACCTAATTTCATTTCCCCACTGCACTGTAAAAACGTCCTTGTCTTGTATGGTGTGTAATGCATTCGGCTGTTTCTCAGGCTCGTCCCGTGTCGCCATAGTTTCTCTGTTCACATACAATAGGCTTCGATGGTGCATTGTGGGTATTTTGAGAGGAGGGAGGCATTACCTCAGAGTTTAGCAGCACTTTTATCACATGCAGAACTGCCGGGGCACAGAAATTCAATATTTCACACTGAGCTAAAGCCGCCTTCCTGAATACTAACCAGGGGATTTAAAGCATAGAGACAATAATCGATCTTTACATGTTTAACAGATGCCACAGAAAGAGGGAAAAAAAGAGCAAAATTCAGAGAGCTCAATCTCATGTGTAGCAATCATCTTTGATCTAAGGAGATTATGGTGGAGATTAAAGATATCCTCCCTTATTTATGACACTCTCTAAGTCTGTTTGAGCCATAAGACTGTTCATGCAGCTGTTGTACTCAGGAAACAATATTTCTGTGCATCGCAAATTGTACTGTTCTGCCTGTCAAAACAGATTGGGGTAAAGACAAACAAAAACTTGAACAAAGTTGGGATGTTTTGCTTTTTATATCATCATGTCTGCTAAAGCCTTATTGATTTAGATCTCTTCAAAAGCTCTGCGTTCATCTAACTAGCATCTATTTCAGACACTCCAATTTGCTTTGACACCAGTATTTGTCAAGAAACTGAAGCTCTGACACTGAAGACGCTAGCGTGCCGAGCCGTAAATAGTAGTTTCTGGTAAATAGTATGTTTTGGAGTCGACTCCCAGAAACCAACTAATTGGCCAGTAATTGAGCGTGTCAATAGCGGGGGAAGAAAATAGCGGCTGCAATTGTCCATGAATGGTGTGGCTGAAAAGAAAGGGAGAGTCCGTACCATCTGCGGGAGCTTCAGCTGGTGGCTCTCACAGTAACGCAGAGGACGGATCGCCCTGCCAAAAGCACTTAAGTATTCAGTCAGAGGGAGATGTGGGCACAGATGACTGCCTTACACTTCAATTAGCTCAGTCTGTGATATACATTGTCACAATCAAAGCAAAAAAAAAAAAGATTCCATCAGAAGTCAGTTTAAATGTGCCTTATTGTGGCATTCAGGGGGGAGTCCGGTGAGACAGAACCTGCAGAGGGCTGCAGAAACACATGGTGCCATTTTGCGCTATGGTTGCGGGTGACTGAGCAGGCAAAGCAAATTTCCTAGAATCAATCAACGTTAGCACTGATGGCCTATACTGATGGAGTGACTTCCCTCTCATTCAGAGAAGACATTTAGGCCCATAACAGAGAGCAATGGCACCATAAATTTAACATGAGGCCCCTCCGCCTAGCTGAATTGAAGGAGAAAGACTGCCGTTCTGATAAACATACTACACTAACGAGGTAGTAGGGGCACCTTGGGTTATTTCCAACACACACCACTGATTTTAGAGATTTAGTGCCTTTCAGTGTTCTGGTTAACACATCCGCTTGATACACATATATTCCTGGAAGATCATAAAAAGCACCTTCACAAACTAATGCAGGAACACACAATGCAGTGGGGAAAAATCCACAATTGTATTTTTTTTTTTTACATAGAAAGAAATACAATTGTCATTTAAAATGCACATGCCACCTCAGATTTTTGAATGCAAACATTTTTTTTTTAATTAATTTGATTAAAAGTGACAGTAAATATATTTCTAATGTTACAAAAAAAAGGTGTTTTTTTCTATTCATCACAAAATCAAGACACCAATGTATCATGGTTTCCACAATCATGTGGATTGCCGGGTCATACAGGATGCACTATGGAAAGAAGGCAAGCATGCGGAGGCAATGTGATGCTTTGGGCAATGTTCTTCTGGGAAACCTTGGGTCCTGCCATCCATGGATGTTACTTTGACACGTAACACCTACCTAAGCATTGTTGCAGACCATGCATGGAAACGGTATTCCCTGTTGGCTGTGGCCTCTTACAGCAGGATAATGCGCCCTGCCTCAAAGCAAAAATGGTTCAGGAATGGTTTGATCTCAGTCCAATCGAGTATGTGTGGGATGTGCTGAACAAACAAGTCCGATCCGTGGAGGCCCCACCTCGCAACTTACAGGACTTCAGAACTTCAGGGTTCCAGTGGAGTCAATGCCTTGATGGGTCAGGGCTGTGGGACACATATATGTGTATGTGTGTGAGAGAGAGAGAGACAGAGAGACACTGTGGACTGGAGTAATGGCTAACAATATCAATATATGTCATGTAATATGAGTATGAATATATGAGTAGACTAGATATGTTCCCCTTAACAATCTACTACTTGATATAACCAATAAAAATTAATTTGTAAGGTTGATTGTTAGGTCAGAATAAATAACATTTCTGACTAGCATAAAACCAGTTTAAATAACCAGATCATTAAAAAGTTTTTTAAGGTGTAGGTAAAACAGAAAGCATCCATTCATGTGACTCGACAGCTTATCAAACTGAAGTTACACATTTAGATGTTAAAGAACAAAAAATACAGAAGTGGGAGGAGGCTGGTGCCATCCGTCACAAATTTCACGGCAGTAATTACGACCTTCAGCATCTTAATGTTGACAGCGTGGCTCTAATTGCTCTCTCTGTAATTGTGTTATGGCTTTTTTAAAGGCAGGAGAGATAATGAAAGAGAAGTGATCAGCCATCTGTGCAGCAGGTAGCAGGGCCCATTCTCCTATGTAAAAGAGTAATGTTACCACACCAAATTATAGGTACAAATAAGTCTCTTTAACAATGTCAAGCTGGTGAAGAATTACTGCTTCATTAAAATGCCACATACAGATGAATTATGAGAGTCTGGTGATTTCAGCCTTTGGTTTCCAACATTATGCATCATATTTTACAGCCACAATTAAATCGCACGACAGTAATCAATATGAGACCTTTGAAAAATGATGTCTTTAATAATGAGATACAAGCATTCTCATTTGCTCTCATGGATGTGTGCACACACAATTAAAATCTCATCAATCATTTTCTCTTAAATAATACTGAGCCGTGACGGCTCCAGAGTATATCACCGCTGATGTTTATTGGTTTGCAACTTTTGTGGAAGTGAATTGATAACGGATTGAGAACAGGAAATTATGAGGAGAAGAATGGGAATGAAATTGGCAAAAGTGAGATTTAAACTCACATCATCCGGCTAGAAATTTACTTCTAGGCCACGGCTAAGGCCAGATTTTAGTTTGCCTATAATTCCTATTACACTCAAAAAAAAAAATGCTGGGTAAAAAAACAACACAAGTTGGGTTGAAAATGGACTTAAACCAGCGATTGGGTTGCCTTAAAGTGTTACTTCTGTGATTTAGCATTAAGCTTTGTATTCAAACTGGGTCATTTATGTAGTAGAAATGTGAAATTATTTTTGAATTTTGTGCCTTCTAGAAAATGTATTGTCTCTTGTGGATGAAAGACAATAACTCCCAGAATGCACTTGTTTAGCTGCCCAACAAGGCCACTCCCAAAGCCACGGCTACTGGTTATCACTTGCCCACCATGACACCGCCCCCACCATCATTTAGTTCAGATAGAGAATAGACACTAAAATTAAAAACTGATTGCGTCTGTTCAATAAAGTGTGAGTGAGCCAGATTACATTCATCACAAAAGCGCCGAGCAGAGCTGAGGTAAGCGGGTGCGGCATACATTCACAGCGTGTTAAGTCTGGCGCGTTTTTAGATCATTCCTATGGAAGCTTAACTTTCATAGAAATATATTTGAAAAGTTGAAACACTCACTTTGCTCCGCACCACCCCATTATGAATGCCTGAGCCGGGCGGCCGTACGGATACACATTCTGTGAGTGAGATCCCTCCCCTTTGTGCGGGTTGAAAACATGCAGAACTAGCTTCCTCTACTGGCTGTAGTCTTTAGGCTCTGGTCAAAAAATCCTCAGATGACGCAAAATGACAATATATTTGCGTCATCTGAGGATTTTTTCCAGAAATAAAATGCATAATTCTCTCGTCTCGGAAAGTACCATAATTCAAATATACTACCGGGTTTCTACAGATACAAAACTTAATGCTAAATCACTGAAGTAAATTTTCAACCCAACTTTACACAGCATTTTTTGAGTGTAGTTTGGTTTCATTTCTTCTTCATTTTCCCTTTCTTTCTTTCTTTCTTTCTTTCTTTCTTTCTTTCTTTCTTCCCTCTTTTTTATTTTTTCTTTCTTTCTTTCTTTCTTTCTTTTCTTTCTTTCTTTCTTTCCCTCATCTCATTTATCTTCCTGTTTCCCTTCCTTCTTCCCTTTCTTTTCATTTCCTTTGACACCTGAAGAGTGTTACGCCGTCCAATAAAATTACTTCATATGTATGAGTTCCAAGAACAGGAGGAGATGCAATATTAATTGCTAAATCTGTCAGAAATGACCTTGGATGCAGCATGTTTTGAACATCGGTATGAGCCCGTGCGGATTAACCGTAAGGGGTGGCGGATCTGAGGGGCGACCTTCTCCCGGTCTTCGGCTGCTGTTACTACAGCGATTTTCTCACCAGTAAAGTCCAGCTCTTACCCAAGGCTTATCTCTCCGTGCTCTAATTTCTCTCTGTCTCTATCTCTGGGGACTCTCCTCTCTCATCTTAACACACTTTTATGGTTTTAGGGAAGCGTTCATATCCAACATCAAAGATATTTTACTGTCTGTTCACAAATTTCTTCACGATAAGTCTTCCGTGAAGCCAACACACGCGGCTCTCATAAAAAGAAGTCGCTGACGGAGCACAAAAGGAGAGTCTGAGGGTTTTAAAGCTCAAGCAGAGGGCTATAGCGGAGCAATAACTGAAGTTATAATGAGCTCTTTCAGTTCCCAACACCCAACCTTTTCTTCCATCTCTCTTTTACTTAAAATTTCTCATTTGAAATTAACACTGAATTTATCTCATATGCAGCAATGAACATAGCAGTAGAGCTGTTCCATATCAAACAAAAACGGGTGAACGGCCCAATGCCACGGTTCATAATGAAACTGAGCTTCTGTAGATCATATGCAACCTTGCACAGGAAAATTATTTAGTTTGTTTGTTTGTAGTGCTAGATAACCTTGGGCACGATAATCTACTGGCTAGATATTTTTCTAGTGATACAAAACAGTCTGTGAGTGCGCAAATGTCAAAGCAAAGAGCCATTTTGTTGAGGTCAATGACTGGAGGATGATACAGTGAAATGGAGCATCATCGAGTCTTTTGATGCCATTTTAAATGGCACTGATGAGAACAGAGAAAAACAGAAAACAGATTAAACCAGAGAAAAGAGGCTGACTTACATGTCTGCATTCATTAATTACTCTCACAAACAGATTCTCAATACTAAAAAAATTAAAATAAAAGACACAAAATTTGGGGCTTCAGCGATCCGGATCTATATCTAACACGGATTGATCTCTACCTGTCACAATAATATTAAACTCTCCTGATAGGATCAATTACAGAGGAATAAAATAAAGCATATTTTGTTACCTTTTGGAGCTTGGAAGAGTTCAGTTTGAGCAGATGTTTTCTGTCCTCGTCAGAGCTCATTTTCCAGTACATTCAGCATCTGGCTCATATTCGCGATCTCAAACATATTCTCAAACTATAATTTCCAACATCTTCAAAATCAATATTTTAAACGCTGACAGCTTCTTCATCAGGATCCGCCATCAGGTGACAATGACACTAATATTTGATTGTGTTCTGTACTTGCTCTGTAAATCACAGAGCCATCTCAAGTTTTGCTGATGACACTTCCTATTCTTTTGTTTTCTGCCTGCAGTAACTATGAGTGAAACGTCCCTTATGATTAAACAATTGTTGGGCGCAAAAAAAATTATACTTACACTGTTACGGACCTCGGGTCTTTAGTGACCCTATACAATCTGTATAAAAATGAATGGGGAAAAGGGCATTTTTTTATAAAAAGAAAAAAAAATCTTGTTTTAATGAATTGATTGAGGAATACGTTGATGTCTAACTTTAAAAAATGAATGAGGAGGAGGGTAGTGAATAACGTCCTGGGTCACTAAGGACCCGAGGTATGCGTTTAAGGGTTAAAGTCAATGGGTTGTTTTGGACAACACTGACTTTCATTAAATGGACAAAAAAAAATCTTATTTCGTATTCCACAGAAGAAATGAAATCATACAGATTCGGAACCACATAAGGGTGAGTAAATGATGACAGAATTTTCATTTTTGGGTGAATTATTCCTATAAGATACACAGTCTCAAAATCAGCATAAAATGTGACAGATGCCAAAGAGTGAGCTTCCATACATGCCAGAAGAGGTCACAGATGATTTAGAAACAGTGTTATGGTAAATTTCATTTGCAAAGCTCACAAATTAATAAATACCTTCAGTCTGTCTCTGGAGGCCAAAACATAAATTAGAAATGTAATGTCCGGGCAGAGACAAATACAACGGATGCCAGCACTGTCCCAGAGCCTCAAAAACAATCAGACGATGCTAAATATAGCCAAGTGAAATCCGCAGATTCATGCACGAGCAAGAATCAACACCTCTTGCCATCAGGGATTACCTGTTTTAATTACTTCCTCCTGCTCATATTGACGTCTTCTGCTCTCCAGTTCAGCCTCTCCAAGTGTCTTTCCATTAGAATCGATGGCTGTGATCTGTACAATGTTTGTGTGATAAGCTGTGATGAAGCATTTACAGGCTTTTGTAATCTGTTTTTCGGTGAACAGATAAAGCTTATTGCTATGGGAATAATCTTTGATGGCTCACTGGCTGTTTGCCGGGTTATCGGAGTAAAATTGCAACAGAAAACAAAAATGTAAGCAAGGACGAAAAAAAAAAAAATGCATAAGCAGCTTTGCAGGACTCCTTTGGGTCTGTGGATAGAAATGTAATAAAATGATTTTAACCACATTTCACACAAAATATAAATAATGAACATAAATTATTGGCAGCACTGAAAAAGCGAACAGAAATGGCATAATACCGATTGAAGCATCTGCTGAGATTAAGCATTGTATGAATTTTAAAATCTTGCTTATTACTTATTACAAAGCACTAAATGGTTTAGCTCCCCAGCACATGAGCGAGTTCTTAACGCATTATACTCCACTGCGTCTATTGCGGTCTAAAAACTCTGGCCAGTTGATAATACAGAGAATATCAAAATCAACTGCAGGCGGTCAATCCTTTTCCTATTTAGCTCCTAAACTTTGGAACAGTCTTCCTGGCATTGTTCAGAAAGCAGACACACTCTGTCAGTTTAAATCTAGACTAAAAACACATCTCTTTACTATGGCATACACATAGTACATTATCAATTTCTATTATTCAAATCAGTTAAATGATTGTTAGGCTGCATTATCTAGGTCAGCCGGAACTGGGAACAATTCCCATTACACCTGATGTACTCGTTACATCATAGGAAGAATGGCATCTACCCTGATATTAGTCAGAGAGTTAACAGAGAGTTTATCCCGAGGTTCACTGCAGTCAGCCGGATCCGGGCCATATCCAGATAAGATGGTGGACATGCGCCTGGACATGAACAATGCATCCCTGAAATGTCTGCAGAGACTGTGTCAATTAAACTCCCCCTGTAAATGCCGTATCGACACGACACCCTCAATCAACCCTTTTTCCGGCATGACGATTTCAATCTTTCGCATAATCTTGCGAATATCTATTTATCGAATATGACTTTTGAACTTCAATGTTGCCAGAATTATAATCATCCACTGTTTGTTTGTCGGCCAGAGGAGAACTGGCACCCCGACTCAGCCTGTTTCTCCCAAGGTTTTTTCTACATTCTGGCCCTGAAGGAGTGTTGGTTCCTTGTATATAATTAGGGATGCACCGAATATTCGGCCACCGAAAATGGCCCAAAAGGGCATTTTCGGTTTTCGGCCGAAAGACTTCTATCACCGAAACAATATGGCCGAAATGTTGTGATGACGCAAACAGAAACCGCGACCTGCACGTGCTTGTCTAAACGGTCTAAACAAGCAACATGTCTGCGGTGTGGACATATGTGGTTCATCTCACATCTGATGACGCATCTATGGGTTTTAACTTGAAAATAATGCTTTGTTTATGTTTCTGTTGATGGATACACGTGCTGGCTCCTCAGTGATACACTACAACAACAGCGATAATAAAAGAAAAACGTGGGCAAAACGGTCTCTCTTTGTAAACTTTGTTCAATGCATGCGAGTGCTGCCGTATATCCGAATATGACCAGTCGTTTTCGTGTCATCACCGTGTGTAGAGCCAGAAGACGGGAATGAGAACTCACGCGCTGTGAGAAGCTCTGTCTCAGTGCACTCACCCGAAAGCGCGCACTCGTCTCACAGCGCGCAAATATTGAGTTCTCTTTCAAGTCTTGCACTTAAACGGACAAACTCACACAAAAAGTATGTCAACGTGTCCATCTTCATGAGCATCCTAGCAGACATAGTCTCTATAATCCTTAAGTGAACTGTATACAGTCGAGAAAGACGACGCATATCCCTGCATCGGCTCTTAAAGGGGCAGTAACCTTTACTGCGGTGTGTTTAATCTCAACAAAAGACAAGGGCATCACTCACTGCTGTTGATTGAATAGCTTTTGTAAGTTTAATAAGGATTCATCTTTAATTTAAACAGTTAAATATGCAGTTATTTTATGTTTGATTACTGTATTAAATTTCTGTACCTTTCTGCCAGTAGGCCTTTACATTATTATTTCAGTGAGGTCAAGTTAAACATTTTTATTTTATACTGTGCATTGTTGCAATGTGCTAAATACATATTTGCATAATTTGTAATTGATTTATTATGTGAAACTTCAATATTAAATTGATGCAATTGCACTGCCTTGATTTTTAATAAAGTTACACAGTCATAGCCATAAATGCAATGGTACTAATAAGTGGCATAATTTATTTCGGTGTTTCGGTTTTCGGCTTTCGGCCTTGGTTTCCTCTTTTTCGAAAAGAATTTTGATTTCGGTGCATCCCTAATGTTTACCTACTAGTCTGTATGATTCATGACAAAGTCATGAATAAACAGAGAGAATAAACGCACCCTGTCTGCTAATGTATAGTCTTTCAATATTCAAAAGAAATATCATCAAAGTTTTAAAGATTAAAAGACAACATCCAACTCAAGGCTCATAGTGTATATAATATCAAATCGGGCTGAGAATTTTCTCGACATCAAAATAAATATGATCTGATAAATGCAGTGAATATCCTGTTAGCTGTGGCTTCACATACATTGTCATGCAGTATACTGTCTGCTATAAATGTGTCATTCAGGTTTTATAATAGTAATAATAGTCATTTAATTAAAGATTTAAGAGATAGTTTACTCACCGTTTTCTGTTTGGTTACCAACATTCTTTAAAATATATATTTTTTAATGTTCCGCAGAAGAAAGGAGTAATTTTTGAGTGAACTATCCTTTTAAAATAGTATTTTCCACTTCAGATTTCTTTAAAATGTTCCTCTGACCTATAATAAAAGCAGACAGTAATTACTGAAGCTTTATCTCTCCATTTTATATCGGTTCAAGTACTGTTGTGTCTGTCTAAGGTCAGCTTGACCCCAGCAAAAATACATAGCAAAGAAATACAATGAAAAAATCTCTATACCAGTTAGACAGTCTTATCATGTGAAAATGTATTGCATTTATTCATATTTCATATCTAGGCTCTCTAAAACCCCAAATTTAAATCATTATTCATAAAGAGCAGTTTAAGTCTGTTATCAAGTCAAAATTCCGTTTATAGTAATTTCTTATAAGATTATGAAAAAGTCATAAGTCAAGCTAGATCTCAGAGAGCCCAAAAAGAATGTGATGATTAAAGCAAAGAAAGACCCTGAACAAGAAAAAAGCTGATCAGAGTAGATAATGAATTGTACACAAATGATCTGACCACTTTTTATAGCACGCACAGTGGTTCATCCCCCATGGTTCAAAAAAACATTCTCCATTAGTCCACCATATAGCAGCTGCCTGGCAACAACCAACTTTAGATGGAGAAAAGATCCCAAAGGTCTGCACAAACATCTCAGTATGCAAATCCAGTTTGTGTTATGTCTCTTTACTCTGCCTAATGCTGTGCTATCACTCACTCTGATTCTCTCTGTGTGTGTGTGTGTTTGTGTGTGTGTCTGTGTGCTTGTGTGTAAGCATACATCTGTTATACCTTTCGATAGGCCGCCTCCAGCTCCCAGGAGAGAATGATTCAGGTGCAGGAGTTTTAAAGCCTGTCTGAAGCTGTCTGACATCACACACGCTGCGGGTCTGAATGACATCAAACTTCCATGAAAATCGAGTCTAAATCGGCACCAATGTGGGTTTAAAGCTGTAATCTTTCCTACTAAAAATGAGAAAAATACTAATAACCTGACACTAGGGCAACATCTACCTGAAGAGTTTTCATTTTTCCCTTGCCAGGTATTTCAGAATCTTTGTGTGATTTAGTCATGAGATGGACCATGATTAACATGCAGTCAGTGGCTGCAGATAATAAGAACAACGCTGGTCAGTGGTTGATTCCCTTCTATTGTCATCACATGACATGAACATGTTAGTGCAAATCATTTTTTACAAAACTTTTCATGGCAAGTCTAAATAGTTAATATATTCATATATCAAACAGAGTTGGAAGAGGTCTAACAAAAATATAAGATAAATAAAGATATTTCTTTAGTGTGTATTTATGCATGGGTGGATACATTACCAGAAGGTTTCATTTAGTAAATACTTATAGTAACAGCCAGGGGGGGTACTCACGTTACTGTAATTAAGCAGTTTTTTGGGGTACTTGTACTTTTTAGGAGTATATTTTTAATTTTACTGTAAATTAAAGTAATCTACTTTGGTACTTTTTAAATTCACAATACATTACTTTGACCGGCATTTTGCTAACCAACAAAGATATCCGATCGTAAATGGACCTATAAAAACCATGATATTTGGACTGAAAAAAGCAACCGCTGCAGCAAATTCAGGAGAGCTGATCATTACCTCACTGTGAAGGAGCTCAGAGTGATTTATGGACTGCAGGTTTGGAGAGACAAACTACATGGTAGTGTTGTCAAAAATATAGGTATTTTGAAACGTATCGATACTGAAATATCTGACACTGTTCCAATACCCAGAACGTTATGTGGACACAATGACTGAAACAGAACTTAAACTGAATGAGTTATAGAACATTTCTAGTTCCCAGCATGATACTTGGATAATAATTGTATTATTATGTGATTAATTAAATGATAATTGAGCATTAGTGATGAACACCTGATGATAATGATCATAATCACTGAAGGAAAGAGAAACACAAGAACTATAACTGAATTCAGCTATGCACAGCCTTAGATTAAATCAACCGAAGATAAAAGAAGACATTAAACCTCTGAAGATCTCAGCAGAGGAGGATTAAACAACTCTACAAACAGCATTACCAGCTTCACACATTACTAACCAGATTCACTTTATTTCTGTCATTTATGTTTTAATGAAAGTAATAGTTTCATTTGAAGTCACCATTATGGAGATCAGGTTAGCCCTTTTCTTTTTATCTTAATTTTTTTTCTGTCTGCTTTAATTGTGTGTTTATAAGAGAAAGAGAAAATGTGATCAGGTGATGTTGGTTGTTTATTGCTGATGATATAATAATCATGTAGTGGCTGAATCACTGATCTCATTCTGAGTCTCATGCTCCAACACGATCTCATGACAATGCGTATAAATAGTACGAGTGTGCAATCTCGTAGAATGTATACGCCAAAACTCATTTTGGCGTGCATATGGTACGCTGCTTTTTGGCGTATATGATACGACTTTATGGCGTGTATATAACACGCTTTTGGGTAGGGTGAGGGTGGGGTGGGGGTTCGCATATATAATACGCCATAAAGTGCGTATCATATGCACGCCAAAAACGGCGTACCATATGCACGCCAAAAACGGCGTACCATATGCACGCCAAAATGAGTTTTGGCGTATACATTCTACGAGATTGCACACTCGTACTATTTATACGCATTTTCGTGAGATCGGGCTCCATGCTTATAGAGGTAACATGCTTTTTTTTGTATTTGTATTTTTGTATTATTCATAATAGAAGCCATGTGATTCTACAGCATGAGATCCAGGACGGTTGAGGTAATCAAACAATATGCAGGATTTAAAAAAACTAAAATTAGCGCACAAAAGGTTTTAATCTACAGCATTACTTAGACACACAAAGACATCAGTGTATGAATCTCAACAATGGTGACAATCAAAAAAAAAAAATCAGATAAACATATCAACTCTGAACATAAAACAAGCTTCTAAAACATCACAACAAAAACAGCAAAAGTAAAAGCAAATAGTACATGAAACTGGGAGAGTGAGTCTGACCCCCGAACATTATCAGGAAGGCTATTTCAGAAGTTTAGTGGACTTAGATATCCTAGGTACTAACAGGAGCCAAGAGTTTTGTGATCTTAAAGAGCGTGATGGATTGTAGGGCGATAGAAGATCAGTTAAATACAGGAGCTAAACCATTTAGGGCTTTATAGGTCAGTAGCTATACTTTATAATTGATACGGAATTAACCAGTGTGGTGATAAAATTGGTGCTGTATGATCATATTTTCTTGACCTTGTAAGAACTCTAGCAGCTGCATTTGGAGTATTTGTAACTTGTTTATTGAGGATGCAGGACAGCCAGCTAGTAATGCATTACTGGAGTCTAGTCTAGAGGTCATGACTGCATGAACTAACTTTTCTGCATCAGAAACAGATAACATGTTCTGTAGCTTATATGTTTCTGAGGTGGAAGAAGGCTGTTTTTGTAACATTTTAAAATTAGATTGCTGTCTAATATAACACCCAGGTCTTTAACTATAGAGGATGAGGTAAAAGTATCCTTCAAGATGCTAATTTTATTTAAGAGATTCTGTGAACAGTTTTTTTGTCCAATAAGTAATACCTTATCTGAATTTAATTGGGGAAAATTACAGGTCATCCAATATTTTATATCCATAACACACTCTGTCAGCTTGGATAATTTAGAGATTTCATCTGGTCGTGCTGAAATATAGTATCATCGGCATAAGAGTGAAAACTAATTCCATGTTTTCTTATAATATCTTATAAAATGATTGTAATTGTACTTGACCAATATAAATAAAAGCCTAATTTAAAATCTGTTCATTGTATTAAGCGAATGTGTCTCTCCAGAACACTTGGACTAAACCACTCCATTTATATGGATTACTGTTATGTGTTTTGCTTTTTGAATCTTGAAAATAATGATTACCTAGACTTTCAATAGATGGACAAAATATTATGAGACAGGCCTATTAAAATGTCTTTATGGCATTATACAGTATGGTTGTTTTTCTTTGTGGTATCAAAAATGGTATTGAATATCAATATTTTTTTCAAGGTATCATATCAAAGTTAGAAATTCCAAAGTTAGAAAATCTCAGCAATGTAACAGTACTTGTACTTAAGAACAAATTTCCATTACTCTTTCCACCACTGCTAATAGCTCATGTACTGTACACTAAGTAATGTGTACAGCTCCCGACAGCATTGATGGCTATTAGCACCTCTAATATTTCACCTGTTTACTTCTGTAATGCCATGTATAAACTTTGCATTTTATACTGACTATTAGTCTAATCTACTACTATAGTTAGAGTCAAAACACAGATTATTTGAAAACTTTTTTGAATAAGAAAGTTATTTCTGCAATTTAAAGCACAATTTGAATCATGGTCTTCAGCAATCAAAATATTATATAGTTTATAGTCATATATACAATATATGTCATCACCTTTTCAATTAGTTACTTATACATTAAAGTAAATTTAAATCACCTAGATGATTATTTCTGATTTAAGTGCTCAACTTTTATTTTAGTTTCTTTGTTCTGCGGAACACAAAAGAAGATATTTTGAAGAATGTTTGTAACCAAGCAGACAGGGCAACCATTGATTACCATAGTAGGGGGAAAAATACTATGGCAGTCAATGGTTGCTCTATCTGCTTTTTTACAAACATTCTTCAAAATATCTTCTTTTGTGTTCAGCAGAAAAAAGAAACTCATACAGGTTTGGAACAACTTGAGGTTGAGTAAATGATGACAGAATTTTCATTTTTGGATGAACTATCCCTTTAAATGAAATGTGTGTGGGGGAAAATCCTCTACCCATTGATTATAGCCTGTGTCTGCCAAAATTACAATCAATTGCAGATTGGCTGTAATGCTAACATTACAGACCACACAATTAATTGCAGCCCATTAGTGATTTAAATTTTGACTGGTTTGGTTAAAGCTATCTAAAGGTCAGGGGTCTTTTGCAATGATCATTTTGTGCACAGAGTACATGAGGCCCCTGACCTTTATCTAACTTCAACCACAGCAGTAAAATAATCACTAATGGGTTGCCATCAACTGTATTGTCTGTACTGTTAGCATTATGGCTAGCCTGCAGTAGAGTGCAATGGTAGCACAGGCAGTATGTAATCAATGTGTTACAGGATTTTTTTTTTATATTGTGTAATGTCAATCATACAAGCTCACATGAATAGCATGCAAACAAGCTAAGTGATATAAACCACAATGGCTGAGTGAGTCACAAGGCAGAAACACTAAGGATGACAAGAAATGCATTTTAACAGGCAATAATTATTGTTTGTTTAAAAGATTGCCTGTACACACAGTCATTCACATTCATGCATAGTTCATTTAAATGACCTTTGAGGCTCACAAAAATAACCCATTGAAGCTAACGGAATTTTAAATATGGGTTATTATGGACCCGTAAGGAATTGCTTCTGCCCTTTATATTTTAATAAAAAGTGTCTACCCTTGGTGTTCAATCAACATTTTGATATAACACTATAACACACTTTTTTCTCTTTTTTTTTGCTATGTAATGCATAGCATTACATAGCATGTGTGGTATGTAGCTGCAATTCAGTGATCTGACATCCATCCATTTTCTTTACTTTAAAAGCTTGAGCAATTATTGTGAAAAATAGACCTATATTTTTCAATGTCAAGGCAGTGACTGGGCCATTAAACACAAGCTAAGAGTAAATATATTTAAAGCTACATGCACACAAACAGAAAGCAGCATTTCCCTCACAGATACAACACAAATACTAACAATATGTTTTTCAGCGTACCACATTTTGTACTGACAGATTTCTAGCTTTAATCTGAACAGAGACTTATTTCTTTAACACTAATATGCAGATGAATCAAATGTTTCTCACGCCACTGGGGGAATCGTATAATGTTTTGTATTCAGCACACAGATTTTGCATTTTCAACAGGTTTTTGGGGAAAGCTGTAATTGCAGGTGTATTCTCTCAAGATTCTTAAATCCCAGCCATCACCGCAAACTCCAACAACAAACTTCACACCACCTTCATCGCGCACGTACATGAACGCACACTCGCACACAAAAGGACAAACCTTCTGCAAATCTACCGGCAAAAGTTCTGCTGTCTCGAGAGAGTGAAAAACAGCTTGTGAGATTTTCAGCAAATGTGGAAATCCATCTCGCTTGAGTAAATATAGCACAAATCTGGGCCATGTTTCAAGGATGTTTCTGCTCTATCCGTGTAAAAAGCTTCCAGTGATTGGAGCCTACAGATTGTGGTATAGTTCTCATGGCAAACACTGAGGTGTAGAGATGAAAAAATTATTGTATAAAAAATGTATGAAAACATTTTTTGGTTTTATTCAGCAAGAATGCATCAAATTAATCAAAAGTAACAGTAAAGACTTTTATAACGTTACAAAAGATTACTATTTCAAACAAATGCTTTATTTGGTACTTTCTATACAAAGAATAAAAAAAAAAAGTTATCTGTTTCCACAAACATATTCACTTTTCAACATTGGTAATTATAAGAAATGTTTCTTAATCATCAAATCAGTGTATCTGAATGATTTCTAAAGGATCATGTGACGCTGAATACAGGAGTAATAACTGAATAAATTACATTTTTAGTATTTTAAATTGTAATAATATTTTGCAATGTTTTTACTGTATTTTTCATCAAACAAATACAGCCTTGGTGAGCGCAAGAGACTTCTTTCTAAAGTAGACCCCAAACTTTTGAACAGTACTGTACTTTCATTAACCTCTTAACTTGTGCCCCTATTTTTGAGAATTTTCTGAAAACAACATACCCAAATAAAAATGTCTATATTCATAAATCTGGTCATATTTTAAACTAGACACTTGACATTGTGTTACCTAAGAGTCATAATAACTCAAAGTACTATTGGAGCAGAGTAAAACAAGGTAAAATATACATGTAAGTGACTCACGTTCACATAGAGAAAACTTATGAGACTTAATGTTAAACAATAGCTTGATTGATAAATGAAGTAATTGTTGAAAAATGGGCATGTGTCTGTATACTGTAGGCCTACATGTGTACGTTTAACAATAACAAAACAAAAAAGGTGCTAAGATCCTTCAAACATGCTTCATCAAGATGGAAGACTCGGAAGCAACAAGTTAAAAGTTAAAATGCCTGTTTCCATCATATAAAGTGCCTAAAGAAAAATAAATGAATTCATTTTAAAGTATGTTCAAAATTGGCCACTTTAACACAAATAATCTCCATATATGGCACATTTAAGAGCTCTTGTAAATTTTCTAAAATAACAAAGCAAAGCATTAACTGTAATTGTATATGATTTTTTCATGCTGAGAACATTTTCTCAGTCTATGTCATTACCTCAATGACCCCCTCATTGATACATGGCAGCTTGCTGGTCGGCATGTGATTTATGAGCCCGTTTTGTCTGATTGCCTCATAAAGCAGTCTTTTTCCCTCTGCCCATCTCAGCAGTGACCAACAATAAAAGAGAACATTTGGCAGCTATTAAATAAATATTTATCCACAGGCTCCTCTGTGGTTATTCCCCCTCCAGCCGTACATCTCAGTCTGGGTCGGAAAAGGAATGAGAAAAGTGAAGAAGGTACTTTTTAATCAAGAGAGAAAGCAATGAGTGCAGCAGGATGTAACAAATACCCCCGTGCTGTGCTGGGTAGAGGAGGTAAGAGCCATACGGTAATGAAGTGAGACAGGGACATGTATGGACAGGACAAATCACTTGGCTGCTCATCCACGGTTCCCCTCCCGCTTTATCAAGGGCCAAGCTTTCCACGTAATCCCCCGCCAATCAATTACCCTTCACAGAGAAAGTCAATCAGCCAACCCGTCGGCTGTTCTTGGCCAGACCTGTGCTGAAGGTGAAAACAGTTGCATTTAAGTTCAATGCCATGCGTGACTGGAGGTCAGTGGGGTCCAAAAGGTAAAATAGTGTACAATCATAAGATTCAATATATTTAATAATGCATCTTGAGTTAAGTGCATTTTTTCCTAATTAAGCATTAATCAACAAAATTGAATGAGGTTTATGTTTAAAACAAGGACAAACCATTTACAAATGGGATTTAAGTATTAATCATATTTTTATACAATTAAAGAATGTTGCTTTTCATGTGAATCATCTTGTTTTGAGGATGTTCAGATATTTTTAGGTAAAACAAGCCAACAACAAAAAAAAACTGATTAAGATGTTTTATTCGTCACTTTTGTGTCCATTCAAAAACCACATAAAAAAAAATTGTTTTTCAAATTCTGACTTGGGGTTACACTGAATTCTCAAATGCTTCGCTGAAGGCAAAAATCACTCGTCGAGTTGCTAATGATGATCACATTTCTGCAGAGTATGTTGCACCTCTGGCTTTTCTGGCTTTTCCATCTGC
The DNA here is from genome assembly GCA_023029165.1 of Gobiocypris rarus. Lineage (NCBI taxonomy): Eukaryota > Metazoa > Chordata > Actinopteri > Cypriniformes > Gobionidae > Gobiocypris > Gobiocypris rarus. The sequence goes on along the minus strand of CM040926.1, from coordinate 26,000,591 downwards.
TGTGCACCAGAAAACAAACAGCAGAGATGCACATTAGACCCCTACAGCTAGCGTTCGTTGGGAGATGCTTCAATTTATTCTTCCGATGTTACAAGTGCTAATCTAATAATGACAGGGAGGAAAATTACGCCGCAATGGTTGTCACAGTGCCTTGAACCCGGAGGATTTCAGCTTTTGTGAATGAAGTGTGAAAGCCTGAAACAAATCCCTATTACATGTCATTAAGCGAGTGAAAATGAGATGCGTAGGGGGGCAGAAAGAGATGGAGGGAAGAACAGAGGCGGGTGGGGACACATTAAATGGAGTTTAAAACGAAAGTTAGTTAGAGCGTTTTTAGATAATCCTTCAACTTTCCCGCTAATCGGTCCGCATGGCTAAATATCTCAAAACCCTTCTCTCCATTCAAAGCTTCTTACAGAGTCCACAAGTCTCAAGTTCAATGGTTCTTCCTCAAGCAGTGCTTCTCAACTGGTGAATAACACGACCTCGAAAAATGTATAGCAAGCCTATTCTGAATGTCCACACTGAGCAAAGCAACTATAAAATTAGTCATAATTGTAGGATATTAAAATAAATGAAGAAAATAAGGCTATGTCCAACTGTCACTTGAAGCCAGTTAAATTAGACAGATGCCAAGCGGACAGGCTGACATGCCCTCATCATCAAAAACCAAGAACAAACAAAGGACAATACACGTTGAGGAGTAGATCACATTTCTACTGCTGTTTATGCATTTCCAAAATGTTATTTTAGAACATTATTAAATACTATACATTTAGTATTTATAAAAAATATACATTATATTATATTATATTATACCAAATTTGAAAAAAAAAAATTGGTGTCAGTATGATTGTTTTTTAAGAAATTAACTTTTTATTCTGCAAGGACGTACAGTAATAAATTGATCAGTAAACACATTTATAGTGTTACAAATGCTACAAACAAAATTCTGATATGCATCGAAGTAAAAAAAAAAATATTAAGCAAAACAACTGTCAAACATTGATAATAATAAGAAGTGTTTCTTGAGCACCAAATCATGAATGATTTCTGAAGGATCATGTGACACTGAAGACTGGAGTAATGATGCTGAAAATTCAGCTTTGCATCACAGGAATAAATTACATTTTATAAAAGTGTGATTTAAAATTGTAACAGTAGTTAATTACTGTTTTGCTGGTGTATTTTTGATCCAATAAATGCAGCCTTAGTGACATTTCTTTCAAAAACATTAAACAACTTTACTGTAGCAACCCAAATTTTTGAACGTAGTAAAAAACATTATTATTATTATATTAAATAATAAAATATAACATATAACAGAATTTCAGAAATGCATGAACAACACACACGCATGCACATGCATGTAAAATCCAACCAAATCATTTGCTTTAAGCCTTTCAGAAGAATTTCTGCACAGAACGTTTGACAAATGTCTCCTGTGCATTTCCACAGAACCCATCTCTAAAGACTCATTCTCTCTCTCCGTGATTCCCTCCGTCCCAGAGCTCACAGGCTCCCCCTGGAGCAGCACAATCGCTCTGACACCAACATCAGGATCGAGCTGCAGACAGCCATTGTGTGCTGCAGACACATTTCTGCTGATGACACGTCCTTCTCACCGCAACACACACAGCCGTCCCTGTTCTCTCGCTTTCCCTCAGCCTGTCTCTTTCCATACGCATCTATTTCCTTTGTCTATCTGTGTGGGTGTGCTTGAGTCTCTCTCCTTTCGCTATCTTCCTCTCTCGCTCACTCATTCCGTCAATCAGTGAAGTCTTTAGTCATGTGCTGTCTATCATGTGTCCGGGTCCCATTGAGAGAAATCTCATCCCAGCCATCTTTGTCAGCCAGACAACCTCATGACCCCCACGGAGGGTGGGAGAGAGCGAGAAATGTGTTTTTCGGTAAAGGTGGTGGTGGGGAGGGGGAGGGGGGCAGTTTTTGTGAGCCAGTGATTTGTCAATGACTCGGTGGAGAGGAACTCAAGAAGTGCTGCTGTTGTTTCACAATTGGTGAAGGGTTTTCTTTATGTCTGCCAAGATGGCCGAGTTGAAAGACAAACAAGTGTGATGGATGTTGCTTCTTTAGGCGGAGACTTTCTGCCAATGTTTCCTCTCCCGCCGCAGCTGGCGAGAGCCCGTAGGGAGGGGTGGAAATCTCCTGTGTTATACATGGCGGACTTTTCTCAAGTACTCATTTAAAAAATTCATACAGGTCCAATGATCTGGCAACTTTTTTAGATTGACTAATGTCATTAGCCGAGCGCACTGATCTCATGGCTGCTTCTTAATTCGCAGGAATATAAGGAGTCTAATTTGAGGCTCAAATGACCTGAGACAAAGTCAAGAGGATTTGGTAATGATCTGTACAATGGCTCTTGGTGAATGTTGAATTTGATTAGGCTTGTGATTTCGTTTGGGATCCAAATAAACGTTAATCAAGACCTGTTGGTAAAATCAGAGGTGGTTGGTCTGGACTGATTGGACACTCTTAAAATCATGAAGGGATTTGATTAACTCCATCCTCCCTCTCCGTCTACATGTTTCAGTCAGACTCAGATTGAAAAGTAAAAATTAAAAAATAAAAAAAACACACTTTGGCTCTGATAACCTGTTCCCTTCTTTGCTCTAGCTCTTGAGGTAACACGGGGCGATGATCACTTTTAATTTTGCCATTATTCTTTTGTGAAAAGATTCTTCGCCACTTGACATTCTCATTTGCTTCGATATGTGTATCTGGCCAAACAGTTACATTACATAAAGAGCATAAAATGTCACAAAAGCAAACTTTCACTAATTCAATAAACCAACCTGTTTATTTGCGGATTCTTTCAGAACCGGATGACAGGTTTAATAGCACAGACTTTTGAAGTGAGTGAATTACCACACAGAAGTTTATGCAGTCTCCTCACATGTCTGCGAAGGCAGAAAATGAGGAGAAGGCGTCAGAAAGTCATCAGCGCATGTTTTTTTTTGCGAGTGCGTTCTGTCTCCTTTGCATTATGGGTAATGGTGAAAGGAGAAAAGCTTCAGATTAGCTTCATGCTCCACTAGAAAGATACTCTGTCTTATTGAGGACTGGCCATTTTTCATCTGCGCTTTCAATTTATTTATCATTTCAAACAATAACAACTCATGCAAATGAGAGAGCGAAAGCTGTGTTCAGCACATTTCATAAATTGTGCCCTCAGCAGCAGAGGCGCTTGTCCCGAGATGAGAGCAGCTTTGGGCTAGATTACTCATACAGGCTGTTTTATTGTGTCACTGACAGCAGAATATTAGCGTTACAAGAGAGTCCCACGCAAGTTCTTAGTGCTTTTAGCAAACAATGGACATGGTGAGTTTACTGATTGCTGTATAATTTTATAATATCATTGTTAATTTTACAACACACCACAACATGGTACATTTTTACTGCAAGACTTGTACTGCATTTATCCTGCCATGCTTTTATGTATAGTTATTTCATTTTTTAAATATGAAAATTCATCATTAAAATATTTGTATATTAATCTAAAAAAATTATTATTGAATGCATGAGAGCAGCAAATGCATATTTAACAACTACAACGATCAGGCATAACATTATGTCCACTGACAGGTGAAGTGAATAACCCTGATTATCTCTTCATCACGGCACCTGTTAGTGGTGGGATATATTAGGCAGCAAGTGAACATTTTGTCCTCAAAGTTGATGTGTTAGAAGTAGGAAAAATGGGCTAGAGTAAGAATTTGAGAAAGTTTGACAAGGGTTTTGTCAAATTGTTATGGCTAGACGACTAGGTCAGAGCATCACCAAAACTGCAGCTCTTGTGGGGTTTTCCAGTCTGCAGTGGTCAGTATCTATCAAAAGTGGTCCAAGGAATAACATTGGTGAACCGACGACAGGGTCATGGGCGGCCAAGGCTCAATGATGCACGTGGGAAGCGAAGGCTGGCCCGTGTGGTCCGATCAAACAGACAAGCTACTGTAGCTCAAATTGCTCAAGAAAGGTGTTAGAATGCACAGTGAGTGCATCATAGTTTGTTTGTGTGTGCGTGTGTGTCGCTTACCAGGGGAACAAATGTCACCAGGATGCACTATGGAAAGAAGGCCAGCCGGCGGAGGAAGTTTGATGTACGCCCTTTCATGGAAACGGTATTCCTGGTGGCTGTGGCCTCTTTCAGCAGGATAATGCGCCCTGCCACAAAGTAAAAATAGTACAGGAATGGTTTGAGGAGTACAACAACGTGTTTGAGGTGTTGACTTAACCTCCAAATTCCCCTGATCTCAATCCAGTCGAGCATCTGTGGGATGTGCTGAACAAAGTCCAATTCATAGAGGCCCCACCTCGCAACTTAAAGGACTGCTGCTAACATCTTGGTGCCAGATACCACAGTACACCTTCAGGGGTCTAGTGAAGTCCATGCCTAGATGGGTCAGGGGGACCAAAACAATATTAGGAAGCATATGCTGCTCTCATCAATTAATAATCATTTTATTATAACTATAAAATAAAAACAAAAGTGTAATTGAAGAGATTCCGATATGATATGAAAATCACGTCATTGTGTAAATATCACTTGCAAACAGTATTTTTATGCTCTCATTATCAAACTGTAATTCTTTTAAACTATGATAAAAAAGTGTTAAAATATAATTTAATTGATGCAGATTTAAGATACATGAAATACTGCTCATAACATTAGCCATTTCAAAATAAAAGTGTCTTCATTTATTCCCAAAAAAAACTTATTAACTACATTCACTAGCTTTTTCACTATATGTACTCTACCAAGGTCCTTTTTACTTAGAGGTCAAACCTTATAGGTGTAATTTTTTTCACACTAATATCCTGAGTAAACAACTAATTTACAGCTTTTACAAACATGCAACAACACACATCACACTCTGAGCATTTGTACTAAAAGTGTCAACACTGCAAACTCACTGACTAAAATAACAAGATTGCTTCCCATGACTGTGAATATACATTGGTTATTAGATACTGAGATAGAAAAGTCAAATCCCACTGTTGGTGTATATATAGCCTGAACTAATCCCTCCCACTATGTCTGAAATGATTGGTCTGCAAATAATGATTGGTCACATCCTGTTGTTTATCTGCAAGGATCAGAAAAGATTTGTGAGTCCAAGCAATAGATGTAATTCATAAGAACATTCTAGATGGACACATTTTCCACATGGCATATAAAGATTGTTTTCATTGTGTAGAAGTGTTTTGTTAAACAGAAATATTAATACTGATGGCCATATAACTGGTTTTAATGGAATCAGTATATCAAAACAAAAAATAAAGCTTTGGATTTTGATGGAGGATGTTGAAACATTAAATATGCACTCAGAAAGGTTGCCCCATACCCTCATTCGACATTAATCAACTAATACAGTAAAACAGGTAAGTGAATTTGGACACCAGACACCACATTCTGGCAAATAGTGGGATTTCATTAGGTGTGACAATCACAGTGCATGTGTATTTTCTAATGGATAGCTACTGTGTGTACATCGGTTGTACATTTGATATTGAGGTTGGGATTGAACAAGTGCATGGGCTCGATAATACCCACTAACGTTTTGGACACCACTACAAATGGCCGTCCCGTATATAGTTCACTATAGCTGCATGCGTCCTAATTCAGAAGCTTCATCCTTTGAAGGCCGAATTCGAAGGCCGATTATGTCACAGCGGTGCAAAGTAGGCTGTCCCAATTCGAAGGCTCCTTCAAATGCAGCCTCAGTCCTTCGTTTCCCATGCAATGACGTATACAACAAATGAATCCTTCGCAGGCTTGCCTACCCTAGAACTAATTGCGAGCCATTGACAACAGGGTTTTTTTTTTTTTTTTTTTTGGAGAGAGAGAGAGAGCGAGAGAGATAAATTACCAAATGACACACATGGGTTTGAAAGGTATTGGGTTTCAACTTACTCAAATAATGAATGATAAAAAAAAAAAAAAACATTTAAAGTGGTTCAAATGTTGACATATCTTTTATACACTTTTTTTATATACATAAATTGACCATGGTGAACATATTTAGACAATCTTTAAAAAAAGTCCAGAAACTTTACTGCCTCTCATCAACAGCTGTTACAGTTGCTAGGCGACAAGAACAATCATAGGCTAGACCCACTTTAACCCTTTCACGGGTAAACCTAATAAATTCTAGCTGCTAGTTCAGAGAATCCTATAGAGTGGTGAAGGTATTACGTCCCTTTAGGCCAACCGGTAGTTAGCATCACACTGGTTCATTTGACAAAAACCTTTTGGATTATCGCAAAAAACAAGCTAGGAGATCAACAAAAGTTTATGATACTTGCATGTTTTTTTCTATCAAGATAATTATCACACAACTTTTATATATTATGAAGGCTAAATGCAGTCACCAGAAGTAAAAAGCTAAAGGTAGGCTATAAACAAACTACACCACGGTCGCTCAACTTCAATGTCACTAAGCTTCCGACAACTCTTTCAATTTTATCTAAAAACTCACACCAAGGATGATAACTATAACTATAAAGTCGGGCCGGGACTCAATTAAAAAAATAATCTAATTAATTAGAGGCTTTGTAATTAATTAATCGAAATTAATCGCATTTGAATTGCATATAAATATTTGACCTGAGAACAGTGAGAAGTAATTTTTTTCACATGGATTTTTAGTATAATGCCTGAATACATAAGCTTAATCAACAACATTTTGTTTATTTATTTATGTCCAGCATTTTGCGTTGAGGTGATATTTGAGGCTCGATACGCAAATTCCTTGTTGCATAGCTTCCACACAACCATGCTCTTGTCGACGCTTCCATCCTTTCGTTTTTTAAAACAAAATTCCCCATCCACGGGGCCAAGCAAAGCAGTCTTGTCAGTTTCTTCGTTCATGTTCACTGTGGTTTGTTGTGTTCAGAAGTCAAGAACGCTAGGTGGTGTTCCAGTATAATCAGTCCGTCGAAACTCATTCATTTAAAAACGTTCTGCGGTGCAAAAAAAAGTTAAAATTGTTATCTATTTTTTGCGTAATTAATCTTAATTAACGCGTTAAAGTCACGCAATTAATTAATCTTAATTAACGCGTTAAAGTCCTGGCCCTACTATAAAGATATAGTTCTAAAAATCGTTCTCAGTAAAGAATAGCAGAGTTCACACCACAGTAAGCTATAACGAAAACGATATAGAGAAACGGTATCTTTGGAATCATTTTCAGAATGATTTCATCCAGCTGATGAATGATAAAAACAAAAAGCCAACCAGAATCCATCCTGCTGTAACAAACTCAAGCATTTAAAGCGGCGGACAAGCATGCGCTTAATTAACAGAGTGATATAGTCCGCTGGTGTGGACGCTAATATAGTTATATTTATAGTTATCTTTCTAGATATTGTCCTTGGTGTGAACGGGCCTTTAGAATAGTTTATAAGAGTACAATTATAAGCATAACAAGGCTGTAAAAGAAGACTGAGTTTACCTTTTCGGCGTGATAATCTCCTCGACAGCCTCTGTAGTCCCATTTAGCCACTCGTTAGCAACGGCCTTTTCAAGGACACAAAACAACTTTAAAAAAATCATGAGTGGGGTCGCTTTATGTTGTAGACTAAAACGAAAAATGTCTTGTGTTCACCACAGATCTTATTTCAACCATTTAACCAAAACCCCATTCAAAAAACCCATTGACTTCGGTATTATGGGAAAGGAAAAGTGCTAAAATGCTAATTTGCTTCCACGTTTTGGCCTAGAAAGTGATGTTATACCTGCACCACTCTATTTGTCGGATTTACACCAGTAAATTCATTAGTTTCTCCAGAAATACATGATGGCCGGTGACCTGTGAGAAGAATAAAGTGACCTTAGTTACCTAAAGTGTTTATGTAATGGACTAATATTGCCGATTTTATCATTTTAATTATATTTCCCAGTGCTATTTATTTATTTTATGTGTAAACATTTTCAAAATGTTGCAGTGCGCCTTTAAAACTTCTTTAATACACACAAAAAAACTTAAATGTCTAAAAAAAACATTCATAGTTAAGCACGTTATTTTGAACATACTGTATAGATGCCCACAGTCCTTTTTAACCAATAAGGACTAAAACATCGGCAATTATGCATTTAAACAACATTGCTCTCTCGCCCTCCACTCTCCCTTTCTCAAGTAGCTTTTCAATCTTTAATTTAATATGAGCTCTAATAAGCCCCTTAATAAGTGAATATAAAATTAGCACTAGCAAAGATTTGCTAGTTATATGCTTACGCTAATAGGGCAAATTGAGAGAAATTAATTGTAAAGAAGTGGGTACTAATTAAAAGATAGTGTAGTGGAAGCGAGAAGAGGCTTTTCCACATGCAGTGCTTGCAACGGCAATGTGTCTGTTTGCTCTGTATGGACTGACACGAGGACAAACGAAGGAGGAGAGTTGGGAGAGATGGAACTGGAGAGGAGAGAAATGGAGGATTGATGAAATAGGAAGAGACATCCCGCTCTGACAGTAGCGATAGAGAGAAACGGAGTGTGTGTGGATGTGTGTGTATGATGTGATATTTGACTGCAGTGTTTTGTCAGTTTAAAGCAGGCGTTCACCCCTCATTCTCTCTGAGATAAAACAAAAGGATCACCTGTCTGTGGTAGACTGCTGATGGCTACCTCCCAAGATATGGCCTATAATTCTCTCTTTTTAACACAAATGGGGTAAGATGGGATAATATGCCCCCCGGGGTAAGATTTCCCCCACAACACAATTTTTCTCTTGACCAAAGATGTCACTACTGTAAAAAAAATGTGTGTCATTTTTACAGAAAAAGAATGCAAAAGTGCTTCAGTAAAAAACTTCCAATCACTTTACCATAAACGGTGAAAAGTGTATTATGTTTACTGTAAATCATTTCAAAATTGATTGTTCATGTTATGAACTGCTCTGAAACTTGGGTTGAAGATTTATTGGGAAAATCTAGAATCGTAATCCATATTAAAGGCCAAAAAGCTCAAACATAGGGGCAAATAATTCAAATGTGCAACAGGGCAGAAAACCCAGAACACACAGGGCTAATACAGACAGCGTTAACAAGGTAGACACAGCTGAATGTAGTCAAGCATCATGAGTAAAGGCAGTGGGTTATGGGAAATATAGTCAAGGAGCACGGGTGACCGTGATTTTGCCAAGTAAGATGTGTTCCTGGATCAACATCCTTTTGTTGATCCTGGATCAACATTTAATCAACCAATCACAAACCTCTGATGTCATAAGCGTGTGCCGACCAAATGCCATTAGTCAATTTTGAACGCTCCTCCAACATCCCCTTGACTGACTGACAAAAGGTAAGTTATTTTGTTTGTATTCTTTCTTTAACTGTCTCTGCAGCCAAAAATATGGCAATGTAAATGTATTTATTCACTAAAAAGTCCTGAAATGGAACACTTAAATGGCATAATGTGATGCAACCCTGAACATGCACCCAACAGCCATGTGCTGTTTAGCTAATAGCTAAGCTTACTTTACTCCACTCCCCTAATGTAATTCATTCTCTCTTACATTTACACACACACACACACACACACACACACACACACATGTAATATTTAGTTTTAACAACTTTATAAAATGTATAATGTTTACAATTGTCAAACTGATCTTTGCCAAAAGTATGACATTTAAAAAAACTGAAGAATAATTCTTTTTTTTAAAAATCTAATTGTAATCAATATTTGGATCATTGCTTTTGAATACAGGGTAGATTAATAAATTAATGTTGATCCAGGATCATCATGATCTATCAATATGGGATAGATTCACTAATGTTGATCCAGGATCATCATGATCTATCAATATGGGATAGATTCACTAATGTTGATCCAGGATCATCATGATCTATCAATATGGGATAGATTCACTAATGTTGATCCAGGATCATCATGATCTCAATATGGGATAGATTCACTAATGTTGAGGATCATCATGATCTATTAATATGGGATAGATTCACTAATGTTGATCCAGGATCATCATGATCATTTCAATATGGGATAGATTCACTAATGTTGATCCAGGATCATCATGATCATTTCAATATGGGATAGATTCACTAATGTTGATCCAGGATCATCATGATCTATCAATATGGGATAGATTCACTAATGTTGATCCAGGACCATCATGATCATTTCAATATGGGATAGATTCACTAATGTTGATCCAGGATCATCATGATCTATCAATATGGGATAGATTCACTAATGTTGATCCAGGATCATCATGATCTGTCAATATGGGATAGATTCACTAATGTTGATCCAGGATCATCATGATCTCAATATGGGATAGATTGACTAATGTTGAGGATCATCATGATCTATTAATATGGGATAGATTCACTAATGTTGATCCAGGATCATCATGATCTATCAATATGGGATAGATTCACTAATGTTGATCCAGGATCATCATGATCTATCAATATGGGATAGATTCACTAATGTTGATCCAGGACCATCATGATCATTTCAATATGGGATAGATTCACTAATGTTGATCCAGGATCATCATGATCTATCAATATGGGATAGATTCACTAATGTTGATCCAGGATCATCATGATCTATCAATATGGGATAGATTCACTAATGTTGATCCAGGATCATCATGATCTATCAATATGGGATAGATTCACTAATGTTGATCCAGGATCATCATATATTTTTTTTAAAGGATGATAATGCCTTCATTGATATAATTAATTAGCTTAACCCACATTTGTATTCCTATAACTGGATTTCATTAACCCTTGTTATTAGCGACATACATATATATTTACATACACTTGTATATGTGCATACACTGGTGGCCATTAAGTGAACTGCAGCTATAAACTCTTTGCTTGTGCTCATTCTTGTGCACACACTCCTTAGTGTTCAAAACAGTGACTGAACATGATTCACCAGCATTATTTTGACAGATGATCATCATTAAAATTACACTGTTCAAATAAGGAAAAACAAGCATAAATCTACATGTTTACACAGACAACCTAGGAAGTCAGGGAAGGTCTTGTTTTTTAAGTTTCAAAACAAACTATTCACACATTTGTAATAGAAATTTGATGGATATATGTAAATTCTTACATATAGCCCCTTACAATTGTTTACAGAAAAGCTTTCTTAATGAACTGTGACATTCTTGTTTTCCAGCTTTTAACGGATGATTCAACATGACTGGTAAGGGTGCACATTCTGTATCACATATATCATACATGCATGCATACCCTGTATAATTTGTGCTGATGACTTTTATATACATACCCTATATACAGATCAAACTTGGAAGTCCTTAGTGGGCTGTGTTGGGCCATATAGCCTTTCAGCTGCCCATTTAAAAGCATTGTATGAGCCAGACTACATACCAGATGTGGTGAGCTATTAGTATATTTATTAATGGAAGGTGTATTTTAGAATTTGATGATAATTTGAAGAGGTTCTAACGAAAGTTATTGTCAATAGGTAATAGATGCTCTCATGAGTATCACCTGCAAGGTATGAAATATATAATTTGTGTTTGTGTGTGTGCGCGTGCATTTATCTGCATGCATTTATCTGCTTTTCATTTTCTCCTTAAGAAATTCAAGGATGTGTACAATATTTGTACACAATCCATGACTAAGATTCTGTCTGGATCCCAGAGGGCTAAAAGCCACTACTTTTGCAAGGTGAAGTAAATAATATTTACATACCCAACAATATATTATCTAACATAAATGCAAAGACATTTTACCATCTAAAGATTAAATCTGCATATTTTAATGTGACTCTAGCATGGAATAGCATAGTTTTCCAAAAATATGTGAGCCAAGGTGGAAACTTCCAGAGGTTTACAGTGCATAGCATAAAGTACAATCCCTCTGAAATTTGTGCAAATTCAGATTTTAATTTCAAAGTTTAAAGGGTTAGTTCACCCAAAAATTAAAATGATGTCATTAATTACTCACCCTCATGTCGTTCGACACCCGTAAGACATTCGTTCATCTTCGGAACACAAATGAAGATATTTTTGTTGAAAGCTGATGCTGAGTAAGGCTTCAGACAGGCCTCCATAGGGATTCAGGACATTCAAACTCACAAGACCCATAAAAGGCACTAAAAACGTCGTTAGAAAGTCCATCTCACTACAGTGGCTCTACAATAATGTTATGAAGTGACGACAATAGTTTTTGAGCGAAAAAAAAAATCTAAATAACGACTTTATTCCACAAGTTCTGTCTTCCTCTGCCGTGAGCTCACGAAGCACCAGGACGCATGCGCGAGAATATGACGTAGGGCCGTAGATGAACGAATGTCTTACGGGTGTCGAACGACATGAGGGTGAGTAATTAATGACATCATTTTCATTTTTGGGTGAACTAACCCTTTAAATTACCAAGCATATGAAAAAACAACAACATACTGTTGTTCAGCTACATTCAGAACGTAGACCTAATAACTAAGCTTTTTTCAGTTCTTTTGCCAAAGCTAAAGGATGTGCCCTAAAATGGACATGGAATGATGTGCCCCACCCACGGCAAGAGGATGGGCATTCTTGTGGGGTCCATGTGTTAATGGTAGGCCTACATAATAATAATAATAATAATAATATATATATTTTTTTTTATCTGTCAATGTTGTTTTATTTTTATGCATTCTGATAAAGTATTTAAAATGGCCACTTAACTTAATTTATATTTTAGTTTGCTCAGGCCCTGCTTGAGGGAAAAGGTTTCGTGGATGGATATGCCTCTGTGGATATACCCCAGCTGAGGGCACAGTTCTGCAACATTCTGTTCTCCTCTTTAGGTGCTCACTTTCATAAAAACTAAAGCAAAACATACAAATTATATATGTAGGGGACATGTTCGGTTCACTTAGTTTGGCCGTGGCCACAAGATAGTATTTAGTGGGAATGTGATGTCATGACCACAAGATCATTTTGTTGAGGTAACAACATCCTTATGTTCTGGCGACGCAATGTGAAGTTGTGGCCTCAAGATCCTGAGTTGAGAAAGACATTTTTATATGTTCAACTTGAGACCGCATTGCACAAACTGATTGATGTATGACATCAAAGTACATCAAGAGCGATTAGAGAGCAGGCGGCTCTGTATCTCTCTTGCAGGAACTTTGATATTAAACACTGATTGGTCTGTACAGCGCTGCTTCAAGTTGAACACACCTCTTTTGATCAATGGTCCTCTTTATCACATATGGGGATAAAATAAAGAGGACCATTGAACAAAAGAGGTGTGTTCAACTTGAAGCAGCGCTGTACAGACCAATCAGTGTTAGTGTTTTCATAGTCCTGTGTTTCAATCGTTGTTGTCTTTGTTTTTAAAGCTGTTGCATTCTTGTTCCATGTTTGGATTATCCTTTTTGGAATAAACTAACTGCATATGGATCCTTGCTTCTCCTCTTGCGACAATAAGAATGTCGTTACCTCAACAAAATGATCTCATGGCCATGACATCTGTTACCACATATAAATAACTCATGGCCAAGACAAAACTCCTGTTCACCGTATAGATTACTCATTTTATTATATCAAAACGGGAGCAAAGTCAGAAACGCAAAACAATGGAGAGTTAACCAAAACAATAAAAGATGACAATAATTTAAATTGCAGATAAAGTGCAAAGTCTAAATTCTAAATAAAACCTAATTTTATAACACAGACGATTCTTTATGAAGTTACATTAGCTTGTTTTAATACCATAAGCAAGATCCTAAGCAAAAACATGGGTCACCACAATACTCAATGAAATCACTTAATTTATAAACACATAATATGATATAGATAGTGACACAGAACATGTCATTACCACCATCACTTGTCATTACCATCACAACAAGTTTTTAAAAAAATTCAGGAAAAAAGATGCTTGGTCATGGATTTGCTAACATCACTCAACAGCTAGTAAAAATGAAAGAAATGTAAATACAGATAAATCATAAATCATGTGTGTGTGTGTGTGTGTGTATATATATATATATATATAGAGAGATGTATGTATATGTGTGTGTGATTACATGAATAAACAGAAAAAACTGAGACAAACTAAATCCAGAAGTAACCTACAAGCAAAGCTACCTGGAAAAACTGTGCAAGTGTACCTGGACAAAGCGGTTTTAAAACAAATATTGATTTGTTTTAGTTAATAGAAGTTAATTGATAAAATCTAATTATGACACATTTTTACACAAGTGACTAAAACTTTTCACAGTACTGTAGATTTGCAGGAAGGTTTTTTCAAGCATCTTGGAGATGTTACCACAGTTCTTCTGGATTTAGTCTGTCTCAGTTTTATGTTTCTTCATGTAATCCCAGATGGACTGGATTATGACCAGATCAGTGTGGAGCGCCGGCTGTTGTCAGATTCCTTGTGTTTACAAAAATTTCACTGGATTATTACAATTAATGGCAAAATGATTGTTTGGAAATGTAACTGATATTTCCCTACTGACACTACAGCATACAATGTAAATAACTGGCGTAAAACATTCTTTGTGGATGAAAATACTAACGTGCCTAAGACTTGCACAGTAGTGTGTGTGTGTATATACACCGATCAGGCATAACATTATGACAGGTGAAGTGAATAACACTGATCTCTTCATCACGGCTCCTGTTAGTGGGTGGGATATATTGGGCAGCAAGTAAACATTTTGTCCTCAAAGATGATGTGTTAGAAGCATAAAAAAATGGGCAAGCGGATTTGAGCGAGTTTGACAAGGGCTAGATTGTGATGGCTAGATGACTGAGCTCTTGTGGTAAGTGCAGTGGTCAGTCTCTATCAAAAGTGCTCCAAGGAAGGAACAGTGGTGAACCAGCCACAGAGTCATGGGCGGCCCATGCTCATTGATGCACGTGGGGAGCGAAGGCTGGCCCGTGTGGTCCGATCAAACAGACGAGCTACTGGAGCTCAAACTGCTCAAGAAGTTAATGCTAGTTCTGATAGAAAGTGCTCAGAATACACAGAGCATCTCAGTTTGTTATGTATGGGGCGGCATAGCCGCAGACCAGTTAAGGTGCCCATGTGGTCATAATGTTAGGCCTGATCGGTGTATATATAAATGTATAATTTTTTCCCCTGCAGATAGAGTTGTAAAGTGCACAGTGTGCTGGGGTGTCCTGATGAAAGAGAAGGTAATTAGAAGAATCTGCTTGATACTATAATAAATGACAGAAAACCAAGCATTGTTTTACTTTTAGGTGTGCTGTCAGGAATGCGGTGCACACAGCCATTTGAGATGTCAGCGAAAACCATGTGGCATCTGTGTAATTGGTAAGTAATTTCAATTCCATGAACAAACTTCTATTCAACATGCTGTATAAAATGTGGAGGCTAAAAGTTTTGCAAACTGCAGTGAAACTCCACAAAAATCAATGTTACATAATGTTACATACTATATTTCAAAGCATTCCATTTAAGGAAAGTGGGCAGTTTGAATATGCATATGTTTGTGCATGTTATCTTTATGCATTATGTCTCTTGTCTTATGATACAAATATGATTATGCATTTAGACAAATCTCAGTGTATGTTTTGCTGCAGTTTCCAGATTAAACACCCACTGACTGACACTTAACTCACATTTTAGTCCTATTTAGATAAATTGAGGTTAGACAGGAAGGTTATTTAGTTAATAATCAGTATAGATTTGGTCTGTTCCTTATCCCTTCAGAACTGTTGGATTATGGTCCACGATTGTAGATGTGTATAGAGGGTGATGTATCCCAGTACAAATTTAGTTGTACACTTATTTGAATGTTTTCTATTAATTATTTTTCATGAGATTAGAATGGCATTATGTTTTTACTGATGCTTCAAATAGCAGGTGAAGGAAACATTATGTTTGAACATCTACAAAAAGGAGAAAGTAAGCAGACAGAGGAAAGCACAAGAAGTCCTCCAGTTGATGAAAAGGAACAAGAGGAAGAAAAGAAAATGGAAACTCCCAAAACAGACAAAGTGGAAGTAATAAAAACAATCCACAGGTAAAAACGAAAGGCAAGTGATGCATCAGATAGGGAAAAAAGGAAGACAGCAAGGAAGAAAGACAGCCACAAACCTTTGAAACTGGCAATAATGCAGGTTTTGAAAGTGAGGAAATAGAGGCAAGAGACAGTGGAGATTGTCCTTTGAATAACCCCACAGACGACATTAAAGGCATCAAAGTTTTTGGACGCTTAGCCCTCACTGGCCAGAGAAAGGCCCCGTATGTTGTCACAAAAGAAGAAATTCAGCGCAGAATAGAAGGGGAGAATATGTCCTCTAATGTTTTCAGAGATCTGCTAGGAGTAAGTTAACTTTTGAATTGATTAGGTCAATATTTTAATATCCAGTTGTGTTTTATATTTGTTTTCATCTCTTGTTTAATTTTTTTAGTTCTAATGCACTACTGTTCATTTTCCTTAAGGGCGTAAAAAAATCTGCCTGAATTGGTCCTCAATCTTCCCAAGAAAATGAAGACCAAGACAAGCATTTTTAGTGCACTTACAGAGGGAGAGGCTTCAGACCTAGCTACTGGTTTAACTAAAAGCCTGTGTCAAAATGTCAGTCCAAAGTTGGTACGTAAAGACATTAGTGATCAGAATGCAGAAGTGACCAGGTACAGTACATTTTCTTAATGCAGATCTATGTACATTGCTGATATTTGATTTAATTCAATAAACTGTTTTATCTTTTCTCATTAAAGGACAACTCTGGCTAGTGCACGTGCCAACTTGCAATCAAGCCTGGATTCTACATCAGCCTTCAGTTTGTTAACACATACATTTGGTCCACAAGCAGTGGATGGAGTGTTAAGTTTCATCATAGATAGTCTTAAATGAAGGCAGAACAAAAAAAAGTGCATGTTTTATTACTAGCACCAAACCTTTTTGTTGTCGAATCTGACAGTAACCTTTTATGTTTGACGTTTTATTCATACTGAAAATACCCTTATATTTTTCCTATATGAATATGCTCAGTGTAAAAATATTTTTTTTGCATCTTTAATGTGAAATAATAAAAAAAAATTGGATGAATGACGTATGATTTCAACTTATAAACACAAACATGCCATGTGTCATCTAGCCACATTGCAATGGTACCCTAAAATTTACATTGACAAATTACTTTTTCAGCACCCAATACATTGCATTGAAAATAGCTTTGCAGATTCTTAGCTGATTAACATCCAGTTAACCACAAAACATTTGGCCACATTAAAATCAGCTAGTCATTAAATTCAAAAATTTCAAACAAGGTTTTCTGCACCCAGTCCTGTATTTAGGTTTTCTTTCATTTTCATGCTTTTGTGGTGTCTCTTTCTTCTTTCAAACCCTTCTGAATTTCTGTCAGAAACGCAGGTTTTCTTGGTAACCTTTTCAGTCTTTTTTCTGTTTTTTGCATTGCATGGGAAGAGTGGCTGTATCTTCCTTGAAGAGTCATTGGTACAATGCCTTTTTGACAAAAGACTTCTGTCTTCTTGTTGCACATTAACATGGAGATCATTTATTTGTCTTTTGATTATCTCTGGAACAGTCTGCCATCGTTTGACAATTGCAAGAATGTCTTCTAGTTTCTGGAAGTCTGAACTGTCGTGTTTTTCAAAATACACATCAGTATTGTCAGGTTGATTCATAGAACAGTACATATCTTCATTAATGGTAATGCCAAACAACTGTTGTGCAAATATAAGGCAGGGACATATACCATGATATGAGAAGGTGCAGCAGGTACAAAAATAGGTTTCCAAAGCTGTATGATATGTTCCTCTCCCACAAAGGCTTTCCACGTCAATTTTCATCTCAGAACAGACATTGAAATGACCTTTATCTTGTACAGCTTTTGCATGAGCTTCCAGCTGAAGAGCCAGTCCAGGGAATGCATCATCCTTATCTTTCAGTATATCTAGCAACACCAAATGTTTGCATACTTCACCTCTCAAACCAATAGGGCAACTGCAGAAGCACTCTGCTGGGCAGGTTCTGTAGGAAACTGTAGGGTCTTGTTCGGATGGCACAGTATACATATATATTTCTGATGATTCTCTTGTAATCCGGTCAATCCAGCCTTTTTCCATCATTCTAGTTGCTTTGTTAAATGTTTCCTCCAACTTCGTGGCAACACAGTTTGCCATTCTTCCTGCTGATTGCAAGTGTTTTATCGCCTGAAAGTACGTTTCGGTCTTGCAAAGAAGGACATCAAGCAAGTCATCCAAACGTCGATTTCTTATCCCAGATAAGAATTGGTATTTCAGTCGATGGAAGAACCTGAATAAAAGAAAAGCAATTTATAGTGTCAAAATAAGTTTATAATTATATGGGGAAAGTTGCAATGACGGTGAATGGTATTGAAGGCTGTAAAGCAGAAATCCCTTTAAAATTCACCAGGGTCTTATATTACCTTTCTATCAAATTGTTGGTCTCTGAATTCCCATGGTTATAACAAC
This sequence comes from Gobiocypris rarus, assembly GCA_023029165.1. Taxonomy (NCBI): domain Eukaryota; kingdom Metazoa; phylum Chordata; class Actinopteri; order Cypriniformes; family Gobionidae; genus Gobiocypris; species Gobiocypris rarus. The sequence continues at coordinate 25,982,134 of CM040926.1, read as the reverse complement.
GTCCATAATCAGCCCATCTATGACTTATTGGTTCCCAGTACCTCTGGAAGTAATAGCAAAGCTCTTGGTAGTGAGAAAATTCCTGTAAGAAATTTTTTGCCACTCCGTCAAAGTCAGCCTTCTGTAATGAACAAAAAAAAAAGTATTGTGAGTCTACAAGCAAAAAAGGCAACAACATAAAAGCTTAGTAATAGTCATGATAAAATATTATAAATATAATATTATAAAATACTGTATAATATCTATAGTATTTTGCCTTTTCTGTTAAGTGGTTTTCAAACACTGAAACCGTGATTCCCATTATTGTAAAAGTACACAATGTATAGTGAACAAAGCCCATGGTCAAAAATGTCTCTTATTGTAGGGTGCAAAAGTGAATACAATTCAAACATTTCTGACTTAAAGGGATACCCAAAAATAATTTACATGTTGTTCCAAACAACTATGAGTTTCTTTCTTCTGTTGAGCACAAAAGGAGATAGTTTGAAGAATATTGGTAACCAGACAGTTGATGGATCCCATTGACTTGCGTAGTATTTTTTCCTACTATGGGAGTTAATGGGGTACATCAACTGTTTAACTACCAACATTCTTCAAAATATCTCCTTTTGTGCTCTACTGAAGAAAGAAACTCATACAGGTTTGGAACAACGTGAGGAAAATTGAAATTTTGGGGTGTTTTCATGGTATACATTATGTTAATATTATAACTGCATAATACAACCATTAAACATGTAAATTGAAATACCATAGCACAAGCTTTCATTTTTTTGAAGTAATCAAGAATTTCTTTCCGTGTACTTGAACACTGTGGCCCACCAACACCGGAATCTGACTTCATCAACCACCGAAGAATGGCCTGTGAACCAGGATGTAATGGATTATGCAAGTATCATTACAATTGTTAATCATTAAATAAGGGGGTCTTACTTGGAGTACATGGTACCAGCAGAGAAGAACATCAGACTCAGGGAAAACGTCATTCAAAGCATTAATTTCACTCATGTCTTTGTCAACCATGAAGCACCTTTAAAGAAAGAGAAAAGTAGATTACCTTGTTCAACACTGCTGGATCCATTCCAGCAGTGGATCCCCCAATAGATACAGTTCCTTAATAAATTACCTTGGTGGCTTAGGGAACACAGGTCGTAGCTTCTGAAGTGCAATCTTAAGGGTTTCTTGCCTCTCACTGCTTGTTATTATGTATGCAACAGGAACTCCATGGCCATGGTCATCTCTCACAAGCAGTGTATAAAGTGGAAAGGAATATTGATTCACACAGTGGGTGGCATCAAAAACACAATGTTACTCCCATGGTCCTGTAAGTCTTTTTCATGCACTCCGTTTGGAGAACAATTATAAGGTCCTGATCCTTACCCAGTGGCTGATAAAATACAACATCATCTTTTAAAGGACCGGCTAATAGTTTCTCTGTGCTCTTACAATCATCTTTATCAAGATGTTTCCTCAAGCATACAAGTACGGATATTATGTATGTCTTCTGGTGTAACAAAGTATTCTCTGGAATGATAATTAGCTTGTCCATGAGCTCTTGACCACTCATTTGCTTGGAGGAGGATGACATCTGGTTTTACACCTAATGTGATCCACTTCTTGATCTCATCCACCAGCTGAGGGTGAATCTGCTGAAAATGACCATCTTCTACACAAACATCATGTCCGTTGTGCTGGTCAAATATTCTCTGCACAACAACTTTGTGTCCTTTCCAATCATTTCTTACTTTGAAAGAGAGGTATGCTTTACAACCGACAGCTCTGTGACTTCTTTCATATATATTTCCAGATCTTCTGCAATGGAAAATATTATATCCTCTTCTTTTATCTTTTAAACTGGCACAATTTGTGGTCCTGAACGATTTTGTATGCTCTTTGTTAATTATTTCTGTGATAAAATTCTCTTCTTGATCATCTGGTTTAAGAACATGCACCTTGAGTTTAACGTTTTTCTGTCTTATTTTTCTCCTTTCTTCTTTTCCACAGACTTTTTGATAAACTCCTCCATCATGGAACATTTCTGAAATGTATACACACAGAAATAATACTTTGTTAATTCATATTCATCATAATTTTGTCCTGGTTATTTTATAATAAAATATCAGCATAACGAACAAATTGACTAACTTTATATGAGGAAACACTCAAAAGAGCTGGTAAGTTGAAAGATTACATTTTAAAACACCTATCAGCTTTCCACATTAACTCCAAATGGAGTGGTGATTCATTGATTCTAAATCATCTAAATGATCCTGGATCAACATTAGTGAATCTATCCCATATTGATAGATCATGATGATCCTGGATCAACATTAGTGAATCTATCCCATATTGATAGATCATGATGATCCTGGATCAACATTAGTGAATCTATCCCATATTGACAGATCATGATGATCCTGGATCAACATTAGTGAATCTATCCCATATTGACAGATCATGATGATCCTGGATCAACATTAGTGAATCTATCCCATATTGACAGATCATGATGATCCTGGATCAACATTAGTGAACCTATCCCATATTGATAGATCATGATGATCCTGGATCAACATTAGTGAATCTATCCCATATAGATAGATCATGATGATCCTGGATCAACATTAGTGAACCTATCCCATATTGATAGATCATGATGATCCTGGACCAACATTAGTGAATCTATCCCATATTGATAGATCATGATGATCCTGGATCAACATTAGTGAATCTATCCCATATTGATAGATCATGATGATCCTGGATCAACATTAGTGAATCTATCCCATATTGATAGATCATGATGATCCTGGATCAACATTAGTGAATCTATCCCATATTGATAGATCATGATGATCCTGGATCAACATTAGTGAATCTATCCCATATTGATAGATCATGATGATCCTGGATCAACATTAGTGAATCTATCCCATATTGATAGATCATGATGATCCTGGATCAACATTAGTGAATCTATCCCATATTGATAGATCATGATGATCCTGGATCAACATTAGTGAATCTATCCCATATTGATAGATCATGATGATCCTGGATCAACATTAGTGAATCTATCCCATATTGAAATGATCATGATGATCCTGGATCAACATTAGTGAATCTATCCCATATTGAAATGATCATGATGATCCTGGATCAACATTAGTGAATCTATCCCATATTGAAATGATCATGATGATCCTGGATCAACATTAGTGAATCTATCCCATATTGAAATGATCATGATGATCCTGGATCAACATTAGTGAATCTATCCCATATTAATAGATCATGATGATCCTCAACATTAGTGAATCTATCCCATATTGAGATCATGATGATCCTGGATCAACATTAGTGAATCTATCCCATATTGATAGATCATGATGATCCTGGATCAACATTAGTGAATCTATCCCATATTGATAGATCATGATGATCCTGGATCAACATTAGTGAATCTATCCCATATTGATATGATCATGATGATCCTGGATCAACATTAATTTATTAATCTACCCTGTATTCAAAAGCAATGATCCAAATATTGATTACAATTAGATTTTTAAAAAAAAGAATTATTCTTCAGTTTTTTTTTAAATGTCATACTTTTTGGCAAAGATCAGTTTGACAATTGTAAACATTATACATTTTTATAAAGTTGTTAAAACTAAATATTACATGTGTGTGTGTGTGTGTGTGTGTGTGTGTGTGTGTGTGTGTGTGTGTGTGTGTGTGTGTGTGTGTGTGTGTGTGTGTGTGTGTGTAAATGTAAGAGAGAATGAATTACATTAGGAGTGGAGTAAAGTAAGCTTAGCTATTAGCTAAACAGCACATGGCTGTTGGGTGCATGTTCAGGTTGCATCACATTATGCCATTTAAGTGTTCCATTTCAGGACTTTTTAGTGAATAAATACATTTACATTGCCATATTTTTGGCTGCAGAGACAGTTAAAGAAAGAATACAAACAAAATAACTTACCTTTTGTCAGTCAGTCAAGGGGATGTTGGAGGAACGTTCAAAATTGACTAATGGCATTTGGTCGGCACACGCTTATGACATCAGAGGTTTGTGATTGGTTGATTAAATGTTGATCCAGGATCAACAAAGGATGTTGATCCAGGAACACATCTTACTTGGCAAAATCACGGTCACCAAGGAGCACGTGACAGCACATGAGTCGGGAGGAGTGCCCTCTAGTGGAGATCATGGGCACTCTAGCTGGTGTATGTTATTATATTTATATAGATATTTACGGTATTATTAGTCTTGATTTGGCACTACCATATTAGCCCCTTTCACACAAACAATCTTTAATGGTAAATTACCAGTAAGAGATCATGTGTGAACAGCACCTTTTCGAAAATACCGGTAAATCGGTTCTGGCAATTTACCAGTATGAGAAGTTGTAACATTACCAGCAAAATACCGCTTTGATGCTGTGTGTGAACGCAGAATAAAGATTACCGGTCCTTTGCACGAACAAAGTCAGCATGATCTGACGTAAGATGCTCTGGGCCAATCATAAAGTTCTTATGGAGATGATGTGATTACTCTGAGCTGTTTACAATTAGCACCACTGCATTTGAATAATTTTCCTATGTAAATACGCGCTATATGGTCATCTTTGACCGTTGTGCCATGTCACGCAGCTTTTTTCAACGTGGCTTGGTCAAGACTCTGTCTGCTTTTTCATTTATCAGCTCTGCAGTTGGATACTATTATGTTTTTATTCTGTTTTTAAGAGCAAAACCGCATTCTGCTTGACCATCCCCTTTTGCATATTTGAACAGAAAGTGAAGCGCTTCTCCTTATACGGGCGAATGAAGACAATGGTGCAGTGCTTAAAGATAATTTCCCGATGTCTGATGTGTGAACGGTGTCTTAATGGTAAAAAGCCAGAACACAGTTGCTTGTGCACAGCATATTTGTGTATTTACCGGTAAAGTCATTCTGCGGTTTTACGGTAGTCAATTTTACGGTAATTTACCATGATTGCTGTGTGCAACTGTTGGTGTTTGTATTGTTTAATTGATTTTTATTTTTCACAATTAGGTTCTTAATTATTTAGATTTTACATTTCAAACATCTTCATCATTCATCATACTTCATCAAAGGCCAATTGAGTGGAATCAATTTGATTCCTGGGATTCAATCTAAATTCTTTGACAGAAATTTTGCTATTTAATTTGTCTTTTATTATTTAATTACAGTATTCTGAATTATTCCAAAATATAATTATTCCAAAATCGAGTATAATTCTAAACATTGAATTTAGCATTACACATTAATGATACCTTTAAAATAAATAATTCATTAAAAATTATATGAGATGTATTAAATATATTCTGCATAAATCAGACAGTTATGATAAATATCTCCTTGTGGGCTTCTGGCCCCCATTACCTTAGCAAAAAAAAAAGCAAAACATTGAAAATCATTAAAGGGTAATATGACTATTACCTTTTAATGACCATATTATCCTTTAATGTAGATTCCCTATAAGGGCATCTACACTCACCTTTCCGTATCTGATTGAATAGATGTCAAAGTGACATTCACACCCATCCACACACTCATATTAACAGATTTAATGGATTTAATTCATTGCTTAATATACTTCATGTCAGAGTGTAGAGATAAACGGATATTTATCTCATTTGTTTCCTGCTAAGGAGGACAACTGCTGTTCTGTCTCATAAATGAAATTACAGCATCGGTTTTTAATGGGATACGGTGCTGCGTGATTAGACACCACCACATGTTCAGCAGCTCTGCACCCCTTTCCCAAGACTATGCAGAATGAATTTTTTTGTCGTGGAAAGAGTCGTGCCCAGACAGGATTAATGGCTGTTTGTGATTTTCGTTGTTTGATAAATCATTGTGAATTTGCAGTTGTTTATTAGATTCATCCTGTGGGCATTTTAATCTATTAAATATGGAATTTTTTCATGCAAGTGATCTGAAAGGACGTTACTGCGTTAATGTGCGAACCAGCTGAGATGAAATAAACAGAAAACTGGAGAAGCATGCGGCTGCCCACAGGGCAGTAATACAGTTCTGTTCACCTGGGGGGCAGCCTTTGCTCCGGTAAGACCCTTCGCTAGTGCACAAGCCTGCTAAACAAAAAAAAACATTCCTGTATTAAGGTCCATCATTTCTGTCAAGGTCGTGAATCAAGGGCATCAGCGGCTAACAGCCTGCATATAGAAGAGAACAACAGGCAAAGAAGACTGTCTTTTGGAGACAAAGAGAGCAAGAGAATACATGAGGGGGGAAGAAAACATTAGGTAAAGACGCAACAGAATGACATCAGCAGCTGAGGGAGTACTCATCGCTGAGGGTGACAAAACGGGTTTGTCTGCTGACACTCTGGTCTAAAATGTGATGAGTACAGTGAGCTTTTAGCTGATGTGTCTTCATAACTTAAAAGGCTTGTCTGAATAAGACACAGAGAGATCAAGCAAACATCCACCTATTAAAGACATTACAAAACCGAATACACAACACACCACTCTAAAACATTAGGGCTATTATTACTCTCAAATGTGCAGAAAACAAGCTCAGTCTACAGCAAAAGGCACAGGTTGTAATTACAAGTGCAGCCCACATAAAAATGTGTGACAAAGAAACTGTTTGTTCATTATCATATGGCGCCAATCCTGTGGGTGCTCCGGGGCTTAAGGAAACATTTACTCATTTTCAACCAATCAAAAAATCTCATGAAATTCAGGAATCTGATTCGACCATATTTAGCGTTACAGCATAACCAGACAGAAAATCTTTTATTAAGTAATTAACTCCAAAATGTTCAGGTATAACACTCATGGAAAGATAGGCCTATGTGAATAAAGATATGTTCATGTTTGTTTGGTAATATATTTGCAGTGTGTTTCTCTTCACGAGACAAAAATAACTTTTGTGTAATGAAATCATCAAGCGCACAATCGCATGCAGATAAAGACTGTACATTTGAAAAACTAACTCCAAGTTTAAGTATTGAGTTATGATCATGTTAAAATGTTTAAAGGGGCATTTGTCATGTATCTGTATGTGTCAGTGTAAGCACTTTGCTTTGCCCAATTATCATTTGTTCACGGAAAGTAGATGTGAATAAAAATGTTTTTTAATCTATTGGGGATCTAGTTATGGAGGTTAGGCACCCACTGGCAAAAACATAGATTGGCACCTATGCATTGTATTGCCAATCAGTGTATTCTAAATCACACAACAGTTGTCACAGTAACTAAATGTTTAGATACCAACATTCTCCAAAACATCTTCTTTTATGTTCCATAGAAGAAACTAGGGAAGTCACACAGGTTTGGAACGACATGAGATTAAGTAAATGATGACAGAATTTTCTTTTTTGGGCGAACTGCCCCTTTAAATGTTCAGTATGCAAGAATGAGCTAGTTGTTGAAATCCAGTCCAAATTCAAAATGTTCTTTAGAATTCATTCTCCTCCTCAGACTCAACGCTTTTTGGAGAAACAAGTATGTGAACTCAGCATGTCTCCTAAATATTTGCAAACATATTATGGTATTTTATGCTTCAGTCAAAAACTTATATACAGCACCTTTAAATTACAGTACAATCCTTTACTTGAAACTAAAAGTTGTCACAATTAATGTTTTGGTAATCTTATAAATGTATAACATTACTTTTGGCCAAACAATGGTTGGATATTTGAACATTGTTGGTGTTTTATGAATTATTAGGGCCCGAGCACCAGTGGTGTGAGGACCCTATTGGGATTGCTCTGTCTATTATTATTCTTCTCTGAAATGAATCGCATTTTTGATGGTCTACGCATGCTCGAAAACTCATGAAACTTTGGAGTTTTTGCCATTTCCGTATGTTGTATTTTAACGAACTCCTTATAGAGATTTTACCGATCTACATCATATTTGGCCAGTCTAATCTAAAGGCCTTGGTGATGTTTCATTGTGAAGAACTTGAGTTTTCCCTGAAGGGCGTGTCAGTGGCGGCCTCACAAATTTCGATGTTTCCCCAGGAAACAGAAAGTTGTAGTAACTCGGGCATATAATGTCCAATCTGCCCCAAACTTAACATGTTTGATAAAAGTCCTTACCTTAACACATCTACATGCCAATATTCAGTAACAGTTATAGCACCACCAGCTGGTAGCAGGAAGTGTGGCAAATACAAATGACAGACGTAGTCTTCCTATTTTTATATACTCCAATGCATATTGCCCACCGTGCTCTGTTTTCTTCAAGCCAACGGGTGGGGGCGGCCCCTGGTGCGAGGGCCCTTTCATTGCTGCTTGCAGCTTTAATTTTGTTTCATAATTGTTTTATTGCCTAAAACAAGCCTATTGGGGGAAAGGTAAATGTGCACTCAATGAATGCCGTGTTTACCACAAATAAAACTTATGCCAAATGATATATTTTCCAACAATTATATAAAAAATAACACAGCACAGCTTTTTAACAGAATTTTTAAGGTTCAATCTTTAATTTGCAATTCAGTTATTATGTATTATTACCCACAATTTATAGTTCATTTTCATTTTAGATACACCTGAAAACCTGTGAATGTTCATTTTAATTTCTACCAAATTCATTAATAATTTTTATTGTCCTTTAATTTCTCCAAGTGGCTATACAGAATCCCATTTTTCTCAGAGTTTTCCCACAAGCGTTTCATTACTATAAAATGCTCTCAAGAATTCAATTCCTTTTTCCTCTTCTCTACGGTTTAATGATTTCTGTGTTGTTCAGTCCAGCATTTGACCTATACAGAGTCGAAATGAATCTCATAGGTCCTGATTACTATTCCAAAGAAAGTAAGGGGATCCTGAATTTTGAAAAATACCTGGAAAACAGTTCTTATGCTCGTTTTACAACTGTCCAAAACAATCAGAGAAATAGATTAAAACTTCACAGCTAAACTTATGTGCCCTCAATACTCTCTTCATTATTTCCTTTGGCCTCATGGGATTTTTTTGGCCCAAGATGTATTTTTGCCTCAAAGTATATCTTATTTAATATCTAACAGAAAAAAAGTGTATATGAATGAATGTGTGTGTGTCTGTGTGTCTGTGTGTGTGTGTGTGTGTGTGTGTGTGTGTGTGTGTGTGTGTGTGTGTGTGTGTGTGTGTGTGTGTGTGTGTGTGTGTGTGTGTGTGTGTGTGTGTGTGTGTGTGTGTGTGTGTGTGTGTGTGTGTGTGTGTGTGTGTGTGTGTGTAGTTGCTTTTTTAATACAGAATCATTGCATATGCACATGCGTGCAAGGTTCGTAATCCTGTTTCTCAGGGTCCTCCAGATCTGTTGGATGAACAGAGGATGATCGTACCCTCCAGATGGTGTTGGATTTTTCACACTGGACTCATTAGACATTTAATCATCTCTGGTCCGCAGAGCCACGAACCCTGAGGGACAAGGCTGTCCAGTGTCCAACGGCCATCTGACCTCACAGCCTGGCCATTGATGAGCCAAACAGAAAGAGAACAGACAGCCGGGCAGAGTGTGTCCTTTTGGAAATGGACCGTGCTGTAAAATTTTCCCTGGTATTTTAGCATCTGATTTGTGATACAGAAACCTTGACATGCACACAATGAATTTACAGCCAGATTTCCATGACTTTGATATTTAGTTTAACTCAAGTCTGGTGGGAGCAATCAAATTCAGATTGTAATTGGAGAGTGCGATGTAGTAAACACTCACTGGCACTTTCACACGTGATAAACAGTATGTTACTCCTTGAATAATTTTGGAATTCTTGGGGCATTTATTCAGGTCAAATTATCCTAATGTCTATAATACACCCAGAGACCAAAGCCCAGTCAATTCTCATACCTCTTACTGCAGACACACATCACCCTCTCGTCCTGTGGATTCTCTTCAGGCACTTTCCATTCCATTTACTCACCAAAAGTTCATTTCCACTGAATACACATCCATCTATAAGCCAGAGGGATAAATGAGAATGAGAGCCGAATATCCATATTCAATTTCTCTTGTGCACTGAGGGATGCAGTCAGCAGAGTGCCAATTTAAAAAAAAAAAAAAACTTGCAGTGACATCTTTATGAGCGCATGTGTCTCACCTGGATGAAGTCATTGAAAGCAAGATCATGAAAAGTAAATCCCTGACATTTTCACAATACCCATTACCAACTCCGTTAAAGGTATATTTCACCCACAAATAAAAATGATGTCCTTATTTACTTTCCCTCATAGCAGTATGCTGTTATATTCACGGAGTACAAAAGGAGAATTTTGATGAGCCCATATTATGGTCCGTTTATAGCCATGCTCAAAAAGGGCAAAAATACCACTATTAAAAGTATCTATTGTTCTCAAACATTGTTTGCCAAGGACACCCAAATATGATGATCCTACAAATATAATGGGTGTTTCTCAAACGTAAGGCTTCATCCTACCGAGACTGTCCTTTCTAGTCCAGTCCTTCTGAGGCTTGTAGGCTAGTGTCCTCCTCAGCAATTAAACACTAGAGACGGTCTAGTAAGTGCGCATGGCTACATCACACATGTTCCTGCCACCACGTTCACGACACGAAAGTACTATAAAAAATTGGCTTTCTATTAATTCAGTGCAGTGAATGACAGTCATTTGCGGTCTCTCAGCAGCTTATATTATTGTCAGTTTAGTGTTAGTGATACATTTACAGCAAAACAAAATATAACATCTATGCTTTCATGTCTGAAAACATTATTTTTCAGAATTGAAAGCATAAATGTTATCTTTTGTTTTCCTGTAAATGTATCACACTAAACTGACAATAATGTAATTCACTGTACTGCATTAATAGAAAGCCAATTAATATAAAGGTTTGTAATACAAAGTATTTAAAAAAAAAATGTGTCTTACATTTCATAATAAACTCAGACAAGCTCAGTACTGACTGTTTTCCATCAGTTTATTTTTGTAATTTTAATAATTTGTTCCATTTACATGGCGCTTTTCTAGGCACTCAAAGCACTTTACATAAGAAGGGGGGAATCTCTTCAACCACCACAACGGCAACGGCAGCCATATTGTGCCAGAACGCCCACCACACACCAGCTGATTGGTGAAGAGGAGACCGAGTGATGAAGCCAATCAGTATATGGGGATTATTGCCATGCCAGGCCATGACGGAGAGAGGCCAATGGGCAAATTTGGCCATGGATGCTGGGGTTACACCCATACTAAGGAGTCAGGACATGGAGTCAGGACCGTCTCATCTGAAGGACGGATTTTAAATGTGTGCAAAGGATTTAAGGCCACAACGGATACATCCAATGCGTCCTTTAAAACAGACAAAATGAAGGACGCAAAATGAAGGCTGCCTTCAAGGACCCTTCAAACTGAGATGGCATTCAGTGGTTTTTGATGACATGGCAGCCGAGATATGCAGCCTTCATAGAGAAACACCCAAAAACTCATTTATACTGTCCAAGAAGAATATTAAGCATGCTATTATAGAGACGACACGTTGTTTACTCGATTAACAAACTGACTATTGGTATTAAGTTGACTTTTTATAGCTTCCAACTTTTAGAATAATGTTAGATATTGAAACCTGGAAAGAAAACATATAAATATAAAATTTAACTCAAATGTATTTCTTTAGTACTTTAACAGTAAATACTGTTTTACTCTCAAACTAAAAAGTGCAAATATTATTGGTTCTTGTGTGTTGCGCGACCACACCACATCGATATTACAATATGGTCCCTTTGTGTTCCACCCCCTTTTTGTTTAATGTAAGAATGTTCTAGAGTAGTTTTATTCTCAAACTAAATATGACGTAGGCTAGATGCTAGTAACATTAAACATCATTGGTTCTTGTTTGAGTTGTGACAAAACCACATTGATCCAAGGAGGTCGCTATTTTTTACTAAATTGAGCAACAATCGTACAAATTAGCCAACTCGTAACATATGCACGACTTGCCGTGAGATCGAGTTGGAATGACATGAGGGTGAATAAATAATGAGAGCGTTTCCATTTTAGGTGAACTGCCCCACAGATCTGCAATGTGAACTTAAAAGTCTTAGACTATTAAACCTCCGGCAAAATCTGAATGAAAATCTTTCATTAACTCATAAACAGAATAGTGAAAATCCACCTAATTAAACTCATGAGAGGTTACATAGAAGACTAACCTCCATGATTAAACATGCCTGACTGACATCTTAGATCAGTTTTGCCAGCATGCAATAATTACATTGTCACTTCTCACCAGAAATCAATAATTAACCGTTCAATGCGAATGGGCCTGTATTCAGTGATTATCCTTAGCTTAATTAAAAAAAGAAATTCTTTACACCATAATCAAAGAGATTCATATTCAACCCCACGTTATTCCAACACTGCCGCTATTCAAAATGAAGGAATCTAGAGTGGCAATTTGATGATTCTGCTTATTCATTGAAAATCCATGGTGAATAAATATCAGATTTTTTTTTTGTTTAGGTATTAAGTAAAACCGTAAGTCTTTCCTGGCGTAATCTTTTTTCTTGTTTTCCATCTATTTCTCATTAATGTTGTATAATGTATTAAAGAGGCTCACAGCCTGCCTTCCTGAAACCCTTTTTCCATTCCCGCTCTGAGTGGTCCGTTTTTCCCAAGTCAGCAGAGTGTGTGCTTTCAATTTGACGCTGTGCTTTAATATGAGGACAAAGCTTCCCACAGGTGTTTCATCTTCTGAGTTACTCAGGCCTTGGCGGGAATGACAAGGTAGGGAACGAGGTGACAGCAAGTGTGGACTACGTGTCTCTCACACTCACACATTGCCAGACTTCTGCATACTGCAGGCGAATTTAAGCTAAAGATTTAAAGTATCAGGGGCTTTTAAACACAGTGGTCATTAAATAGACAGTGGGGTACATCATCCAAGTGCTCAGTGAATTCAACGCCAATAAACTATATTATTTAAATATTATCTAAATATTATTTCCGAGGGCTGTTTGCTTATCCATTCACTTGGCATCTGCTTCTACATTAGATCCAAATTCGTTCAAGGCCGTAGTGAATGGCCTGATGTTAAGAGGCTACCAGTTCTTTAATACACTGCCAAACGCTTGCCTTTTCATTGTGCTGCATGATATAATTATTGTGAAACATTTTAAATTGCCATTAAAATCATGATTTCAGACTACAACTGACATTAAAGAAATATTCCGGGTTATTTGCAACTTTGTGTCTACGGGCAGCATCGGTGGTGTGCTGTCGATTACCACAGACAATAATGAGCTCAAAAATTAGCCGGTAATGTGTTTACAACTTACAACGAGAATCTAGCTGCGGGTTGGAGGGTTTAAACACAGGAATGCTAAGCTTGTATTTTTGAGTGCTTAGATGAAATCTTCAGGAGAAATAATGTTACCTAAGCTGTAAAGTTGTCTAAATAAGTCATAATTTTTCAAGTGGAGCTACTTTTCAAAAACTTCTGGTTATGTTTTTGCAATGTAATCTTGAGTCTGTAAAACTCCATATAAACCGTGTTTTATGGATCATGTCAAATTGGATCTTTTAGCGTCATAAATTACATAAACAACGCGTAGTTTGGTGCTAATTCTTTTGAAATGGCGTGATGGATTTCTTTTTTGTTTGTTTGTTTTGTTTTGTTTCGTTTCCTTTATGTTTGCATTTACTGTAAACACATTTCCCACTCGTTTACACACCTATGGATGAATCTGTGGTAATCAACACTTTTCCAACATTGAGTTGAAAACAACATCCATTAAGGCTTGTGTGGAAACCTTTTTTTATTTATTTTTTATGGTCCACTTAAGACCAGAGTTGGCTGTCACTCTCATCAAAAGGCTCATCTAATCGCTGAAGCACATGTTAAGGACAGCATGACTGACCCGTCCAAATGGGACCATCACGGGGTCTATCAGAATTCATTTACCATATAATTAAACCTGACAAATCAGCTTTTCTTGAGAGGCTTCAAAATGTCTTCAGTTTCGTAACCCAAAGAAATGTGTCTGTCTATCTATCTATGGGCCCTATTTTAACAATCTGAGTGCATGGTCTGAAGTGCATGGCACAGGTGCACTTCTCCAGAGAGGAGAATCTATCTATCTATCTATCTATCTATCTATCTATCTATCTATCTATCTATCTATCTATCTATCTATCTATCTATCTATCTATCTATCTATCTATCTATCTATCTATCTATCTATCTATCTATCTATCTATCTATCTGTCTATCTGTCTATCTGTCTATGTATCTTTCTGTCTGTCTGCCATTCAATCAATCTATACATCTCTCAAATGTAATGTCTTAAATCTCATCTCTTCTTGAATATAATCATATATAAAGCTAAAACAGCCAGTTCAGTGGATTCAAGTTGTGATATTTTAAAAGGAAGGCAATTCAAGTGTTTTGTAATTACATTTAGTCTCCCTGCCTTTTTAATAGTCTATTTATTGCAGCAAAGCAACATTCACTCATGCAAGTGAGACAGCAAGTGTTTTAAAAGGCAATGACTCCTCTCTCTATTGGAGAGGGAAAGCTTCCTTTCGCCTTGCATCTATGTCAGGCTCACAGATCAATGAGCAAACATGGCGATAGATTATGTGGAGGAGGAGGATGAAGAAGGATGAAGAAGGATGAGAGAAACTGGAAAAGGATGAGCAAAGGTCGGACACTGCTGCATCAGCACTCCGATGGACACCCATCCATCCTGCTCTGAAAACACACACACACACACTTTAAATACAACCTTATCTCATTAATGCACACATGACCTTCCGCACCGCAGCCCCCCTTTCCCCCATACAGTGCTGTAAACACACCAAGGCTGATGTGCAGTGAGTAATTTGTTTAAACAGAGCACCATAATGGATTGCCTAATTTGCCTTGCTGATGTAAATGAATGGCTCAGTTAACTCACGGGTGTGGGGAAATTCTGTGAGTGGACCTGGAGGAGTCACAATTATGTATGTTTTATGTATGTTTGTAACCTAGATTCCAAAGTGACTGTAAAATCACCCAGCACTTAAGGTAGATGGAACCTCCCTGTTTGAAAGGAGAGAAAGTCTGCCTTCCCTTTTAAGGGACAAGAGAGGATTAGCTGTTGCTTTGAAGGGATGAAAGTGTATGTTTCAAATAAGATTTGTTTCGTTCTACTAAATCACATCAATGATTCACCAAGGCAAACTAATAAAAGATACTTAACTTAAGAGATGGACCCAAATACCTTTCCAGTAACCATTTAGACCATAACATGCTTCATTTCCTGACAATATTCAATATTTTTCTCAGAAGCCTCATTATTCACAGCAGCTTTAAGATGTTAATGGCAGGTCCCCATTATGATGAGTAATCCAGATGAGTAATCCGAATTTACATTGAACAATCAGATTCAATTATTTTTGAGGCCAAAATTAGATTAGATTAAATCTTTTGAGAACTGAAATTGGAAAAAGATCATAGTATAATCAGTATTGTTTATTATATTATAACATTTAGAACTAATATTTGTCTCCTTCACTAAATCTATGAATTTATTCTAAATTCAGGATCAAATTTAATTTAGAGCCAACTGCAACCACTGTATGCAAAAGTCACATATCCAATTGCCTTAGAAACAAGACATTTGTTAAACCAACTTAAAAAATGATTAGAACTGCAAAACTAAGTGACGCTACAAAAGTATGAATTATTTCTGAGCAACAAAAAATAAAGCAAATTTGTGTGAGAACATTTTCTGAGCACATAAATATGCAAATTATACAACAACATCATTAGTAAATGAGGCCCTTTGTCTTCAGTGCTTTGCTAAGGTAATGTTTTAGAGCAGAACACAACATCTTGGCCTTTGAGGCGATTATCTGTTCGGTGCAGCTTAATACCCAGTGTCTGTCCAATTCCCAAATGTCAAACGTTCAATTCCAAATTCACAAATGTCTCCTAACTCACCACAGACTGTTACACCACTGAGTTTAATATAAGAATCAATATTCAGGAGAGTGGCAGTGCGCATTCAGGAGGTGAGTGTTTTTAATTGATTTGCAACGACCACAGATAGACCTCGGGGAACAGAATCTGCTAGACAGCCAAAAACTCACCCAGAGTTCTTCATCCTTGCCCTCAATAAACTCTGGTAAGAGAGTAATGGAGTGATCATTTAATATGAGTTCTGACAGCCTTTTTGTCTCCAATGCCAAATTGCCTCTCTCTCTGCATTATTGTGACGATGAAATATGACTGGTAAACATATTTGTTCAAAAACATTAACCTTAATGCAAAACAATGCATTTGGCAGCAATTTGGACAGGTGTACTAAAGTGTCATGAGTTCGAGACAAAACACTTGTCTATTTGCCAGTGCTGCGAATGCTCACAAATCTTTGTTTTTATTTATTCATTTATTGTTCCACTAAGAAAGAGTGGAATTTTTCTCATATTAATCCAAGAGCCTACCTCTCGCTGACGGAACGGCCATCTATCACAACCCTCCTCCGCTACCGTGTCCTCTCCCCTGACTTTGAGAAAGCACTCCATCATGTTTGTTTGTGTCCTGACAGAAAGCCACACTGTTTAACTAAACCAGGAAGTTGCACGGTTCCATTCCAAACTCTTGAATAATGCAGATGCAATAAGTTGCGCATGTGATAATTGCTACTCTCGATCTAAGCGTATTGAGCACTGAAGTATCAAAATAATTTGAAAAGAGGGAGTGCGGCTCCCTAACTCTTTATATTGAACGAGAGGCAATTATACCACTGTGCATCAACCCAAAACAGAAATCATCTGAAAAGAACTGTGCTAATGATTTACAACACAAACAGTAATGACGCACAGATGCAGAAATGTTATCTGCCACCTTGATTCATGTCAGCATCGCCAAGATCAATAACTTCCGGTCTTAACTATCATTTCCATTATCATTTCTCAGAAGTTGCATTACCGCGGCAGACTCCACTATATCGCACATTCACAGCAGTTTTTTGGAGATTACACTCACTTCACTTTTCTGAGGCTATAGCTATATTCCCCTTTCCTCTGCAAGTTATCCCATCCAACTACTGCTATCTGCCCATGAATAAAGCAAAATTGCTAAATAAATGTAATTAAATGCACCTTTGCTACTAAGTTTACTGAAAAATATAACCATGGGACTAGACTCTTTGATTTCAACATAGAGAAAATCAATATATATATATATATATATATATATATATATATATATATATATATATATATATATATATATATATATATATATATATATATATATATATATATATATATACAGCCATGGTCAAAATTGTTGGCACCCCTGATTAATATGATCAAATATGGCTGTAAGAAATAAATGTGCTTTGTTTATCCTTTTGATCTTTTATTTAAAAAAAATCACAAAAATCTAACATTTCATTGAAGTTAAAGAATTGAAAATGGGGGGTAAATCACATTATATAATAAATGCTTTTCTCCTAAACACGTTGGCCACAATTGTTGGCACCCCTTAAAAATGTTAGTAAAATATCTCTGAAGTATATTCCCATTAATATTTAAATTTTTAGCACACCAGGGTGACAATGAACATGAAATTGTCCAGCTATGATGTCTTGTTTCATGGACATGGTCAGAAACAATGCTCAGGTAAGCTGTGGCATTTAAACGATGCCCAATTGGCACTAAGGGGCCTAAAGTGTGTCAAGAAAACATCCCCCACACCATTACACCACCACCACAGTGGGAACAAGGCACGATGGATCCATGTTCTCATTCTGTTTACGCCAAATTCTGACTCTACCATCTGAATGTCTTAACAGAAATCGAGACTCATCAGACCAGGCAACATTTTTCTAGTCTTCAACTGTCCAATTTTGGTGAGCTCATGCAAATTGTAGCCTCTTTTTCCTATTTGTAGTGGAGATGAGTGGTACCCGGTGGGGTCTTCTGCTGTTGTAGCCCATCCGCCTCAAGGTTGTGCGTGTTGTGGCTTCACAAATGCTTTGCTGGATACCTCGGTTGTAACAAGTGGTTATTTCAGTCAAAGTTGCTCTTCTATCAGCTTGAATCAGTCGGCCCATTCTCCTCTGACCTCTTGCATCAACAAGGCATTTTTGCCCACAGGACTGCCGCATACTGGATGTTTTTCCCTTTTCACACCATTCTTTCTAAACCCTAGAAATGGTTTTGTGTGAAAATCCCAGTAACTGAGCAGATTGTTAAAAATACTCAGACCGGCCCATCTGGCACCAACATCTTGCATGCTCAAAATTGCTTAAATAACCTTTCTTTCCCATTCTGACAATTAGTTTGGTATTCAGGAAATTGTCTTGATCAGGACCACACCCCTAAATGCATTGAAGCAACTGCCATGTGATTGGTTGATTAGATAATTGCATTAATGAGAAATTGAACTGTGTTCCTAATAATCCTTTAGGTGAGTGTATATATATATATATATATATATATATATATATATATATATATATATATATATATATATATATATATATATATAATTTCCTACCATTTTGGAGTGAAAAGAAGCAGCACATTGATCTGCCAGTCATGGGTCTTTCATGCAGAGAACTCTCCTCATGTGTTTGCATAATGATGCATTTAAAGTTTAATGGCCTAACATATCTTAACATAAGTCCACATTGTTGTTGCACATGGATGACACTAAATTAATATTATAAATCAGGTCAAATGTTGATTATTAGTCATTCAAACATCTTTATCTAAACCTATTTAACTGTCACTTATGCCTAGTTTACACTGCCCGATTTTAGCCCCGATTTTGACTCGCCGACAGGTTTTGCGAAATCGCTGACAAATGCCCGAAATTTTAGCCAAATCGGTGCTCGTGCACGCGAGTGACAATCACACAGTGTGAATGATCAAAGACACAATCAAAGAGAACCCTTAAAAAAAATTACTACAGTTATTTTTTTGTAAAGGGTCCTGCACGTTGTGCGATTTTTCAAAATCCTTTCCGAATGTTGCTTGTTAGACTATATGAACATGATCCCCTCTTTAAGCCATGTCACACTGTAAGATCTAAGTTGTATAAATGTCAGACTGTACGATAGTTGAGGCGCGCTAAAACTGACGCATGCAAGAAAATCATCAAGTTTTAAATCATCAAAGAATGACGCATTCGGTGACAGTGAGCTGCATTACATGCGGGATTTAAATGGTGGCTACAAAGAAATCTCTAACGATCAAAGACTTCAGATTTTAGCTTCTCATAGTGGTAAAATGAAAATTTCTCAATTGTAAAAAATTGCGACAGACCCCCTGACACCTCCTTCAGAGTTTTCACTTTGAAAAACTCTAAGCTAGATAGTGCAGTATTTTTTATGCATATGTAAAACATATGGTGGAGTATTATCTGCCATGAGTTGTCCATCCCTGACTATACCTGACTCCACCAGTAGCAGAGTGGTGCTAGCCTCCAACCCTATAAAACATCACTCCATGCACACGTTTTTTTCTTTCTTTCTCTCTTCCTCACGCTGCCCTTCAGTACTTCCGAACTGGATAATGCACTGTAAATGTCATAAATGTTTAGGTAGGAGACAGAGCTGCACTGGGGTTAGTCTGTCTGGGCGGAGGTGGATTTAGCTCTGTTGGGGAAACACATTTCCATTGGATATTAGATGACATTTATTGGAATGCACCTGGCGCCATGGGAACCGTCAATCAGATGCGAAGCACTTCTTTCCTAAGCTGTTTACTTGTAGCCACAGACACAAATCAATTCAGTTTTCAAACACGCACACAGACACAGAGACAAAATCATGATATAATATGGAGTCTGTCTGTTCACGTTTGTTTAATGTTTGATTTTGCTTTCCTGTTCTGTTTTAGTTATTTCAGTCAATTTGTTAATTGGTTAAGTTCTCCTCCATTCTCTAACTGTTTGTTTCTATGGTTACTAATTCATTAGGTTGCTCAGTTCAGGTGTGTTGTGTAAATGATCTAGTTAGTTTCTCCCTCTGTTTTCTCTGTTCTCCCTCTGTTTAATGTCCATGTGTAATGTTTTGTTTATTCGTCAATTAAAGGAATATTTTGTTCATTTTCATCATCGTGTGCTTCACTACAGTCACTATCCGTGACATTATCAAAGTGGCTTATCAACCATAACAATGTTTCCTGTAAAATTTATATATTTATATAATAGTTCCTTAATTTCAACAATGTTTGTTCAGTTAGGCTCTTCATAATGACATTTTAAAGTTGGTGAATGCTCACATTAAACCTGTCTGTACTGTAAGTGGGTCCAGTTAAAGGCAGATTTACATTTAGCATGATTCTCTTCACTCCAATGGTATTTTTGTCATATATAAGTAAAATACCTGGGTATTACAGCAACTTGTCATTCAAAAATCATATTTCATATGTTACAAAAACAGCCATCTTCCACCTCAGAAACATCACTAAGCTACAGAACACGCTACCTGTTTCTGATGCAGAAAAGTGACCTCTAGACTGAATTACTGTAATGCATTACTAGGTGGTGTCCAGCATCATCAATAAACAAGCTACAATCAGTCCTAAATGCAGCTGCTAGAGTTCTTACAAGGTCAAGAAAACACAATTATAAAACCCCAGTTTTGTCAGTACATTAGTTATCTATCCAGTTCAGACAGGTCCACTCACGTCAAAAATACCATAGACAACTTTTAGTCAACTTTTTATTGGCATATTTGCATACATTTTACATTTGGCGGTATGGCTCTGTTCTAAATTCCCCATCCTTTTCATGAGCTCCAAGACAGGGGACAGCAGCTTCAGGGGACAACCTCCCAAATTTTTAATCTAGGAGGGCATAATAAATCCCCCATTTAGAACAGAGCATGCATCATTGACACAATATGACATTGATTAAGTTAACCACAGTTAAAGGAGGAGCTGGGGAGGAGGTGGGTTGCAAAGCAGCGTGCAGCATAAACAGACAAGCAGGCAGATTGAACTGAAGCTACGCTTAAGTAAGGCGCCCTGTTTGAGAGTTGCCAATTGAGTGCATGAGAATCGGATCAGCTGATATGGGCGGGGTCGGAATTTCCCCAATCAGCTGATAGCAGAGCTTGACTACGTGGCCTGCCTGAACTAACGCAGATGCTTGATTTCTGTATCGATTACAAAGTATTGCTACTGACCATGGTTTAGCTCCTGTATTTAAACAATATTCTATCGCCCTACAGTCCATCACACTCTTTCACAAAACGGTCACAAAAAAGGTCACAAAACTCTGGACTTTTGGTAGAACCTAGGATGGAGGGAGATCATTTTCACATTTAGCTCCTAACTCTGGAATAGCCTTCCTGATTATGATGATATCCCAGTTTAAATCTACACTGAACAAAATTATAAATGCAACACTTTTGTTTTTGCCCTCATTTTTCATGAGCTGAACTCAAAGATCTAAGACTTTTTCTATGTACTCAAAAGGCCTATTTCTCTCAAATATTGAACACAAATCTGTCTAAATCTGTGTTAGTGAGCACTTCTCCTTTGCCGAGATAATCCATCCACCTCACGTGTGTGTGTGTGTGTGTGTGTGTGTGTGTGTGTGTGTGTGTGTGTGTGTGTGTGTGTGTGTGTGTGTGTGTGTGTGTGGACTGGTAATCCCTACGGTTATGGGGACAAAATGTCCCCACAAAGATGGCAATATCCAAAATTTTTGTCCTTATGGGGACATTTTTGGTCCCCATGAGGAAAACATCTTATAAATCACACTAAGTTGATGTTTTTGAAAAAGTAAAAATGCAGAATGTTTCCTGTGATGAGTAGGTTTAGGGGCAGGGGCAGTGAAGGGGATAGAAAATACAGTTTGTACAGTATAAAATGCATTACGCCTATGGAATGTCCCCACAAAACATGGAAACACAACATGTGTGTGTGTGTGTGTGTGTGTGTGTGTGTGTGTGTGTGTGTGTGTGTGTGTGTGTGTGTGTGTGTGTGTGTGTGTGTGTGTGTGTGTGTGTGTGTGTGTGTGTGTGTGTGTGTGTGTGTGTGTGTGTGTGTGAACATATATGTACATGTATGTTCACACACAGATACTTTACTTTGTAACATTTTAGAAAATGTACTTGAAAATGTGTAATTATTTAGAATTTAACAATTCCAGATATCATCTTCTCAAGAAAAGAAAAAAAGTTTGTACAGTATAAAATGCATTACGCCTATGGAATGTCCCCACAAAACATGGAAACACAACATGTGTGTGTGTGTGTGTGTGTGTGTGTGTGTGTGTGTGTGTGTGTGTGTGTGTGTGTGTGTGTGTGTGTGTGTGTGTGTGTGTGTGTGTGTGTGTGTGTGTGTGTGTGTGTGTGTGGACTGGTAATCCCTACGGTATGGGGACAAAATGTCCCCACAAAGATGGCAATATCCAAATTTTTGTCCTTGTGGGGACATTTTTTGGTCCCCATGAGAAAACATCTTATAAATCACACTAAGTGATGTTTTTGAAAAAGTAAAAATGCAGAATGTCTCCTGTGATGGGTAGGTTTAGGGGCAGGGGCAGTGTAGGGGATAGAAAATACGGTTTGTACAGTATAAAATGCATTACGCCTATGGAATGTCCCCATAAAACATGGAAACACAACATGTGTGTGTGTGTGTGTGTGTGTGTGTGTGTGTGTGTGTGTGTGTGTGTGTGTGTGTGTACATATATGTACATGTATGTTCACACACAGATACTTTACTTTGTAACATTTTAGAAAATGTACTTGAAAATGTGTAATTATTTAGAATTTAACAATTCCAGATATCATCTTCTCAAGAAAAGAAAAAAAGTCCTGACATTGACTGGAAAAACATGCCAAAAAATCAGGTCACTAAATTATCAGTGACATATAACACACTGAGGAAGCATATCATTATGGAATTCTATAAGTCTTTGGCCCATTTATCTAATTGGTTTAATTGGTGTAATGTGTGCAAAGCAACTCATCCCACAAATTTGAGAGCTGAATCTCAAATTTCAGTTCCTCTGGTCAATCTATGTTTTTACTGTTTATAATTACACAAAATGTCTTAGATTAAATTGTATCGCTGTATGAATAATTCCTCAAATTCTACCAACAATTACTTGCTCTGCTCTCTTTTCTTTGGGCATGTTAACTATTATAAATGCACTGTTATGAATCCTATGTGAGCCTGCCATCGACCCCCTGCAGAGACCTCTCTGGTGTAAAGCCTGAATGTTGTAACATCAACACGAAGAAGCCTGCAGCTTAGAATAGCCCCTGCATCTTGCATTATCCCAAATTTACAGTGTTTATCCGACAGCCAGTCGTCCTGAGAGGCAAACAAAAATAGAGCCACAAGGCTGAAATGGCTTATGAAACAGAGACACAGTGGGTTGTTATTTATGACAGAGTATCATGTTGCCAGGCAGCTCCTGCATTCTGTGAAGAGGCCTGAGATGTTCTCTCTTCATGCTGATAAAGAGTGATTAATGAAAGAGAGAGAGAGTCAGCGTATAGCAATGTGTCACTGTCCTGTCATGATCGACCAATCACCCCCTCCATTACAGGAAAGTGTGAGTCCGTCACATACCATTACTGTATTATTGACCGATTCAAATGATCTTCATCATGAATAATAATAGTACTTGATGCATAACATGTCCATAAATGTTTATATACATAATTCTGAAAGAACTTTAATTGGGAAGGATGCTATAGTCCTGCATTAAAACATCAAATTTGAATTGATGAATTTACACAAAACATAACTAGAATTACCTAATTTTGATAAATGTAATTTTGTCATTCTGTTTATTTAGAAAACTGTCCAAATGGGAATAAAATGTCTCGTTTCAATGCTAGAGTGAGAGAAACATTTAGAACAAATTGATTCATTAGAATGAATCAGCCTTTTAAATGCTCACAGATAAAGAGCCATTTAGGATGAAACAATTCATTATAATGAATCAGACTTTCCAATACTACACATCAGAGAAAGCCTTTTAGGATGAACGATTCACTAGATTGAATCAGACTTTCCAGTGCTACATATATGAGAGAGGGTTGTTTGAATAAAGCTAGAATGAATCAGACTTTTCAATGTAACATACACAGTATGTGTCATTTATGATGAACCCATTAACTACAACAAATCACACTTTCCATTGCTACATATATGAGAAAGAGTCATTTAGAATAAAACAATTCACTAGAATGAATCAGACTTTCCAAAGCTACACATAAGAGTCAATTAGGATGAATCAGTTCACTACAATGAATCAGACATCCGATGCTACAAATGAAGGAGAAAGAGTCATTTAGGATGAACTGATTCACTGTAATGAATCAGACTTGTCAGAGCTAAAACAACTAACCAAGGATATTTAATGTATTACCACATATTTCATGACCTAACTCGGATCACTCCAAGGAAACAGTTCTGCAAACAGTTGCCTACTAGTTAGTTTGATGTAAAACCAACTGCTTTAATACTAACTGCCAAATGTATACAGTTTTGTGTTGCACGTAGAGTTAACTGAATTAGACAACTTTACAAAACAATGATATTAAACATGACATTTTGCTTCCCTTGTGACCCTTAGAGCAAATATAAAATAAATATTTGATGACAGAACAGATGGCCACAATTCGTCCCAAAGTCTAAAAGTGAGACATGCAGTAACAGCATCTCTAAATTTAAAAACAGCAACTTCTCAGTCTCGAAACAAGTCTTAAAGCCGCTCTAAGTTTTTCATGCATTTTTAATACAGCTAAACAAAAACATCTGAAAATACCTTCGAAACATGCAGTCCTCAATCCCAGCTTGCCCTACTACGTCTATTTGTAAACCTGCTGAGGTGTAAATCACTCAGCATATGGTTTATGTCAGGGCCTTAATGTGGAACTGCAGTTTCTCAATTCCTCATTCCAGATTGACGATTTCATGTTTAATGAATAAGGTATTATGTGATCTTATAAATAACTCATAACCATAACGTTGACATTCACCCTAGTCCCGCGGGTACGTATGGATCGGACATTCAATTTTGTGCAAATGTTGACTCTGGGAGGTTCTTTATGGGGGTAGAAATGTTGCTTTGTTGATACTGAATTCTGCTGGAAGGATGCCTGGACTTTTTCTCCGTGGTGGCCTGCTTCCTCTCCTCCTTTCAGAAAGAGGCTGGCAGACAGGCATGCTCGACACTTCAGAGAAATTCTTTCATTTGGAGGCAGTTTTGTAGCTGGCAGTTTGGCTGTCAGTTGGGGATCGGTGACCTTGCTGAACGGGTTTGCCGGCGAGAAGGAGGGACAATGTTTCCTGGCTTCTGCTGCGGCCTGTCAGACTGTTATCAATGCAATTGAGCAATGGACTGCAGGGAAACGGGCCTGAATAACCCAGGAGGGGCCGAGATGGGCCCATGGGAGGAGGGACGGGGGTCTGCAGGTGATCATACCAGGCTGTGCGCTGTTTTGTTGACTTTCTGGCTGTCAGCCACTGTAATGAAGTTAAATGAGCAAAACATGCCCGCAGAGAAAGAGAGAGAGGGGAAGGATGATCACTTCAGCCGAACAAAAAGGAAGTGGACAACAGAAGCGAGATGGAGGCGAATACAGTCAATCAATACCCCTTTTACTCTCTCTCTCTGGCCTCTCTGTGCGCTTCTACGTGTCATTTCTGTGAAAAGAAAAGTCACCTTTAGATGCTTAATGGGATATTTTAACAATAGGGATTCACAGTGCAGGCAAAGACTTCCTTTTGTTGTGCAGTTATGTGGCTTCAACCAGAAAATGTAGTCAGCCATTAGAAGAAAGGTTGAAAAAGCCATTAAAACAATTGCATTCAACAATTACCTTAACATAAAAACTAGACTGTCCGCTTTTTTAAACTCGCAATTTTGAGCGTTGAATTATTGGATAACTGCAGACTCCTTCAACAACACCTTAAAAGCTGCATTTGTTGGATGAGGGGGAGGGAGTAAAAATGATTCAAAATGCCATTAAAATATCGCCTATTTTAAGGTTTCATTACTTAGTCATTCAAGAGTGAATGTTTTCAAGCTGAAGAGCTTCAATCAAATGGATGTGAAGTGATCTTGAGAAGCTTAAATTGTGAAATGTGGGTTGTGAATGCAATAAGAGTCATTTGTGACAAAGCTAAGAAAAGAGAGCATTCAACCCATACGGAAATGTAATAGATGTACATATATGTCCCTATATCCGAGTAGTGATGTCATATATGTTTCATATAAGGCAATACTTTGTTAGCACATATATACATCCTCACAATATATGAAGATATAGGTTTATACCATGTATGAAATACCCATATAAGAATAAACATATTATTACAAATATATATTGTTATATATATGATCTTTACATACTGCACAGTGCCATATAAGAAGATTTATATATCATCATATAAATCATTTTATGATTTAAAATGTCTACACTTTTAAATTGTTTTTAATTTTGTTTGAAATTGGATCACATGAGTAACTGCAAAATATGGTCGACCACACTTGTATTAAAATACATGTAGGCTAACAAATATATGAAGCCATGTTTAATAAAGTATATTTGTATAATTATGCAATTCATAAACATAATACAACATACATTTTGTCAGGGTTCTGTTACTTGGATAAGGTTTTATTCTTGGTTTGGTGACAGCTCTGACACTCCTATTGTCTTGCGGATTTGAGTTCGCTTTAATAATGCGCTCTTCTGTCTGTGTGAATTGCTTTGCGTGGTGTTTGGATCCTGGCATCTCATTCTAGTTTGGTTTTGGTTCAGGCTTCAAACATTAATGCTCCATGTTGTTTATCATTTATGTTATAGCTCATATGTTATATATGTTGTAGTTCTTATGGTGTTGTGGATTCGAATATGGTGTATTGTGGAGTTAAACAAGGATGATAAATGGAAAAAGGAACAACACAAACATCAGTGCAAGAACTAATTTCTTTATTTCAAGCCAGGCTGCTATCAGCAGCTGAATGATTTGATGTTGTCTAAGTAAGTTATGTGTAGCATGAAGGGGTTTGTTTGTGTTTTGTTTGTTTATTTTTGAAGTAATAAGAAACATTAAAAATATTTTAGATTTTAATACATAAAATACATTTATCACATGTTGTGACAGTAATTTGTCACATATAATTTGAACATATATAATATATGGAATAGAGTTATATGTCAATACATGGAATTGTTCTAATTTCTTATAGGTTTCATAGCTGTTCATATGTGCATTTGTTTTTACTCTATAAGAGAATATTAGGATATTTCATGAGACATATATGTCAAAATATGTATTATACATACATCAACATATATAATATATGGGATACATTGTATGTCAATAAATTGAATTGTTCTAATTTCTAATAGGTTTCATATGATTTTACTTTATATGAGCATATATTGCATATATTGATTGTATTGGAATGGGATACATTTCCGTATATGGGAATTATTGTCCATGACTGGTCTGTGGTTGGTGTCGGCAAAGGTGATTAGAGAAAGGGTTTCGACTTCTCTAACAGAAAACAACCTTAACTTTGTGACCACCACAGAAGTCCCTCTTTGATCATTATGGTCCAGGGGGTTACTGGCCAATTATCGGGCAGTACAAACAACTTCCTGGCATTCGTTGTCTCTTTCTTGGTGGTAAGTGAAATTGACAGCTGCAAGAAAGAAGCAGCAGGAGGTTACAAGATTTTTACGATCTGATTGTCATTATTCCTCCCTCTCTCTCTCTCTCTCTCTCTCTCTCTCTCTCTCTCTCTCTCTCTCTCTCTCTCTCTCTCTCTCTCCATCACTCACACCTCAACTTTGCGCCTCCATCAGTTCTGCCTCATCCATGAGACGTCTGGGATCAGCTCATTTAGTTTTGATGAATCAGGATTGTGTGCTTCCAGTGGAAAGACAAATCTTTGAAGGATTTTCTGAAGCCCTATAAATTTCATGTATCAAAAACATGAAAAAGCATCTCAGAAATTGGACCTGGACCTAAAAAAACACAAAATGGAGTGCAAATGAACAAAACACAGCACTAAAAGTGGACCATGGTCAGGGTGGATGTCATATTTAATTTCCATGAATGGAAATTAGATGTACAGTCCTTTTAATGGATTGTACTGTTGTGTGTGTGTGTGTATATATAGGAACAGTGGTGAACAGGCGACAGGATCGTGGGCAACCATGGCTCATTGATGCACGTGGGGAGCAAAGGCTGGCCATGTGGTCTGATCAAACAGACGAGCTACTGTAGCTCAAATTGCTCAAGAAGTTAATGCTGGTTCTGATAGAAAGGTGGCAGAATACACAGTGCATCGCAGTTTGTTGCGTATGGAGCTGCATAGCCGCAGACCAGTCAGGGTCAGCCTGTCCAGTGCCAACAGTGGGCATGAGAGCATCAGAACTGGACCATGGAGCAATGGAAGAAGGTGGCCTGGTCTGATGAATCATGTTTTCTTTTACATCACGTGGATGGCTGGGTGCGTTTGCATCACTTACCTGGGGAACACATGGCACCAGGATGCACTATGGGAAGACGGCAAGCCAGCGGAGGCAATGTGATGCTTTGGGGAATGTTCTGCTGGGAAACCTTGGGTCCTGCCATCCATGTGGACGTTACTTTGATATGTACCACCAACCTAAGTACTGTTGCAGACCATGTACACCCTTTCATGGAAACGGTATTCCCCGGTGGCTGTGGCGTCTTTCAGCCGGATAATGCGACCTGCATCAAAGCAAAAATGTTTCAGGAATGGTTTGAGGAGCACAACAAGTTTGAGGTGTTGACTTGACCTCCAAATTTCCCAGATCTCAATCCTATCGAGCATCTGTGGGATGTGCTGAAACAAGTAAGATCCATGGAGGTCCCACCTTGCAACTTGCAGGACTTAAAGGATCTGCTGCTAACATATTGGTGCCAGATACCACAGCATACCTTCAGAGGTCTATTGGACATGGACCCCAATGGAAATACATATTTATTTGGAAAGAAATGCATATTTATTTTCCAAGTTCGTCATTCACCTCTTTTTAATTATTTGCCTCGCTTGACTACCCTCATTGATTTTGGTGGTGATAATATCTTTTTCACTATGGACTTTACTAAATATGTGCAAAGTTTTTTTTTTATGATAATTTGTCCAGACTGGCTAATTCACTTAATAAATGGTGGCAATGATTGAAAACAAGGATGAATTAGTATACTCTAATTGAATGCCACGCCCCTTTCAGTGTTTCACAGATGAGGGTGTTGAACTCTGAAGGACAGCTGTAGTATGACTGACAAGTCGAGATGAAAGCACCTGCATCCACATCCTGACACGACCTCCCATGACGGAAAGCAGCGAGTGTGTGCCTATACACTCAAAGGTTGAATGTAGCCAGCGGTCTCCCTGGTCTGCAGTCTTAATAATGTTATTGTATGGTTACCTTTCAAAGTAATCCCCTCTCTCTCTCTTTCTCCATCTCCATCTTTTGTTGGCAGGAGTTACTGTTCTCCTCATGGGTCTCTTTGATGCTGGACCCCTTTTGGCAGAGAGGATCCATCCTGCCTGGCACGATCGTTGCCGTATCTTATTCCTCTCTTTCCATCCTAGTTTTTTTTTTCTTTTCAGATGAGAGGGTTTTTGGCGATAGAAGGGGTGAACAGCAGAGGGAGTGTGAAGTAGCTTCAACCTTCATTTAATGAGGCTTGGAGAAAAGAAAAAAAAGTGCTTCTCGAATCAGATTCCTTCCTCCTGTGTGATAAGAATGAAGCCTGCCCTGGCCGATAACAAAACAAAAAATGAAGGTTCTCGCTGTGGAAGAGGAGCTAGCTCAGGTGGAGATGAAGAGTTCTGAAATAGCACTGATCATGCACCCAAGAACAAATAAAGCCCTCTCTCTGACTCACATCTGCCTTCTCTCTCGCAGCGAACTTTCTTATCTTTCACTCTTTTCAGAATTTTTAACCTGCATTTTAAATCCCTTTGCTTTAAGCCTATAAATGGAGGCTTTATTTTATCTTTTATCTATAACATCTTATATTTGTCTTGTAGTTTTAAAACATAAAAAGCAAAGTTGAACTTGTATAACTTTCTTTCTTTTGTGGAACATAAAAGATATTTGGAAGGTATGTAACAGTTCCCATTGACTGCATGGACAAAAAAAAAACTATGGAAGTCAATGGGAATCAAAACCGCTTACCAGCATTCATCAAAACATTGTCTTTTGTTCAGGTTTGAAACGTCAGGAGAGTGAGAAAATCACGAACAGAATAAAACAACACACATCAAGTGAGAATGGTACTCAATTCTACCAAATTATTCTTCAACAGTCTCAAAAAAATTGTACCATTAGCTTATTAACAGGCGATTTTCACACCGTTTAAAAGTTTGGGCGTGGTACGATTTTTTTAACTTTTAAAAAGAAGTATTTTATGCTAATACAGTGAATATGGTGAAATATTATTACAGTTTAAGATAACTGTTTCTAATATTTTAAAACTTTATTTATCCCTATGATGGGATGATGGGTTTTAAATTTTTCGCCAATAATTACTGTCACATGAATGATATCTTATTAATAGTAATGTTGAAAATAGTTGTGCAGCTTAATATTTTTGTGGAAACTATGTTAAAAATAAAATTCAAGATTCTTTGATGAATCGAAAGTTCAACAGAACAGCAATTATTTGAAACAGAAATCATTAACATCATTATATTTAATAAATATTATTTTTAAAAAAAATAAGAAATCACAAACCTTATTGACATCAAAAACTTTTGAGGGGCAGTGTATACGCAGCAGCCTTTAGGGGTGGATACAAGCTAGTGTACAAGCTTGCCCCAGTGACAAGCTAATTGTACTCCTCAAATTACACATTTTGTCTATGAGTGCATCTGGATTTTGGTTAAATGCTGAAGCATCTGCAACACAGTTTATCCTTCATTTTATGCTATTAAAATTTACATACTGTACAGTAAATGTCTGGCACACTGGATGTCAATGATTAGAGAATCAATGTGACGAAACTAAATATAATTATGTATAAAGTCTGAAAGCAACCAGTGCACAAATTTAAACATTGTGTCAACAGAGGCAAACATTTCTAAAAAAATTACAGCAGAATAAAGCTCAGTGTTACACACTCTATCCGCACAGTTGAGTTTCAACTTATACACCATCAGAGAATTTTCTATGGGTGGTGAACATCTGTTCTCTCAGAGTAAAGGATTCAAAAGGTGCTTTGAGGGGAACAATCTATGATTTACTGTCCATTCCAGGCAATTAGGCATCAGAGAGAATAAAGAGGGATTCTCATTAGCTACATGAGCTGCAGCAGAAGCGATTAAAGGCTGCGTGGAGCTCTCTATAACCTCCTCATTATTGTACAGTACGTGCTTTTCACTTCATCAGAAGCACTAGGCGCTAAGTGAATGTTTTAAGACAAAAGTGCATTGCAAATCATGTCTAATACCTTCTGCAACACAGACCCTGCTAGACGCTTTTATGCTAACGGTTTAGAGCAAATACAGTGATTGTTTGAACTGTGTGCTAAACATGCCTAAATATCCATGTGCGCTGTTTGCAAGAGAGCTGTTTGCCTCCTCTAATGAAATGCAAGTAAACACCGGTGCACAGGGGTAGACGGGGAGTCCTCGCAATTCTAGCCTTGGGTCAAATACCACTGAAGTTCAAAGACTCACAAGTATGACTGAATCAAAATGCTGACTAAAAAAATCCCTGACACTACTAGATGTATAAACCACGTCTATAGCTAAATAAAATAATACAAGGCAAACCGACACAACGTGGATGGATGGATGGATGGTATCCATGCCTGTAGTCAACATTGGCTCCAAATGTTGTGAACATTTTCAATTTTCTGGCATTTCATCATTTAGTGCTAATGGAATTTTTTCAGCGTGTACATCTTTATAATGTGTTATCAGTGATCACATGAGTATGAAAATAAAAGGATACGCATTAGGTTGAGATTTTAGGAATGTTTCGTATATACTGTATAAATATATACAAAATATATACCATTCACAGTGCTGCACATCCTAGCTGTCAGAAGAAATCAGTTTCTCAATAATGCAGCATCACACTCTTTTGTCACCTTACAGAAGGGTCTTTCCTATGCGGCAAGGAGATAGAGAGGAATAATATAGAAAAAGCAGATAAACAGATAGGAAGGGACAACAAGAAACAGCAGGCTTGTATCTCTGGTTATTTTAGTATATTCCATCACATGGCAGTGACATAACATACAACCCTGATCCAGGGCTAGCAAACTTGCACCCTAATTTAAACTTTCCCCACAGAGAGAGAAAATACAGGTGTCAGATAGGCGGTGAAAAAGGGCAAAGCCAATTATTATGTTGTCCTTGTAGTGTACAAAGTAGCTCAGAGACAGCAAGAATTGATTTGGTTCAGGTTTGAGGTTAACAGCCTGACATGCCTGGCCCTTATCGTATGGGCCAGATCAATGACAGAATAAGTCGTGAACAGATTTGCAATTCATTCACTAACACACAAAATTACTAACTCTTAATACATTATTGTTTTTATCAACATTTTTATTTTAATTGTATTTTTATTTAAGTAAAGGGATAATGGGATTGGAACATCTTTATGAATTCATTAAGCAGGACCTTTCATAAAGCCTACAGCTAATTTAAATCACCTACAAGAAAAGTGCATGACATAGGCCTGGCTCAACCCTGGGTCCACAAAAAACTCACTGTCACAAGCATGTACTACCCAATACTCTGAATACTGGCTCTTTATGACAAGTTTAATTCACTAATAGTTTAGAGCTAATTCAAGGGGAAGATGTATTATTTCATGACAATTATTTCAACTGTGACTTATAAACCGTCTCCCAACCACCAGAGGGAGGCTTTAACAGAATATAATCCCTTTGGACCAAAGAGGTCTACAAGAAGGTCCCTGCTTTCAAATTTGCTTCTATACTATATGAAAAACAGCTGAGTAGTACATCCCAATTCAGAGTATTTGGACGTAAAGGGGAATAAAGCGTAGCAGCTAATTTGGATCACTATTGATAACCAATCAAATTACTTCCTTGACGTTATTGAGTTTCCGTTTGCGGATACCATAGAAGTGAATGAGAAGTGCCAAAAACTGAATCATACATGCCATGCAATTTTCCATGACTTCTCCTATAAAACAGCATTTTTCATAATTTTCAGTGTAAACTCTAAAAATAGACCAATCTAAAACTAATGTTTAAGAGCAAAAATGTTGAAAATTAGCCCAAGTTGTCAATTCATTCAAGTGATAAGCTATTTTCTCACAAAAGCTGTTTATTCAACATAGTGAAGCCGCTCTTCCATTGACATCCTTTAAAAAACAAAGTTTTTCAGAAAACGTTAACAACGTTAACATTTTAGAAAAGTAGCAAAAATAAAATTAACTGTTATTCATCAATAGGTGTAAACTTTTTTTACTCTATAGAATGTAGTGGATACTCTTTCTCTTTTTTAAGTTATATTTTTTGGCTTTGTTGCCTTAATTTTGAGAGAACAGTAGAGAGAAACAGGAAGCAAAAGGGGAGGATAGAGGACAGTGTATCTAGGAAAGGACCATTAACCTGATCATTCATTACCCCGATGACTTATACTTCCAGCAGGATTCTGTGGTGCCAGAGATTGTCTTATTATTAGGAGATACGAGGGTCCGTGGCTTTACCATTGGATAAAGCGCAACGACTACTTTGGATCACATGTGCCTTGATGACCAATCAAATTACATCCTTGACCGATAAATGCAGATAAACCGTGTTTGATGAATACAATAAATGACCGATAAATTCGACCTCCGGAAGGGCACAGCCTTCAAAATGAGATGCAGCAAGGGGGTCCATTTTATCAGTGATAAAACATGTATTAGTTATAATATAATATACCAAAATCAATATGCAATACAATGCATGAAAAACTATTTTGTCAGAACATGTGTTTTTGAAAATGGATAATCAAATCTTACTTAACAAATGTACAAAAAAGTGTAGCCCATAAAAATGTTTAGTAAAATCAACTAAAATGTTTTGCTTGATGCTATCATAATGAAAATATTTATAGTGACATCAAAAATTGGCAAAGGACTAAAATGCTCTAAATAATAAGCTAAATTAGTCATTCTTTGCTGAAGCATGCATACTCTGGCTTATGCAACACGTGAAATCATGGTGGCGATGGATTCTGGCCGATGGAACTTTGCTTGGTATTGATGGCAAGTCAAAATTTTGTCCTCAGGTGGTTACAGTTAGTGTTCCATATTGATCTCAGTTCATCTTTAAGATTCAGAGGAGCAGCTGGGCTAACAGCAGCATGGTGACAGGTGTGTGTTGAAAGGTCAGTGAGGAGTCTCCTACCTGAGGGAAACTGGAAAGGTTGGTGCTGCTCTGCTCCATCAAATATTAATCTCAGTACCGCTTTCCCATCGGATTCAACCCCAACAAACAAATAGAGCAGCTTTCGATTATGAATCCAATCACAATGGGGGGAAAGAGGACTCCAGAATGGAATTAAGGGGCTTTTGATGTGATGTTCAACTGGGGTTTGAAGAGTCACTTTTTTGACAGCAACATTATTTGGAATTTCAAAGCAGTGTTGATATACACAATTACAAATGAAATTGATTGTTGACCAAAATAAAGTTTTATTATTATTATTAAAGTGTAGTTTTTTTAAAGAACACTGCAAGATTTTACTGATGCGACTTGTTTTTAGAGGAAGAAATGTAGATAGAATTGATTCAAATACTCTAATTCCATGGGTAAACTTAAGAGACCGAGGCACACAACTATTGTTTAAAAATACAAATGCTAACAACGTGTTAAGAAGCTAAAATTCAGCTAAATGCTCAATTAAAATGTAAAGTATGACTATGTACATCAACAATTATTATATTAATGAATTTGCAATGTAGACTGTAGTGTTAAAAGTGGAGACAGAACGTTTTTTAAAGAGATTAATTCTTTTATTTAGCAAGGACACATTAAATTGATCAAATATGACACAGACATTTATAATGTTATACGATATTTATATTTAAAATAAATGTTGTTAAGAGATTAATTCTTTTATTTAGCAAGGACACATTAAATTGATCAAATATGATACAGACATTTATAATGTTATAAAATATTTATATTTAAAATAAATGTTGTTCTTTTGAACATTCTATTCATCAAAGAATCCTGAAAAACTGTACAACTGTTTTCAACATTGATAAGAAATGTTTCTTGAGCTCCAAATCAGCATTTCTCAGGATTTCTGAAGGATCACGTGACACGTGAAGACTGGAGTAATTGCTGCTGAAAATTCAGCTTTGTCATCCATAAATTACATTCTTAAATATATTAAAGTAGAAAAAAGTCATTTGAAATTGTAATAATATTTCACAATATTACTGTTCATCAAATAAATGCAGCCTTGGTGAGCAGAAGAAACTTCTTCCAAAAATCTTACGAATCCTAAACTTTTGTAGTGTAAATATTCAGATGATGCTACACACAGCCAGGCTTCAAATACAACACTCAGGTTTATAAAATAAGTAATAGGGCATCCATCTGTCTATTCAGTCTATCCTGAAAAGATTTAAAACAACCCATGATCTAATGATGTACTATAAATATAATATTAATCAGCTATATAAGCAAAATACATTATGACTTACAAGCAAAACCACAGGTAAGTAAGGTGCTCAGGACAGAGTTCAAACCTCAAGCAATCTTCCTCTGAAAGACTACGTGTCCGAGTTTCAGCTGAAATGTTTTTTATTTGTTGCCATTTGGGACAACCCGATTTGTTTGACACGTAACACATCACGTAGCCTGAGCCACTGACCTCCTCAAGCCCAAAAAAAAAAAAACTGTGCAATAGAGAGTATGATTTTTCATTTTGCGAGGGTAGCACAGTTGTTGTTCATTTCACTGTTGTGGTTTCATCCTCACAGCTGTCTGTTAAAGGTCAGAGTCATAAAGGCCCGGGCTCTGTGCCCTTACCATTCAGCACGAGCAGAGGCACCTATATCGTCTCAATGACTCACACAGGACTCTTGGAAAGGTTACAACCAAATGCTAGGGAAGAAAAAGGAGGCAGACTCGGGGCTCTCACTGAGAGAATCACAGAATTGCTCACTGTAATGTCAGTCGGCTTAATAACATACCTTTGCTCCATTTGCCACATTCTCTAAATATATTCATTCCGTTGCTGCACAGACCAGATTTATGTTGTTTACATGATAGAGAACAAGGATTACTGTGTCATTTATGTGCCACTAGCATCACTAAACAGATTTCTAACAATCCTTGCATCAGAATATGCTTAATTACATATTATGCAGAGAGAAACACAACTGTGTATATTAAGAGGTGGCGATTTCTTATCAATTTATATGATGCGAATCATACAAAAACAAATGATTATTAGAAAAAAAGCAAGCATGAAGTTTGACCTTTTGCCTGCTATATGGTTTACGATTCTGGATTGTCCCAATAAAGCTGCATTTGGATCTCCAACCCAAGTTTCAGAGCAGTTTGCAACAGACAAATAAATAAACTTGTTTAAGGTACGCTATGCAACTTTTCCGTCCGCTAGAGGGCGCCTGTTCAAAACAAAGGCGTAGTTTGATGAATCTTGGGACATGTGGTCTTCACCTCACAGCCGTCGGAAAAGAATCGGATAGGACCCGGGCAGAAATCATGTTCATGGATGCGATTATTAACGTTACTGTATATGAAGCAGAGCAGGGGCGAGTGCTGTGGGAGCTGAGCGAGGCCGCTGGAGCGATTGTTACACTGCTCGCGAGCAACAGGACTTTTATTATGACGGGATACATAAAACGAGGGTAACGCAGATATGACGCAATTGACAGGCGACTCCCTCACACACTATGCTCACACGTCCCGGTTCATTGTTAAAAATAGCGATTTTCTCACAATTTACAAATAGTTGGAAACATTTGGGATATTGTAAGAACTCAACAGAACAAAATGGCTTGGTGGTTTTTGGATATTTGACTGCAAAAATCCTACATAGTGTACCTTTAAATATATCTTATTTTGAATATTTTTTGGGGGGGTTACATAGAAACAAAATGAAGGTGAGTAAATTGTGACAGAATTTCTACTTTCAGCCTCTCAACTAATATATTAAAAATGGAAATAGTAATTACGTATATTGCTATATGTTTCGAATTTAAATGCAGCAAATATACACGCTGCTCTTACTGTAAACTCTTTTTACTCTTTTACTTTACTGTAATACACACTGTATTTTTATTTACATAGCCTAATATAATACTCCTCCTCAGGGATGTAATGGAAGATAACTTTTTTCATGGTGAAAACATGTTTTTTCTTGCATAAAATCTATCTCTCTCAATTGACAGCTGCTACACTTGCATATAAAGCTGACAGTGAAACCTTTAATCAACGACTGTATATTTTAGAGCTGTAACCAATGAAGAGGAAATGTGCCACATAAGTGTAAAAAAGCATATTGATTTATTGCTGAAAAGACGCTGCACCAACAGCCATTAAAGTTGAATGTAGAGTATCCCTGCCATTTACAAGATTCAAAATAGAAAATG
Source organism: Gobiocypris rarus (assembly GCA_023029165.1). Taxonomy (NCBI): domain Eukaryota; kingdom Metazoa; phylum Chordata; class Actinopteri; order Cypriniformes; family Gobionidae; genus Gobiocypris; species Gobiocypris rarus. The sequence goes on along the minus strand of CM040926.1, from coordinate 25,944,576 downwards.
GTACAAATAAAACCCTTGTTGTTGCCCACTGCAGTTTAATATGTCAATTTGTAGAGCTCGCTCAGCCAAAGTAAGCCACGGGGAACCTGGGCTCGTTGTGTTTATAAAGTATCATATAACAATATGGTGCTCAGAGTGGATATGACACAGTATGATTTCCATTCGCATATGATTTTTTTCTCTCCTACTAAGTTAGGAAATAGCCAAGTATAACATACAAACGTTGTTATAAAATATCTTATTTCATCCTTTAAAAAAACCTGCATAAACAAAAATGAGGATTAGCATTCCCTTAGTAGAACTTGAAGGGCTGTCTCTCTGAAAAATAAATCCCACTTAAGACATTCTGCCGCTAAAATAGACGCCTGCTTCCTCCTCTCTCCTCTGCACATCGAAAACAGCTGAATGATGCATAAGATCCAGTCAAATATAACCTTAGAATAAATGCAATACCAATTCAGGTCTCTCTTATAACATGAGCAGAGGGAAGAGAGAAGCCTAGTTCCATCCCACCAGCCTTCCTCCAGCACTAAATAATGGATTGTGGGTAGGTAAACGTTGGCAAATCCCACATTCTTCCAGGAGCTAGACAAAGAGGTCATTGCACATGCCCCTGGGGGTTTAAATTGGAGAAAGAATTTGCCCTTTTCATCCACCTCACTCTCTTCCCCCCTTCATGCTTGTGCAATCCAGATGTAAGAGCAGAGACATCAATATCATGGATTTACAGATCATACGCTACTGATAAGGATCAATTCGGTATTAAGCATTCAGTGCTGTATAGGAAACATGCAATCTGTACAAAATAGCAAGTCTAAGTGTGTTCACACAAAGGTAGAGGTCATTAAGAAGGACATTCACAGTCTCTGTCTTATAGACGGCACACCTGGAGACCGTTAAAAGAATAATACTGTCTGATGCAAACTGCAAATTGATGCACAATTACCAGGGAAAAATCCAGAATTGAAGCATCATCAGTTTGAATTTATATTGAATTGGCCACACCCCACAGGAATTAAACTGGAATTTGAATTGTAATGAAAGAAGATTGATGTACTGCAAGTCAATCGAAAGATATGCAACAAGGAAATGCATTCTGCAAAAGGAAGTGTTCTTCCAAACTGGTCCATAAAAGAGTATTTGTCAACTGGAATTTAAAAGGACTTTGTCAATTCAATCTTGAAATGCACACAGCCCTATGTGCTACAATGCATGGTCTAGGGAATGTGCTGTATTCATATTTCCCGTCTGGGAAGATATAGCGTTCGGAGATGGTTTATAGTAGTGTGTGGCCAATGAACGGTAAACCAGGGGAGATAACAGCTCAAGGACGTCCAATGACAGAGCTTAAAAAGAAGGCCCCAACACACACAAATACACATACGCTCAGACATCAACGCTCTCACAGGATAAAGCCTATCTAAAGAAAGCTGTGTATGAGCAAAGGGAAGGACTCTCAGACGGACCCCTGAGATGATAAGTGGGATGCAGCCGGTCATTTGCAGCATGTTGGAGCTCAGTTGGCAAAGCGTCTGTAAGCTCCCATAGGAGACACACACGGTATATTAATATAACCTACCAGTTAAGATGGAAAAGAGCTTGCTCTGTTTACTACAGAATCAATGCCTTTACAGTTTAACCTTGTGAGAGATGCGAGGTCACACTGAGGCGAGGCAATGATGGAACAAGAGATAGAGAAAGACCATTTATACTGCATTTATCTCTCTTGATACCAATGTGAGCATGAAAGACATGGATTGTGCCTTAAAAGGATTGTTCACCCAAAAATGAAAAGTCTGCTATCATTTACTCGCCCCCATGTGGTTTCAAATCTGTATGTATTGCTTTCTTTCCTAACACTTTATTTCTACCAGAAAGACTCGGGAGAATGAACAGTGTGACAATTATCTATTTATTAACAGCCCAGCAAGCAATCAAGTATTTTGGCATAGGTCCTGTCCGTAGCTCGCAGTCGGAGGGTCCGGACTCTGCATATCCTGCCTGAAGATTGAAGGCAGAGGCGCAGCCGACCCCGTGGAGTCTGGAAGGGACCATCCTGGTGGTGGTAGGTTAGATGTAGAAAGGATTTTGACATGGAGGTGGAGGGGAGGTTGGCGGTGAATTGGTGCGTCAGCATCTGAGAACTCAGAAATGGGTAAGTACCGATATACTCAAGTATTTGAATGTGATTGGCTAGATAAGAGAGTAGAAGTGACGTGACAGTTAAGTCTTCCTGGTAGAACTTTACGCTAGAGCTTTCATTTTTACAGTGTCCTTGTTACACGTTACATGTTACTGTAATAATAAATATAAATTATGCATAAGTACATGCAACCAAACGCTAATCCTAAACCTATAGTCAGTACATTTAGTTAATTATTATTACTAAGAACTTAAATGTTTGAAAAATGTTTTGTATTCCATTGAAGAGATTGTAACCTTTTTTTTAATGGAATAAAAAATTATATTAATTCATGCAGTTACAACAAATGAGTACTGGTGCTCCATAAACTCTAAAATACCATAAACCCAGACACCAAAAACAGATTTGTTTGTTTTACAAGCTTTTTATTTGACTGGTTTTTATAATGGTTCATTTGGGAATATGTTAGTCTATTTTGAGTAAAATTCTCTCTCTCTGCCAATACTGTAAATTAAACAGGACAATATTCAGATTTTTTTTTAATTATTATTATTGTGACCTAGACCTAAACCTATCATAAAAGTAGTCTATCCAACATGATACAATAATCATATGCACTGAAATAAAATAATGTAGAATTCACTATGAAACCATTTTTACTTAAAAATTGCTCAATTTCACAAATAATAACAAAGAAACAGCAAGCAACACATTGAATTACACTTTTTGGAGTAGAAAAACTAAAATAGTAGTTTCTTATTAAACATATTCCAGTAATCTATGTTTTATTTACAAATTCAAAAAATTCTTACAGTGTGGGTGTAAGAATCAAAGAATTAATTAACAAAAAAAAGGATTCATGAATGACAACAGTATGTTTGGTATTTTCATCTTTGCCTGCATGAAATGAGGAAAGGTGACATGGTTTCATTATCTCCACTGTTAAGAACAGCTATGAAGTGGGTTACTCAGGAATTTGCTTGAACAAACCATAAAACAACTGCGTTTTGTTACAGTTACTGGTTAAAAATGCGTGTCGCTGCAAGCATTTTTTTCTGAATTATTCAGAGCCATGGAAATTCGATTTGAGTGGTAGAGGTGAACATTGTTTCTTTTTCATATTGTGTAAATGATATTAGTGTCAAAAGGTTTTGTACATATCCAGCATTCCCTGTGATTAAAATGCCATCAAGGGAAATGTTTTTTTTTATGAGCATGTGTGTGTGTGTTTTGTTCTTTAAACTGGGCTGGCCCCAAGCATTAAATAATGTCAAAACAGACTTGTGTAATGAGCCCCATATCTGCGGATGAAATATTTAATATGTTTCCCCCTTGGGCAGCTCATCTTTAATAAAAGAAAGCGGTTTTGTATCTGTATTTACATAAAGACAAAGAGAGAATATCTAATCTGTATCAGAATTACAATAAAGCAGAACTTAATTATTCCTCTCACACTGTAAGATTGCTTTTTGAACACTTGCTAGCTATGATTACAATTCAATTGGAACTTATTACTGGAGAGTAATAATCCTGAAATCTTGAGCAAAAACTTGATTGTGGAAAATGAGAAAAATATATTATGCATATAATTATGCATGACATTTGCAATGGTATAGGAATTGCAATGTGTGATAATGCCGATTGGCTCATCTAACGTCTCTGAAATGTTTCATTCATTTATCCATGAAGGAGATTGAGATTTAGAAGGTTGACATTTACACATCATCATAGCCTAATTATCATATGCGACACACTCATAAGCCTAAGTACATAATATACACAGACACATATACAGTAGTGGCCAAAATTGATATCTTTACCCTTTATTCAAATATTGTTTGTAGTGTTGAAGATTTTGTAAGCATATTGCATAGTTGTGTCAAAGTCAGTGGTTTTATTTGTGATAACACAATGAAACATGCCAAATTGTGCGGACATAATTTTTAGCCAGGCTGTCAAAGAAATTATGAACATAACAGAATGTAGTCAATGCTTTTTCTTGTGAGCTTTTTGTTTTATACATTTTTAGTCAAATAAAACCTGTAGCTGTAGTTTGCCTTTTTTGCCAAATCATTTAGTCAGATAAACACCTTAACCAAGTTTAGTGTTTTGTTCTTCGTTTATCTTTAAAAATTAAAAAAATTAAAAAAACATTTAAATTGAGTGGATTACTCAAACTTTTAGGGTCTTAAAAAACAAATATCCCCTCCGGACATCACTTTTGGTCACTTCTGTACATATTTGTATATGTGTATACACTGATCAGGCATAACATTATGACACTGACATGTGGTGGGATCTATGAGATTGACTCCCTCGAGCCTGTCTCAAGCGGCCAGTCGATGAATTGCAGTTTAAGTCACTTCATGTGTTGGATTCAAGAGGGACAGCAGAAGGTTTCCGCTTGTATATATACACACATATATAGATATATACACTCGCGTTAACTCATGTTAAAAAGAAATGTTAACATAACTTTGCCCGAAAAAGCAATTAGACAGTTAAGTGGCTTTAAAAATGACATTGAAAAGTTATGAATGTCATTATATTAATCATAAAATATCATACTGAGTGGTATTTATTTTAGGGAGACTATCAATTGTTTTTAATCAAAACATTTCAGAAAAAAAAGGGGTTTGGGTTTTTTAAATGAATAAATAAAAAATAATTGATATCCCAGCTGAAACCCAGCCTAAGCCAGTTTACTGGTCTTAGTTGATCTTTTTGGGAGGGGGCAATTTGTCGTCTGGGAGACCAGTTGAAGACCAACTTGGACCACTTCAATCCAGTTAAGACCAGCAAAACATTTTAGACTGGTTTAAGCTGTTTTTAAAAAAAGATAAAGTATTTGGATAAAGTATGGTTGTTAATAGTTAACATGATGAACTACACCAGTGGACTTAAAGCTGCAGTAGGTAACTTTTGTAAAAAATTATTTTTTACATATTTGTTAAACCTGTCATTATGTCCTGACAGTAGAATATGAGACAGACAGTGAAAAAATCAAGCTCCTTTGGCTCCTCCCAGTGGTCCTATTGCCATTTTCAGAAATACACCGCTCTCGATAAGAAACAACCAATCAGAGCCAGGAGGAGTGTCTTAGCAGTGTCAATCAATCTTGTGTGCGCGCTGATCAAACCCCTCTCATGCACAGCGCATACAGGCGTTCAGATTCAAGATTACCGGTGTGCCGCAGCTTTGCTTATGACGGACAAACAATCCAAACTACCAATTCCTCGAGTGGCACCTGCTCATAAAATTAAGACGGGTAAACGGAAAAAGACAGATGACGATGATAAAAAAGACAAAAAGAAAGAATTAGATAGAGCCCGAAATAAAACGAGGGTAAATATCGGAGCGGCTTTTCCGAGGTAGAGGGAGCTATGTGTCCTGAAAGGATTAAAAACCGATGCAGAGTTAACCACATCCCCTGCCTGATGCTCCGCGCACACCACGGCTTCCTCTTCCTCGAAGTCGCTGTAGGTGTGAATTCCTCGTTGGAGCCCATTGACTCGGTGTCAAAACTCTAGCCGCATAACATAGATAAATTGTCACACACTGTGCAAAGCAACTATTGAAACCTAGTAATTCACTGGCTTGACATGTTGCTGAAATAATGTACTAGCAAATCTTATTTAACATTACATATCGATAGAATAATTACTTGCATACTGTAACGTTAGTTATATTATCTTACTAGCTTTTTATTACTTATAGAAATAGTGCAACGTAGGGTGACCAAACGTCTTGTTTTCCCAGGACCTGTCCTGGCCGCCCTGGGTGTTTTTAAGAAAGTGATGAAAATGTTTTCATAATTTTCCATTGGGCCATTAAATTGACCGGCACGTGAGTATCAGTTGCAGCGTCGGTGCTCCTACCACGCACGATGCATTCGATTAACGCAACCCACCCACTCACCCATGTGTAATGCATCTTAATCTAGAAATAAACGAAGAAGAGGCTGCGCGATGCGCGCGCTGCAGAAGAGACAGCGCCAACAGTTTGAGTAGAGACAAACTTGAATTGTTTCATTGTTTTGCGTTTTCTGAACTTGTTTCTTCTAATTTAGACAAATGCAAATTTAACTGAAACTGGGCTCAATTTAGGTGTTATATAATGGTTTTTAGTGCAAGATTATTGTTAAGGTGGAGATTTAGTAGTTTAATGTTTTGCTAAGCTAGTTTAGACAAGTTTCTGATATGTTTGGGAATCATGAGCTTAGTTTGCGAACAGATATACAGTATGCTAAATGCTCTATACTGCTGTACTCATTCAGCAAGTGCTATGCTATGATAATGCTATTAAAGCATTACCAATTAGCATAGCATTTATTGAATTAGCTAGTTTAAGACAGACAATTTGCCACTACTGTACAATACTGTATTTAATTTGATAATTTTAATTTAAATGTATGAATTAGCTTACTCAAATACTTACAGACTATTCGAAGAGCGATTTAAATGTATAAATACATAATTAAAATATGCATATTCTATTTAAACTTTACATTTCTTAACTTAAATAATTTGATGTATTCGATTACCTACATGTTTTTTTTTTGTTTTTGAGTTTTGCCAACTTATTCAGATTTATAGTGTACTGTACATCTACTAAAAATTATCTGAGTAACAGTTAAAAAAAAAAAAGCTAAAAGCATGGCTAAAAAATATGTGAGAAAGTGTCTATAGCTTCTTTTGTTTGCATTACCCATGTTGCTTTGAAATCCTGTTGTACTGTAAAGGCATTCAGACACTTTAAAGTGATAGCATAAGCATCCAAATACTTTTTAGGGCCAGTATACGGTGTAAACTCCGTCACAGGCCATGCCGATGATTTGGAAAGAGCTGTAAATCTCCCTTTTAATGTTCACTTTCCTACACAGCCCAGCAGTATCATAAACTGATTGGTTTCCCCGCATATCCAGCTGAAGAGAATTAGATTTGATCCCTTTTCCCGCTTTGAATGACTGAGTGTTTGGCCCAGAATAATGTGACATAAAAGAGCTCAGCAATGAAGAAAATGGTTTCCTTTCCTTTTCAACCTCACAAACGTTAAACACCTTGACAGCATCCTACAGTGAAAAGAAATGGGCTGGAAAATGGGAGGGTGACATCCAGACAGATGGTGTCAGAGTCCTGGCACAAGATAGAGGAAGAGGGCATATGCCCACATTTGGACTGGCACAACTAGATCTACTGGCAGAAGCAAGCACAGTCGAACATGCAGCAGTCAAGCAGGATTTATCACACCACCCAGTGTTTCGGAAGACATAGACCCCCAAACACCACAATCTGCACGTGTGTGTGCATCCTGTTTCCCTGTTGAAGGAGATTTTGAGCTAGTCTTAATCCAAGTGTGACAGAATTACACAGATTTGTGAGGCAGTAACAAAGCGAACAGGATCTTCGCAAAGTAAATGAGTGTCACTCTTGTCTTGCCAACAACTGAGAAATGGTTCCGTTGATTGCCAGGAATCATCACAAACACATTTACCAGTGACTGAAACGCTCTGATCACACAGTACGCAGCAGGATTCAGTCCCCAGAGGGCTATCACTAGGACACTTTCATCTTTACGGAGTGAAGAATAACGGTGGATTTTCTATGAAATGTTGTCAACAAAAACTACATTTAAGAAAGTAGACATTACAAAAAAAACAAGAAAAATGGTAAATATGCACGTCTTCACAGGAATAAGGTGTGCATTTTGTCAATTAAAGTATTTCATGTAATATTATAGATGGTGTTAACATTTACACTGTCATATAAAATAACATCAAATACGGTATGATTTTTTTTTAACAAGTAGTAACGCTTCTGCTCATCAGCAGCTCATTCAATTTTCATTTGAGTTTAGTTTCTGAAGAATCAATATCCACGAGAACATCAGGGTGCTTTCACACATGACTGCTTTCCAGGAACATACTGTGATTTCTTCCTAAATATGTTAACAGAACAGTTTGATTCAACACCATACGCTCAAATCATACATCACACACATCATTTGACATCTAAATATGACATTGCAAAATCCTGACTTCAGAATCATTTTCTTAATCAGTGTTTGTGTCATTTTTCTGTAAAAATCTAAGCATTTTTCAATCCTTCAGAGACTGGGAAAAGCTCATTTGCATATTAAGACTTTTATCTTAAATTACATTTATTTGTCTTACCCCATGCTTCACTAAATTATTGAACTTATGTTTTATGCTCAAAACAAGAAAAAATGCAAACTAAAGTAAATATACCTTGTTTTATGGATTTCTTTTTATTTTAACAGTATTTTTTTTATTTTATTTTTTTGCAATGAAGATATACATTACATTTCTCTTGTTCTGCTTTGTGGCGGGGCATTGAAATGTAGAGCGGGAAATAAAATGGTATCATCCTGATTTAAGGCCAGTTGCATGAACAGGACAACAGTCTATTCACCAAACAGCCTCCGCATTTATTTAAGTGACACCTGCACAAAAGTAATCATGTGCTCATTTTAATCATTCAGCAGCTGAATTCAGTCAGACAAAGGGTGAAGTGTAGGCCCCGCTGTGAGCAGAGAAATTAGAAGCCTCCACGTCACATTAATGCTCCTTGCCAGGAGGAGAGATCAGCCGAAAAGAGCCCCTCAATAGATGAGTGGGGTCCAGATTCCTCCAGGACCGCAATAATGTGTGCCTGAATCCAGATTAGGAGCATCATTTACTCAGCATGCTTGGCCGCGGACCAGAGCTTCTACCACGCAACCAAAATGCACTGATGAAGAAAGATCCAGCTTTGATGACACCCTCCAAATGTCCCAATCTCATTTCTCTTTCTGCTGCCCACTTTGACCTTTATCTTTCTTCATCTCACTCTTTATCTTTCCACTTCATTATGTCGTTTTCTCTGGGATGCTTTCTTTGAGCAGAGAAATAAAGGCAGGAGATCTATCGGGTGCCAAACTCACAGAAGGAGAAAAGGCAAATGGCTGTGGAGAGAGAGAATGACAGGGGGCAGACATTGCTGCAGGAAGAATACAAGCACATTAGTTCACAGCAGACAGCGTTTCACAGGCCCCGCTCTTCTACACTACATCACACAGGCCTGCAGGCGAAGCAACGGTAGGAACCCAAACCACAGACAGGAGGTGCAGGGGAGATCATCAGTCTGTCTCTGGTTCCTCCCTCCCCGGAGGACTGCAGGCTTCTGGGGGGAAAGCAGACATGCGTGTCCAAACATTGGTGATTTTGGTTGGCGGGCGGAAGACCAGAGATTGAGCCCTTTAACCAAAGACTCGATCACAAATTGTCACACATGACCAATCATAAAGAACTACTGTCAAAATGAGCAATGCGATGAAGATGCAAATGGGCAGGAATTTTGTGAGCCACAGTGAGCAGAATGCTATAGAAAATAGGTGTTTTACATGAAAAATGTACAACATTCCCGTTTCCCGTTTTCACATTAAGCCAGGAGTAGGCTTTAGTTAAAATAGGGCATTCTTTTATTAACATGCCTTATGAAAAAATAGTACTGGTGTGCATCTGGAGACAAAACAATGGCACAAGTGCAAGTTGCTTTTATGACAGCTCAAACATACCTTTTAGTCTGGGACTATGGGCTAGGCTTAACATTTACCTAATGACTTAGGCAAACAAGCTATTCTCCCGTGGTAAACGGTTACAGTATAATGTCACAAGGTAGCAGTTAAAGTCGTGCATGCGCAGTAGAACACCAGAACGCTGTTCCATCAACAGCTCTCTCTAATGCCACTGTGCATCCAACGGGAAACATCGGTTTTCACAGATAAAGTAACTTTCTTAAAGGGTTAATTCACCAAAAAATGAAATTTATGTTATTAATGACTCACCCTAATGCAGTTCCACACCCATATGACCTCCGTTCATCTTCGGAACACAGTTTGAGATATTTTAGATTTAGACAGAGAGCTTTCTGGTCCTCCATTGAATGTATGCACAGTAACGTTAGGCCTATACTGTCCCTTTCCAGAAAGGTAATAAAAACATCATCTAAGTAGTCCATATGTGACATCAGTTGGTTAGTTAGAATCTCTTGAAGCATCGAAAATACATTTTGGTCCAAAAATAACAAAACTACGACTTTATTCAGCATTGTCTTCTCTTCCGTGTTTGTTTTCAATCCGAGAACAAAGATTCTAACGGTTATGAATCAGTAAATCGATTCAGAATTCGGATCGCCAACATCATGTGATTTCAGCAGTTTGGCAGTTTGACACGGAAGAGAAGACAATGCTGGATAAAGTCGTAGTTTTTGTTATTTTTGGACCAAAATGTATTGTTGATGCTTCAAAAGTGTCTAACTAACCAATTGATGTCACATGGACTACTTTGATGATGTTTTTCAAACTTTTCTTCTTACCTTTCTGGACACGGACTGTATACTGTGCATAACTTTCAATGGAGGGACAGAAAGCTCTCTGACTAAATCTAAAAAAAGCTAGATATTTTACTTTATAAAGTTATAAATAAGGATATTTTTCTTACACAAATGAAGGCCTTTATTAACCCCCGGAGCCATGTGGAGTATGTTTATTATGGATGGATGTGCTTTTTTGAGCTTCAAACTCAATGGACCCTGTCACTGCTATTATAAAGCTTGAAAGCATCAGGATATTTATTATTATAACTCTGATTGTGTTCATCAGAAAGAAGAATGCCATACACCTATGATGGCTTAGGGGGGGGGGCTAAATCATGGGGTCATTATCATTTTAAAGTGAACTAATCCTTTAAAGATGGCGTCAATTTCAAACCAATTCGAGCCCGATTCAGACTCTTGCAATGTTAACGAACAAGAGGATTGTGCAGAATGAATTTCATGTACAAACTTTGCAGGCACAGATTTCACAGTGACAGGATGTTTCAGTGTTGTTTTTGAAATTTTCCACCATTAATCAAATTTGTCAGAAAACGTCTCGGTTACGTATGTAACCCTCGTTCCCTGAAGGAGGGAACGGAGACGTACGTCCCGTCGCCAGGTGCTGTGCTTCCGCTGAAGGACCCGCCACTAGTTTGGCTCCTCAGCAGAAAACAAGTATGCAGTGTTTCACTTCCGTATTTATTCCAGCGTTGCGGGCGGAGCGTGAACCGCATGCCAATGCCAGTTGACTCGTTTAGAAACACTCGAAGCAGATTGGTTTCTGAAGGCAGATCCCAATTCATCGGTCAGTTCCGACGTACGTCTCCGTTCCCTCCTTCAGGGAACGAGGGTTACATACGTAACCGAGACGTTCCCTTTCTGTCGGTCACGTTCGACGTATGTCGGAACTGACCGACAAATTGGGATCCCTACCAACACGCCAGGGATGCTGGCCCTTCCAGCGCCCTGCCTGAGCTCGCTGGACCACTCCTAAGTTGGAGCAGGAGTCAGGGCTCCCGGCAGGGAAGGACAGTCACTGCTGTTCCTGCAAGACCCACTCAGAGTGACTATTGGATAACGCTGGGAAAGCATGCCCATCTCGGGGAGATGGCACGCTGCGGAGCCACTTCCTTCAATGGAAGGAGAGGTGGCGAATACACATAAGGACTAACCTAGCAGGGTAGTGCAACATCTGGCAGTCCCTGGGGTGGTTCCAGCCTGGTTCCAGGGAGGAAGAGCACCTCCAGGAACGACAGAGGGAGCTCTGTTGAGGGAAAGACACAGGGCTAGCCAATTAAGGTAGCTGGTACCGTGGAGAATACACATATGGGGTTGCCGTTAGGGATGGGTGCAGGCCTGGCGTCAGACGGCCGCTACGTCTGACCCCGAGGGGTAGCGGAGGAGCTTACAGAGTTAGCCATTTCTGGGGAACACAACTGGAGAGTATAGACGCACGTATCCGGCCCCTGGGGCGGGAGTGGCGTTGCAAGCCGACACTAGAACGGGCACTTCGCGCTACTGGCCACTGGGGGCGAGTACACTGGAAGATACCGGCTTCACACGGAGGCTATAGAATTTAGCGAACGTGTTAGGTGTCGCCCAGCCCGCAGCTCTACATATATCTGTCAGCAAGGCGCCTTGAGCCAGCGCCCAGGAGGAGGCAACACTCCTTGTTGAGTGCGCTCGCAACCCAAAACGGGCAAGGCACGCCTTGGGACTGGTATGCCAAGACAATAGCATCTACTATCCAGTGGGCTAACCTCTGCTTGGAGACAGCCTTTCCCTTCTGCTGGCCTCCGTAACAGATGAAGAGCTGCTGTGAGGATCTGAAGCTCTGAGTCCGGTCAACGTAAGCGCGAAGAGCGCGGACGGGACATAACAAAGCTAGGGCTGGGTCTGCCTCCTCCGAAGGCAGCGCTTGCAGGTTCACCACCTGGTCCCGAAAGGGAGTGGTAGGAACCTTAAGCACGTATCCAGGCTGGGGTCTCAGGACAACGTGAGAGTTGGCCGGCCCGAATTCCAGGCACGATTCGTCGACCGAAAGTGCATGCAGGTCCCCTACCCTCTTGATTGAAGCCAATGCAATCAGGAGAACTGTCTTCATGGACATAATTTTTACCTCAAAGTACTGCAAAGGTTCAAATGGAGGACCCTGAAGTGCTCTGCGCTCCAGGGCTAAGTCCCAAGAGGGTATCGAGGTCGGACGAGGAGGATTTAGTCTCCTCGCACCTCTGAGGAACCTGACGATTAAGTCGTGCCTACCTAAGGATTTACCATCTACTGCATCGTGATACTACGCTATTGCTGCAACGTATACTTTGAGGGTGGATAGAGACAGCCTTCGATCCAACCCATCCTGCACGAAGGAAAGCACAACATTAATCGAACACCTTCGGGGGTCTTCCCGGCGGGAAGAACACCACTCGACGAACAGGTTCCACTTCAGAGAGTAGAGGCGCCTCGTAGAGGAATCGGTCCCTCCTCAGGGGAATCGACCAAGGAGGGGCTGTCGCAAGGAGTGAGAGTTCTGGGAACCAGGTCCGGTTGGGCCAGTAGGGTGCAACTAACAAAACCTGCTCCTCGTCCTCCCTGACCTTACACAGTGTCTGTGCGAGAAGGCTCACTGGGGGAAACGCATACTTGCGTAGGTCTTGGGGCCAGCTGTGCGCCAGTGCATCTATGCCTAAGGTACCTCCGTTCAGGGAGTAGTACCACTGGCAATGGGTCGAGTCCGGGGAGGCGAACAGGTCTTACCTGTGCCACCCAGAAGCGGTCCCATATCAGCTGGACGCTCCGGGGGTGGAGTCGCCATTCGCCCGGAGGTGTCGACTGGCGAGAGCCTGCTGTCTGGTTCAGCGCACCTGGGATGTGAATGGCACGAAGTGACCTCACAAACTTCTGACTCCACAGGAGGAGATGGCGGGCGAGCCAGAGCATGCAACGGGAGCGTAGACCACCCTGACGGTTGATGTACGCAACGGCCACAGTGCTGTCCGAACGGACCAGTACGTGCTTGCTCCGAACCGGTTTCTTGAACCGGGCCAGACGTACCGCCAGTAACTCTAGGCAATTGATATGCCAACGCAGTTGGGGCCCCTTTGGCCCCACACCCGTGGACGAGGCATCCGTGAAGACCACAGCATGCCTGGACACCTGTTCTAAGGGTACTCCCGCCCGTAGAAACGAAGGGTCCAACCACAGGCTGAAGGTTTGGCGGCAGTACGGGGTGACTGGGACCCGGTACCTGCCGCTCTGCCACGCCCATCTCGGGACTCGGCCATGAAGCCAAGTCTCATATGTAGCAATCCGAGCGGCGTTACCGCGGCTGCAGATGCCATATGCCCCAGGAGCCTCTCAAAAGATTTCAGTAGGACCGCCGTCCTGCCCTTGAATGTATTCAAGCAGTTCAGCACAGCCTGGACTCGCTCGACTGTGAGGCACGCAGTCCGGTTGACCGAATCCAGCTCCATACCGAGATAAGAGATCCTCTGTGTGGGACAGAGTTTGCTCTTCTCTCAGTTGACCCGACGGCCCAACAGGCTGAGGTGACGGAGCACCATGTCCCTGTGTTCGCACAACTGCTCCCGAGACTTGGCCAGTATCAGCCAGTTGTCGAGGTAGTTGAGGATCCGAACGCCGCGTTCTCTGAGCGGAACAATGGCAGCCTCTGCGACCTTCGTAAAGACGCGGGGCGACAGGGACAGCCCGAAGGGCAGGACCTTGTACTGATATGCCCTCCCCTCAAACGCAAAGCGTAGGAACAGTCTGTGTCTCTGGAGAATGGAAACATGAAAGTACGCGTCCTTCAGGTCGATCGCTGCGAACCAATCTTGGAGACGGATGCACTCGAAGATGCGTTTTTGCATCAACATCCTGAACGGGAGCTTGTGTAGGGCCCGATTCAGAACACGCAGGTCCAAGATTGGTCTTAACCCACCACCTTTCTTGGGCACAATGAAGTAAGGGCTGTAAAACCCTGACTTCATATCGGCTGGAGAAACCGGCTCGACCGCGTCCTTCGCCAGTAGGACATCGATCTCTGACCGCAAGACATGGGCATCGCTGCTCCGCACAGAGGTGAAGAGGATGCCCCTGAAATTGGGAGGCCGGCGAGCAAATTGAATCACGTAGCCGAGTCTGATGGTACGGATGAGCCAGCGAGACGGCCTGGGGAGACCTAGCCAGGCCCCTAAGGACCATACAAGCGGGACCAACGGCACCACAGACGTACCCGGGGTGGGGCAGCGAGGCGGAGTGCTCCGGCCCGACTCGGGAGGCCCGAGGGCGGCCCGGAGTGTTGCCTGAGCACTCCTGGTTTGGACAGAGTGTGGGTGGGAAGGCCTGGTGGCGTCCCCAGTGCCCACTCTGATGCCCACTGCCCGAAAACAGAGAGGTGGAATATTCAGCCCCGACTCGGGAGGCCCGTGGGCGGCCTGGAGAGTTGATCGAATATTCCAGGGTGGGGCAGACTGTGGGTGAGAAGGCCTGTTGGCGTCCTCGGTGCCCATGGTTCTGCCCCTGGCGAAAACAGGGGAGGAAAGGAGTGGCAAGGCCCTGGCCCTCTTGGAGCCCAGGGAGGGAGGAAACTGCTCTTTTATTGAGAATGTGGGTACCGCTGGACTTCATTTCGGGTGTATTCTCCCCCCGGTCCTCCTCCAAGGGGGCGGGGTTGGGGGTGCGGACACCACCTCCCCTAGAGCAGCAACTCTTCTCCCTGGGCTGCCCGTCTCAGGGCCGCTTGCCAGCGGACTTAGTGGGGCCCTGAGCGGGTTGTGCGCTGCTCCTGCGCCCGGCCGCCTGCTGCCCAGGTGGAGGCTGCTGCTTGGGCTTCGCAGGGGCGGAGGCAGACGCAGGAGGGCACCCTCGGCGACGAGCTGGCGGAGGCACTGCTACCGACGGCTGGGTGGAAGCAGCAGCGGGCCGTCGGGGCAGGATGTTTCTGATCGCCTCCGTCTGCTTCTGGGCCACGAGAACTGCTGGGCGAAGCTCTCGATGGCGTCGCCGAAAAGGCCGGCCTGAAAGACAGGGTGTTGAGGAACCGCACCTTGTCGGTCTCACGCATATCCACCAGGTTCAGCCACAGGTGGCGCTCCTGGACCACCATAGTGGACATCGCCCGACCCAGAGAGCGAGCGGTGACTTTCGTCGCCAGGAGGGCGAGGTCCGTCGCCATACGCAGTTCCTGTAGAACTGCTGGGTCAGGGGGCCCACCCTTGTGCATGTCCTTGAGTTCCTTGGCCTGGTGGACCTGCAGCAACGCCATGGCATGCAAAGCAGACGCGGCTTCTCCACAGGCGGCGTAAGACTTGCCCAACAGAGTGGACGAGAACTTACACGGCCGAGAGGGGAGACGCGGATTTCCATGCCAGTCGGTACCGGTCTTTGGACACAGATGAATCGCAACCGACCGTTCGACTGGCGGGATCTCCACGTAACCCTTAGCCACGCTGCCGTCAAGGATGGTGAGGATGGAGGAGCCACTTCCTCGATGTCTGGCACTGAAGGGTGCCATCCACAATTTTGTGAGCTCCTGATGCACTTCCGGAAAGAAAGGTACCGGGGCGGGGCGCTGAAAACCAGCATGGGCCATCCCGAAGTACCAGTCGTCCAGCCATGAGGCCTCGGGACACGGTGGAGGGTTCCACTCGAGCCCGACACTCAAGGCGGCCCGGGAAAGCATAGCAGTGAGCTCCGGATCAGGCTCGGGCAACGCTACCACACCCGAAGGGGGCAACGCAGCCGAGTCCTCATCTCCGGAGTCCATTAGCTCGTCCCCCGATGCAGCAACCGACATCATATCCTCAACCGGAGCCCCGAAAGTAACGACCGCAGTAGGAACATGAGTCATTCACAAACGCCCCCTCAGCGTGCTGAACGCCCAAACACGTGAGACAGCGCTCGTGCCTGTCAGCTGGGGACAGAAACCGGCTGCATCCAGAAACACATGGTTTGAATGACATCTTGAAAAAGACGCAGGGTCAAACCGTGTAGCTCTTTTAAGAGAAGGAAACGCTCTTTACGTGCCGAGGTACACAAAATGTGTATGTGGTACGTAAAATGTGCAGCACACAGACAAATGTTTAGGTTATAATGTTCAGGAAAAATAAACCACTCTAGGTTTGTCAGGCTTATAGGACAAACTTTTTCAGGGGTGGAAAAAAACAGCAACAACATATTATTATTATTATTATTATATTATTATTATTATTATTAATTATTTCAACTTGCTGCACAATTATGACATGAGTGTGAATTTATCTTACTAATATGAAAAGACACTGCAAAAGTCCCAGAGTTACCCAATCAGAGCTCTTTTGCCAAATTAGGGCAGACATGATCACGTGGTACACAGGGTAGAATATATGTAAATTAATTCACACATTCATGAGCATTACACCCTGCAAACTTTTCTGCCAGACAGTGCAAAGTTATTCATTTTCTATTTCACTGATGGCCATTCCGCCGATTAAAACTCAGTTACAAACTCCTGGTACACTGAATAATAAACTAGATTGAATAACTACAGCGGAGTCTTTGATGTACACTATAAAAGTGTTGAAAGTGAAAATCTCTCTCACTCACAGTTTCAGTTTACATTTGTTTTGCTGAAGCAGTTGCAGCTTAGCAGCGGGACAATTCCTCCTCTCTCTCTCTCTCTCTCTCTCTCTCTCTCTCTCTCTCTCTCTCTCTCTCTCTCTCTGTGTGTGCCTGAGGGGTAAAAGATGACAGCGCAGCCCATTTTTTCCGTTATACTATAAAAGTCTACCTAAGCAAACACTCTTGGGAGCCCTTCATTTCCGAAGTAAGCAATCCCACACTCTTGCACACTGACACACACAGACACAAGTGGGGCCTTCATCTCAGGAGTTCGGTGTCAAACTCAGCTTTTTATCGCAGTGCTAAATTTATACATTTATATAAAGAAGCTTAGGGTGCTCTACCCAATAGGGATTTACAGGAGGTAAATATGTATTCACAGTTTTTGTTTCTTTAGGTTCGTAAGAGCAGCTAACACTTAGCCAGCGCTAAAAGCTTTAACATTGGCTAATTAGCCGTTGACAAACTTTTCACAAGTGGGAATGCAGAAAAAGTAGAATAAAAGTGCTTGTCATTGTTTTGTGGGTCCACTATATATGACATATACGGTTATGTTTAAAAATCATGATGTTTAAAGAAATGTTTAAATACGATTAATACAAAATCAATGCTTTGAAAAATCATTTTCCTGTGAGATCAGGTATGTATTTCAACATTCACTTCAACTGCAATGAGTTGCAATTTTTGGTTTATTTTGGTCGAAACCCTCTTCACATCCTTATAGCAATCAATGACAGAAGTGGTCTGAATACACTTCATGCCGAATTATTAGACTAGTTGATTTTCTGATCATATTTTTTTTTCCAGGCATATTTTACCAATTCCAAACCACATTAATCCTAATAATTACTATTATATCATGATATATAATTGTACATAAGGGCTGGAAATGAAAAACGCCTTATGTTCAGGTGTGCAGAATTATTAGGCATGTTTTCTTTTGCAGATAAATGAGCCAAAAAAGAGATTTAACTCAGACTGAAAAGTCATAAATTATGAAATGCCCACGAGAGGGATGCAACTAATGCAATACTAGATATTACAGTTAAGGCATGACCATTGCACAGTGAAATGCTAAGTGGGTCAGAAGGGTCAGACAAAAACCGCTGGCGAAGAAAAGACATGTTAACTCCAAAATAATTTAGTCTCCAGCGCCACCATTTTTCAGAACTGCAACCTAGAGTATCCAGAAGTGCAAGGTGTCAGGATCTCAGAGACGTAAGTAACGAATCCTAAAAAATGACCCCCACTTAATAAAAATCACAAGCTTCAGTGTTTATTTTGGGGTAAACATTTTTTATGGGTTTTATAGACAGATAGGTTGAGAGGGACCAACATCACATCCTCTTGTACCACTGTTTGAAGAATTCATCTTCCAGTATCTTGTAGTTAGTTTTGGGAGTTACTAACATCTTGTTTATTGAATTGTTAGCAATATAATTTGTTAGCACATCCTCAGACCTTCTGATATTTTCAAATTCAGCAATGCTGGGGTTCATGGGCGTCAAGATGAACTCTCAAAACGTACTGCCCCTAACGCTTTCAAAGCTAGCTTGCTATTGCTAGCCGGCGCTGCTCAGAAATTACCTACCCTATCTTTAACTTGTACTTGAAACACCTAAACACATTCACAACAGCTCTAATGTGAGCCTGTTGCTGGTGTGATTTGATTCTGCAGGTTGGCCTTTGTTTTAGCCTGTGATTTGCATGTGTGGATAATCTAATATCCCTGTTCATACTCCCTGGAGTCGCTCTGCAAGGACTGGCTGACCTTCCTACACCTACCATTACTCAGCACTCACACACACATACACATACACATTCAGACACACTATCTGTTGTTGGTGACAGCAGGAGGAATAATAGGGACACAATGATTGCTCCACAGAGCAATGGATTTAAAGAGCTGTTTTTGAGGGGGAAAAGATTTCACCTTACTCCATTTACCAAGTCTGGTCAAGGGCATTTCAGATGTTACATTGGATATACTGCAAACATATTCAACAGCTTTACCTGATGAACTGACAGAGGAATTCTGACAGTGCAGTCAGTCATTTCAGAGACAGGAGGAGGAGACGGGACACTTGTACATCCCCTATTTAAGTAGATTGTGCCTTACCTACCTAAATCAACTTGCAATATATATATATAGGATCACATGATCCTTCAGAAATTTGTGCTGCTTAATATTTTTGTGGAAACCGTTTTTTTCTTTGTAAAAATGCATTCATGTATTCATCACTTTAAAATTAAATAAACACCATTGTGTAATACACACACACATATTTATATAGCATTATATAAAGCATAACATTATGACAGGTGAAGTGAATAACACTGATTATCTCATCATCACGGCACCTGTTAGTGGGTGGGACAAATTAGGTTAAGTTGATGTGTTAGAAGCATATAAAATTGGCAAGCGTAAAGATTTGAGCGAGTTTGACAAGGGCAAAATTGCAATGGCTAGACGACTGGGTCAGAGCATCTCCGAAACTGCAGCTCTTGTGGGGTTTTTCCAGTCTGCCATGGTAGCGAAGCAGAGCGAAGGCTGGCCATGTGGTCTGATCAAACAGACAAGCTACAGCTCAAATTGCTTAAGAAGTTAATGCTGGTTCTGATAAAAAGGTGTCAGAATACACCGTGCTTCGCCGTTTGTTGCGTATGGGGCTGCATAGCCACAGACCAGTCAGGGTGCCCATGCTGACCCCTGTCCACTGCAGAAAGCGGCAACAGTTACTTTGACACGTACCAGCTTCCTAAGCATTGTTGCAGACCATGTACACACTTTCATGGAAACGGTATTCCCTGGTGGCTGTGGCCTCTTTCAGCAGGATAATACACCCTGCCTCAAAGCAAAAATGGCTCAGGAATGGTTTGAGGAGCACAAAAACGAATTTGAGGTGTTGACTTGGTCTCCAAATTCCCCAGATCTCAATCCAATTGAGCATCTGTGGGATGTTGAAGGCATGACCATTCATTCCACCTCACGATTTAAAGGACTTAAAGGAACTGCTGCTAACATCTTAGTGCCCGATACCATATATGACTAAATTTGTCAAATTATTTTTACTTAATCCTTGGCTCAGTGAGTGTGCAGTGAACACCAGGGCAGTAAAGCTGCAGAGAAATGAGACCATAATGCTTTGCACAATAGAAAAAACAGCCTCTTATGATTGATTAATCCCTCCCGCCAGCACTGCCACAGGTGATTATGGGGGGATTGTGTTTTCACATGGCAGTTTGCTTCAGATTTAAGGCATTAAAAATGTCCATTAAAAATGTGAGGCTGATTGCGTGTATTTGGGGACTGAGTATGTGAGAGTGTCCACACGCATTTTAAAGCAGATGTGCTGGAATCGGTATGTGTATTAAGCCCACCTTGCTCATCCAGTCCACAACAGCTGTGGCCAAATGAACTTCACTAATGCAATTAAAGAGCAGCTGTTGCATCCAGATAACACAAAGGTGCAGGCGAGCAACTGAGAGAGAGAGAGAGAGAGAGAGAGAGTGTGTGTGTGTGTGTGTGTGTGTGTGCGTGCATGCGTGTGTGTGTGGACTGGTAATCCCTACAGTATGGGGACAAAATGTCCCCACAAAGATGGCAATATCCAAAATCCTTGTCCTTGTGGGGACTGCAAACATATTCAACAGCTTTACCTGATGAACTGACAGAGGAATTCTGACAGTGCAGTTTAGGGGGATAGAAAATACGGTTTGTACAGTATAAAATGCATTACGCCTATGGAATGTCCCCATAAAACATGGAAACACAACATGTGTGTGTGTGTGTGTGTGTGTGTGTGTGTGTGTGTGTGTGTGTGTGTGTGTGTGTGTGTGTGTGTGTGTGTGTGTGTGTGTGTGTGTGTGTGTGTATGTGTGTGTGTGTGTGTCAGCAGAGGCATCAGTATACATAACCAAGCAAGCAGTGGCCCCAGAAGGGCTGAAATTGGATTAGTGTCAGCCTTGATAAGACGAAGGACAGTAAAGGGAAGAGTGAGAAATTGAAGAAAAGAGCATCGGCTGTAGTAATTTCATTTCCAGATCAGGTGGCTGAAGGTATAAAGGCACTGCTATGGTGCTCCAGTGCAGTAAATGGAATATTCATGCACTGATTGCTTCCCTCTCTCTCTCCTTCTGTCTGTCTTTGTCTGTATTTCTTTCTTTGCACTCCTTATCCTTCCTGCATTGTGCTAGTTGTCATTCAGACACTGTAATCTTATTGTGTTCCTGCCTATGGCTCAGAGCTGTGAGATCTGCTGCATAGCAGGCCCAAAGGGAAGTGCTAGCCAACACTGTAGTAATGGCTTTTGGTAGGCTGAGGACTTATGGGTTTCTCCTTGGTGTTTAAGGCCTAGCTTAGCAAGCATCATGTATTCTCAGCTGCCTCCCTGCTGGAAAGTCCAGGTTTTACAAATCACTACCAAACAAATAAATTCAAATGCCAATGTTAATGTTGCTCAATGCCAAGGAGCTGAAATGTCTTCCAGTGTATTGATAGTATGTCATCTGACTTTCACATAGAGGAAACTCTATACTTTTGGTTCTTTCGAGGTGAAATGTACTACAATAATTTAAGATAGTGCTGCAAGGATGACATATTTTTGTAGGGCAAAACATATAAGCATTTTAGCAGTTCCAGCTCCATCATCCTGAAGTCAATGGGTTTTTGGATACATTAAATAAGGTCTGTAATATAAGCTTTTACACCCTTGTTTGGCTTCCATACTCTTGCAAACTATTCTCTATTTTTATATATATATATTTATATATATATATATATATATATATATATATATATATATATATATATATATATATATATATATATATATATATATATATATATATATATATATATATATAAAGACTGAAAGAGTTGTCAGAGGCTGGCTGTATAATTTATGGTGCTTTATTTGTTGTGTTTTGTGTTTACTTCTGGCAGTTGTATTTAGGCTTCAAATTTCACAAAAGTTAAGTTAAAATTTGCAATCATGAACTTTTGTTAGTCAAATAGCTTATTTTCTGCAATAATCCAAAAACCAATGGAAACATTTTATTGGGTTTTGTCAAGGGAACCAGGTGATGCTACCGTAGTTTCCAGGTTGGCTGGCAAAAATGCATAATTTACTGCAGCAATTTATTACATTGTAATTATGCTTTTGTTGTGATTAAGCTTATTTTATTTTATTATTAATCATTAATGATAAGCATTATATTGAACTATCATATTAGAAATTTTACTGACTTACACTGTGTATATTTACAAAATATCACACAAGCAAGAATAACGTTTGTGGCAAGGCAGATGAGCGAGAGGAGCGGGAGGAGCGAGTGAGACCGGTGCATGATTGAGAATGAACGTCACCTGCGTGTCTCTCGTCCTTCACTGGTGTCGCTCAACCTTATATCCCTCCGAGCTCCCTCATGAGAGAACTGGAGACCGGTGTGACTCGCAGGTGATGCTCATTCTCAATCACACACAGTCTCACTCGCTCCTCCTACGTCTCTCACTCGTCTACCTCGCCAATCGCCACACCATTCTTCCGAATTTCAGCGTGTTTGTAATTTGACCGTATAGGAACACATGAGACCACATATAAAATAGATTTTAAAAAGATTGTTTAATTAATCAATTAAAATATGTAAGGATTATTTAATGGAATTTTACTATAAATTGAAATGCATTCATCTTAAAAAAAGGCTTACAATTTTTTTTTTTTTGTGCACGTAACCCCAGCATGGGCGTCGGAACCACTGTGTGTTTTTTTACGACTAACGATATTGGACCCACTCACTTTTATCATCTCGAATTCAGCACATGTCTGTTTAACTACTCCTAACTAATAAACACTTATTATTAAACACGTTAGATGCTTTATTTCCACTTTTCTAATATTTTTCTTTAAATGCCTTTCTAATCTGATATGTGATGGGAAAAGGTAGCAGAGCGAGTTCGGCAAAAGGCAGATTCGAACCTCCGCTCGATTTGCGCCAAAACTTGAAGCCATGCGTCTTAACCCTTGTCTGGCTATCACCAGACCAAGCTCAATTTAAAATTGAACATTGGTCTGGGGAGTCTGCTCTGTATTTTCTACAGCACAAGAGGCGTGATAAATGAGCATTATTCGAATTACTCTGCATGTATGCAATTGGATAGTCCTTCAACCAATCAGACCACAAGAGGCGTGATCAACAGGCAACGACCATCGCTTCTCTATCTGTCATCGTGTTAAATCCGCCAATAGCGCGCCAGGTGGATGAGCCAGTCTGTGATTGGTTCCCGCAAAAGTGTAACAGAAGCAGTAGAAATTAATGTACGGGTTTCCAGACTGAGTTGCAGGGTGAAATCAAATCGCCAGCAGATCAGGCTGGGTTTACCCAGTCTATCTTACCCCTAAACTATTGCCACGGTAGATAATTGAGAGTGATTTTTGTCATTTTGTCTGGCCAAATCAATCGTTTAATAAATGGCGGTATATTTGTATTTAATGTAAATGGTATCCAGTAAAAAAAAAAAAATGCTGAGAGAGAGGACCCAACCACATTCGACGCCCATGAACCCCAGCATTGCTGAATTTGAAAATATCAGAAGGTCTGAGGATGTGCTAACAAATTATATTGCTAACAATTCAATAAACAAGATGTTAGTAACTGATCCTATATTAGAAATATATTCACAGTTATTTACTATTTTTGCTCCACCAACAAAATATTTCGGTGAGCATCCGAACACAGTAGTAAAGTTTACTTCTTGAATGAACTAAACGTTAGTAGTTCAATGAATCATCTTTATGAGTCATTTATTGAACCGATTAATAATTCAAAACACTGATTTATGAATTGGTTAAATCAATCATTCAATAATTCAATGATACCCCTGTAACCAAGAGTCATCGGGGGGAAAAACATTTAAGTTTTACACTTTACAATCAGAACTGCAAAATGTATTTTTCTGAGGTTCTCACTATCACCTAATATATACCACATGCAAAGAGATACAAACCAATATAATACATTTTTAATGTGAAGCTCAAAATGCTGACAAAGGTATGAGGCTCTCTCTCCCCTGAAAATCTATATCTCTCAAATAATTATTATGGAAAGCTGATTATGTGGATTTACAATGTCTCTAAAAGTGCATTTTAGGTTGGAGGGAGGAATACAGGGCAAATAACTTCAGTGCATCAAAGATTCATCACTGTTGGAGATCTGTGATCGAGAACATAAACTGCCCAAGAGCAGGTAATTTAAAGCAACTAATGTAAATGAGAAAGACTATGTATGATGATTGTACTTACCCACCTTCGTATTAATGAAAATAAAGGTCTGACTCACTGAAAGTGATAGTGTTCTTGCAACTAATTAGATCTGATATTCAATTTTTCACATTTGATTTAACAGAGAGTTAACATGTTCTTAAAGTCTGTGATGAGCTTTGATTGTTTTTTTTTTGTTTGTTTTTTTTGAGAAATACCAGTAGGCACTAAATAATTAAATGAGTGCCTGAAGTTAGAACTTTTTGTACATTTATTCAGTTTTTGGGGGCCTGTATAAATTATAGAATTTGGTGCTCCAGTTCAACTGTAATATTTGGTCTTTGTTGTAATGAAAGATGTAATCCAATCGTTTACTTCTAGAATATCTACAGGATTACCTTCTAGTCTTATGGGTATAAACAAAACTTAATTAGAGGTAGTCATTGCAAAATTTGAACGTATAACTCTTTAAACAGTTCTAAAATAATGCTGCTTATATGAAACTTTTACTAAAATGTGAAAATAATACTAAAAAAAAGTATTACAAAATTGATCTTTAAATATCAATACTAATATAGAAGTTTTCTCTTCTATAATTGAAAATGCAATTGAAGGCAAAGGCCATATAGCATATTAGTAATGCGTTTTTAGAAGCTGCCTGCTACATGTCCATGTCATCAATCTGATATCCATCAACCCTAAGAAACAAACTGTCTTCATGTGTTATGGCGCAAATAAATCAAAACAAAATCTGTTTCACATCATTCTAAAAGCCTGCCAAGCAAATGTCAAGGTCACACCAGCCTCTCCAAATCAATACTGTTATCAATAATTTTATTAAAAGCACAAGATGAATTGTCTGTGCTTCACTGGGGTTTTGCAGTTGCATCCCTAAATGGTAAAATAGTGCACTTCTACAGTTCAACATCACTGGAAGATCAATCCATGAATATGAAACAGGCATTTGGCTTCAGAGCTAGAAGTGAAGTGATCATAGACTTTTTAACTGCTCGTGTGGTTAGACATGAACTCTTGTGGCCGTAGATAAAATTATGCTATTGATAGGCATGAACGTTAAGGTCTCTGTGAGAATTGTAGATGATTGAGAGGGAGAGGAAAGAAAGAGGCGAAATAGGAAACAGACGCAGACGTGTATTCGGGATTCAGCTATGGGCATAATGGCTTCGGGCTCATCTGCCAAGAAATTTCCATTTCCACAACGTGTGAATTATCCACATTGCCTTTGTATGGTCACGTTCCTATTAAATAAGCTGCAGACTCAATCCTATCTACAGGGACCACACAAATGATTTGCCAAATAGTGAGTTCATATTTAAAAATGTGGCAATATTTCCGTGAAGTCATTCTGGTGGTACGCACACTCATTGAATTAACATTTATGAGTGAATACATATTAGATATGATGATGATATTTGCCTTCTTCCCACTGACTTGTCTTGAAAGTATCTGGCCTTATTATGCATGAAATCCATCAGTGTCAGACCACAGGATGTGCCGCCATGTACATGCATTAGTAATATTTTTGACTGTAATGTAAACAAGATTCATCCATCATTCAGCAGTGGAGCAGCAACACGCATGCAGGCCGACAAACATAAAAGCATGTCATTATACAAGAACACAAGTTCACAGTACCAGCTGTATGCTGGAGATTTTTGAAGGATCTTTAAATTATTCCATCCTTCTTATTTTATTACTAACGAAACAACAAATCAATAAAACATCTTATGTAATTCTTTAACCTGCCATAAGAATAAAATAACAATTTTGCAGAGGTTTTCAGAGCATTGGCTTTGGAACCATAAGCATGCCATCCTCCCACACATTCACACATTCATTCAACCTCAACACGGCATCATAGCTCCTCTGAGAGCTCCTGATTTGCCTCACAGATAGACTGACATGGGATTTTCGAAAGATTTCAGCATAAAGCTGAAATGCTAATGCAAACAAATGATCGAAGTATTTGTTATGCATATCCTCAGAGGCAAGAGTAAAAGTACCTCACTAGATGAAAACGAGGCAAGGTTCTTGGAGACAACATCTCTAATGTATTCATTTGAATATAACTGCATATAGCGGAGATGAGGGGTAGTTATCAGTCAGATTTTACTGAATATTTTACAGGGTAGGTTCATGTTTGAATTTTTAAAATTTCTGTATACTGTATAGACACATCCCTAAAAGTCATGGCTACAAAAAAAACGATATAACCACTGTTATTATAATAATAGCTGGTTATATTATCATAATGTCAAATGGAATTGAAGAATGCCATTTGTTTGAACAATTTAAAATTGACATTAAAGGTGCAGTGTGTAACATTTATGAGGATCTATTGAGTTTTAATGCGAAATTCAAACAATAAATAGCGTTTTGGCCTTAATGTGGCATCATGTTAAAGCCAGAGGCGTTGAAAAACGGAGTTGCGACATGCTCTCATCTACCGGCGGGCGCGCGGTCACGTGGTTCATGGAGCGCTCAATACTTCTAGTGCTGTGTCAATGCATTTTAATGGCTTAAGCGGATACACAACAGTTTCACTATACATAGTGTGCATTGATTATTAAGTCATATATATATATATATATATTATATATATATATATATATATATATATATATATATATATATATATATATATATATATATATATATATATATTATTATTATTATTATGGAGAGTGATAGAGATGCAACATTGTTAACATTAATGTTATTCTTGTATTTAGCCCTCAGGTATTCCTTCAGGTATTGGTCACACTCATACTCATTGATGGTCAAATGTGACCATACACCGTAACTATTTTTCAATTAAATAAATGTTCTATATTTTAGGTCAATAATATTTATAGAATATTTTGAGGAGATTGTTTGGTACTAAATACTATGTGTGCAATAATTATTGTCAATTAATGACCACTTAAAATATTTTTCTTCTAACATTTTTATTATTTATATTACAATTAGTGTAGTAATTTAGGTTAAAATAGAGAATTCCTATTCAAAGAGGCAAATTAGAGTCATTTTGTGGCAAAAAAAAAATGTAATGCCATTACCCAGTAGGTGCCTTTATGGCACTTTAATAAATATAAATGTATCTAATTTATTTGCTCAAAAAAGTATTGCAGTTTTGCATTTTAATAAAACACTAGATTTAATTAAATGTGAAATGTTAAAACGTTAATAACTTGCATCCTAATATTTTTAATACTTATATAAGCACACACACAAGTGAATATTGCTGAATGCGAGCACATATAATTTGACCCAAGAAACGTTTAAAATAGTGCTGAGACAAACACATTTTTCAGTAGGCTATATACTACATATGAATTGATACTGAGTCAAGATCGAAATCTCACTCCAACCCGAACTTAAAAGTTGGCAACCCTGAAGTAGCCAAATCTTCTTTGTTTGGTAAAAAAAAAAAAAAAAAAAAACTGTTGTTATAAAGAAAAAAGATACAATTTATTGAAACACTTGAATCCTTACACCTGGGCCAGTTTGACACAATGGACATAATGTTTGTCAGTCAGTGTAGTTTTATTGTGTTCTCGTTTACTCAACAGCTATGGCTACTGCAAATAGGGTCATTCGATGAGTTAAGAGTTTTGAACAATGTGTTTAAAAACGGCATCTAACAGTCACTGTGATGTAGCCCTTGTGACTACCCCTGATCTCCCCTAACATGTTTATCACAGGAACTGTGGCGTACTGTGTGTAACTTATACAGTACACTCATGCACAGGAGAGAAAGAAGTAAACACGAATGAGAGACCTAAAGGTGGACTTTTGGATATGAAAAAATGGCATTTAAATAGACTATAGAGAGACTATGTAAGCGATACATGCTGATAGGTGCTGAGAGGGTTTTCTTGGGTGACTGGAAACAAAGACATGCTAATTATTGGCTTGTGATAAAACTACAGGAACAAAATTCACGCTTCTCTGGTCCATTCCCCACACACCACTAATTGCACTGTCAAGCGCTCACAGTTTCTCACATGCTCATGTCACACGCACGCACATGTAGACATACATACATATATGGGATAAATATGATGTAAGCCATTTCTTTCTGTAAAAAGCAATGACAATGGGTCGTTTGAAGGTAAAGGGCACCAACCTAGTCGTTGTGCTGCTTTCAGCGGTGAGTCAATAGCGTAACGACGATGTGTCAACAGTGGCCCCTAGCGGATGCTGAAAGTAGAGACAACAAGAGTCGGTTTTTGTTGTCGTGTTTATAGTTTGAAGATAGAAGATAGAAGGAAGTCGATAATTTGTAAGTTTTTAATGACATATTTTGTTTACTTTAAAGTTATTTTGAATCCGTAAATGAACAATGGAACAATTTAGTCCCTCAATTTATCCACTATCCACTCAAATTCGGACATTTCTGTAATACATAAAAAACTACAGGGTTCAGGTAACGTTATAGGCCTAACCTATGTTATTGGGACATAATGTCCCCACAAAGATGGCAATATCCGTAATTGTTCTTGTAGGGGACATTTTTTGGTAGGTTTAGGGGATAGAATAGGCCTATACAGTTTTTACAGTATAACAATCATCATGTCTATGGAATGCCCCCCTTTAAAACAAGAAAAACAAACACGTGTTTCTCTGTGTGTGTGTGATTTGTTTGAAAGCAGGTTTATTAAGAGACTAAAAAATCTAATTTCAATTTTTAAAAAAATGGCAAAACTTTAGGGTTAGGGTTAATTTAAAGCAACTTATGTAAATGAGAAAGACTATGTATGATAATTGTACATGCTTGTTGTTTAGCACCTGCCAAAACCATACCTCTGCTCTCTTGTTTTAACCCATGTGGCCATTGTCCTGACAGAAATGAGTATGAAGTGCTTCAGGTGCCAAAAACAGGTGTTTAAAAAGAGAGAAAGAGAGAGAGAGAAAGAGAGAGAAGGGGGTTGGGGGTTCAGCTTTAGCCAAATTCAGACTCATCTACACATTACACAGGACTGAGGATCTGCAGGTAAGCCACATACATTTACTCTTACTTTTCTTTTAATTATTGATCTATTAGATTAATCTATAGTATAGGGATATAGATTATATTATTTGTTATAATTCTAACATGAAAATATATAGATGTTATAGAGGATGTTGTACATTAAATAGCCTCCATCCCGGAGTTTATATAACAGCACAACCCATCGATCAAACAAAATAGCATTTTACTCAAATAAACAAAAAAAGAGCATGAATAAAAACATGGGCTCTCAGACTCTCTCAGATTGCTAAAAATGGTCAGCAACAATATAATATCTAGTGAACCTCTATTTGTTTAAAACTGGACAATCTAGTCATATCAGAGATGACATATATGTTCTTCGAGTCCTATAAATCTCTTATCTTTTTGGGCATTATATTGATTTTTGCCATATAAAAGCCTAACTAAAAGCTGAACTAAAAGCCTCTTGATGTCCATGAAGCATCTCAGATCCTGATATTGTGCGCTCTGCAGGCTGATCAGATTTCTAGGGCAGCAAAGTGGAGGTTTCAAACCCCCTGAAGATGTATGGCCTGTATTTGGAAGCAGTGAATGACTACATTAATGAATCATATGGAGAAGACGTATGGAGGCTAATCGAGGCCAGAGCGGAGATCCCACACCTCAAATTTGTTCGACACCAGATGTACAAGTAAGTCCTGAAAGTGCAGAAACACATATCTGATGAATTAAGTGTCATGGATTGCATCTGGCTGATTTATCAATGCTGGTGTTTATTATTCCAGCGATAATCTGATCCTAAGATTGGCAAAGGCAGCTGGAGAGGTTTTGGGGAAAACTCACGATGAACTGATGTACGCTTTCGGGGTCTACATGGTCAAACGGATAGGAAACTATGGCTATGAGAGGATCTTAAAGGTGATTTTCAAGCACAGTAGACTCTGTATGTGACAGGTCCTCATTTAGGTAAACATACACTATCATTCAAAAGTTTTGGGTCAGTACGATTTCAGTAAGTGTGAAAGTAAAGACTTTGAGATTAATACAAAAATGTTATTTCAAATAAATGTTTTCCTTTTGAACTTTCTATTCTTCAAAGAATCCTGAAAAAAATGGATCTAGTTTCCACAAAAATATTAAGCAGCACAACTGTTTTCAACATTGAGGATCATGTGACACTGAAGACTGGAGTAATGATTAAAATTCCGCTTTACCATCACAGGAATAAATGACATTTTACAATATATTAAAATAGAAAAGAGTCATTTTAAATGTTAATAATATTTCACAAATATTAGTTTTTGCTGTATTTAAAAAACAAAAAAAAATAACATAAGAGGTTTAAATAGTACAATAAAATTATTTTAAATATACTATATAATGTTTTTGAAATAAACTGTCTTAGCCTATATTTTAAAAAGAATTATGATTTATTCTAATATCATTAAAAAAAAGTAACCATCTCAAACTTTTTTAATGGTAGTTTAATAAAATTTGCCGCCCAGCCGCCCAGTTTCTGTGTAGAGGAAGAATGTGAGACAAGTCTTACCCTTCACTACCGTTCAACAAGGAAAGGATTCACACAGTTTGTCAAAGGTAATATTGCTAAGTGTTACATTCAATGCACGATTGGGTAACACTTTAGAATAATGGTCACGTGTTTCGTTCCCAAATCAATCAGAACAAATCAGTTGATTGATTGATTCAATGGGTTAGGTTAGTCACCAGAAATGCAAAGTCAAGGCCCAGAATGAGCATATTTATCAAAATAAAAAGTACAGGTCAAGTATTGAGATTTCCGCATGATTGAACCAAGACACAACTAATATAATTTACATCCAATAACTGTACATCTGAGAGAAATAGTTTATATAATGATCACAAAGTGAAGTTAAGATAATTGCGATGTGATTATAAATGATGTTTGACTAAATCTTACACAATGAAAGCTGGTCAGACACAGTGTTTGTAGCCTTAGGCTGTTTAAAATTCAGAAAATGTCTGTTGTGGCTTCTCTGTAGGGCAGCTCTCTCAGGTGGGCCGACAGTTTTACAACACAGACATTGAGGTGGAGATTCTGTCCAAAGAGGAAACAGAGAAAATGACATATGTGGTAGGAGTCCAAACAGATGAGACATTTACCTTTCTTCTGTATACACAAACCCAGCTCTGTTATTCTTTATTTCTCACATTTCTGATCTTCTCACTCTCTCTCTGAAGGTGTACAAGATGAATTTTGACAACGCTGCGTTTAAGCACCGTATGCCCCAGCAGAAAACAGCTCCAGGCTATGAGAAACTGCCCATGAAGCGCGGAATCTTTTTTGACATGTTTCCCTTCAGCGTGATATTCCGCAGGGACATGACCATGTATCGGATTGGAGATGGTTTGAAAGAGGTGTTTTCTGATCTGCAGGGCAAAAAGGTCAATGAGGAGTTTAACCTGGTGCGACCCATGCTGGAATTCAGCTGGGATAATGTGAGTGAACGGGAGGGTAGGACAATAGATCCAAAGCTAAAGTAGCATCAAAGTAACAACCAACAACTTAAAGATGAGGCAAAAATGTTTATGCTTTCTTTTCTTGCTCTTGGCATTTGTGTCCTGAAAAGGCGTTTTGTTTGTGTGTGCTCTTTCAGATCTACACCCACCTCAACAATGTGTTTGAACTGCTGTCTAAGGCTGTGGTGGAGAGCAAACAGAAGGTCAACATCCCTAAACTCAATAAAGAAGAACCAGAGAAAGAGGAGAGTGAAAAACCCAAAAAAGAAGAAAGAGGTACAGTGCTTAGATTCTGCTTTGCTCCAAACATAATCTGCAGAACGTTTTCACAATTTTTACACTGACGATGGGGTAAAATCTGTTGAATTCTGCAGAATGAATTAAATTATGGTCAAATATGTACCATAAAGTATCATGTTTAATAATAATAAAAATAATAATAGCAGTCAGTGATGTGACACTATTTTTGGTCCTACATTTTTTCAAGAATACGTTAAAAATCCAACAATAATAATAAGAGTACTTTTTTACTTTTAAAATACACTACCATTGAAAAGTTCAGTCAAGCAAAGGTCAGTAATATATATATATATTACTGACCTTTATATACACTATATTGCCAAAAGTATTGGGACGCCTGCCTTTACATGAACATTAACTTTAATATGGAGTTGGCCCATCCTTTGCAGCTATAATAGGTTGAACTCTTCTGGGAAGGCTTTCCACAAGGTTTAGGGAGTGTTTATGGGAATTCTTGACCATTCTTCTAGAAGCGCATTTGTGAAGTCAGGCACGGATGTTGGACGAAAAGGCCTGGCTTGTGTCCGCTCTAATTCATCCCAAAGGTGTTCTATCGGGTTGAGGTCAGGACTCTGCAGGCCAGTCAAGTTCCTCCATACCAAATTCGCTCATCCATGTCTTTATGGACCGTGCTTTGTGCACAGGTGCGCAGTCATGTTAGAACAGGAAGGGGCCATCCCCAAACTGTTCCCACAAATTTGGGAGCATGAAATTGTCCAAAATGTCTTGGTATGCTGAAGCACTAAGAGTTCCTTTCACTGGAACTAAGGGGACAAGCCCAACCCCCGAAAGACAACCCCACACCATAATCCCCCCTCCACCAAACCTTACACTTGGCACAATGCAGTCAGGCAAGTACCGTTCTCCTAGCAACCGCCAAACACAGACTCGTCTATCAGATTACCAGACAGAGAAGTGTGATTGGTCACTCCAGAGAACAGGTCTCCACTTCTCTAGAGTCCAGAGTGTGTGCTTTACACCACTGCATCCGAAGCTTTGCATTGCACTTGGTGATGTAAGGCTTTGATGCAGCTGCTCGGCCATGGAAATCCATTCCGTGAAGGTCTAAATGCAATATTCTGGAGCTAATCTGAAGGCCACCCAAAGATTGGAGGTCTGTAGCTATTGACTCTGTGGAATTGCCAACTTCTGCACACTGTGTGCCTCACCCTGACCCCATTCTGTGATTTTATGTGGCCTACCACTTCATGGCTGAGTTGCTGTTGTCCCCAATTGCTTCCACTTTGTTATGGTACCACAAACAGTTAACCATGGAATATTTAGTAGTGAGGAAATTTCATAAATAGACTTATTGCACAGGTGGCAACCTATCACAGTACCACACTTGAATTCACAGAGCTCCTGAGAGAGACCAATTCTTTCACAAATGTTTGTAGAAGCAGTCTGCATGCCTAGGTGTTTGATTTTATACACCTTTGGCCATGGAAGTGATTGGATCACATGAATTCAATGATTTTGAGGGGTGTCTCAATACTTTTGGTAATATAGTGTATATATTAAAGAAATTAATACCTTATTCAGCAAGTGAAATTCATGCATTAAGCTGATCAAAAGAGTATATATGCATACTGTATATATGCATATATACTGTATATGTAAACATACAGTATATAATTCTCCGCTCACATAATCCATGCCTAATAATAGCCAAAGCTAGTCTAATCAGAACCACATTGCTGGCATCAGAAATCAGAACAGTACTGTATGTGACATTTAACCATCTAGCCTCTACACACATAAAATCAGATGTCCTAAAACATCTTATGCTGACTTTTCATTGTGCCTCTTCTGTTCTCACAGATATTAAAGTGATGGAGGAAATGAAGGGGACAGATCAGGAATATAGCGGCACTCTGACTCAATACAACAGCTCGGCTAATTCTGGAGGAGAGGACATCGAGCTGCTGGCTTTTCAGACTGTCACCGGTTAGACACATTACAGTAAAGTGATGCTCTGAATGACCCCCACTGGCATCTTTCTAAACATTGTTTTATGCTTCTATGAAATTATCGCTTTTAGAAAACATTCAAGAACACTTCAGTGGCAAAACGCTGATCCAAGACAACAATGAGAAATTCTATCAATTCAATGAGATTACAATCATTATTCAAAGTGTTTTGGGAACCAAGAAAGTGCATCTAGTCTTGATCATCCATATGAATGCAAATCATCTGTCTATGCAGTAAAAAATGAAACTTCTCTCTTATTCAGGTAAGTGTAGTGAAACCATATTTGAAGACATGCGGGAGCCCCCTAAAAAGCCTCTCCACCTCAAGGGCCAGATGAAGTACGTCCCTCAGTGGGACTCCCTGATCTTTCTAGGAACTCCCATGTAAGCTCTCCTACACTCATATTTACAACATTGAAGTCTGAGCTAATGAAAAACAGTAGTTTATAGTTATTGACACATAAAACTGACAAACAAGAGTTCTCTGCCAAGTCTTTTCAAAGGCACTATATCCTACACTCTCGTAGCTTTTTTTAAATCTTTAAAATGACCATTTTCTACATTCTCTGACTTCTGAGAATTAAACAGGTTCTCAACTTTTTGTTTCAGGATCCAATTTTTACATTGGACATCATCCAACACTGCAGCAAAAATGTTAAGCGTACAAAAGCAAACAAATATGCCCTTAAAATGTTGCTAAGCCCATTTATTTTGCACAATTATATGGTTAGTTTACGTTTTATAATTTGCATTACCTACTCTCCCCCTAACATTGGACACATATCCCCGATCAGAACAGACCTGTAAACTACCAGTTGGAAACTAATAATCTATACAATAGCACATCTAACTCTTTTATTTAATTCCTTGTTTCCATGATATCGACCCATTAAAATGTGTAGTTTTAAGTCTACAATTGTCAGATCTATCTGTAGAAAAACAAGCTGTTATATAAAGGTTTATAAAAAGATTATAGCTTTGTAACAAGGTTAGTGTGTGTGAGGAAGAAGACACAGGGGTCGGCTGGCTGGCACTCGAGACGGTTTATTACTCAATTAACTCAGGTGGTAAGACACAGTGCACTTCGCACTAATAACACAAAACTCAATTTCTCAAATGGTCCGTCGGTTTAGGCAGTTCCTCTCTGCTTCCGCCGAGCCCCAGCACTGTGTGTCAGCCTCTCTCTCTCGGTCCTCATCTCCTGCGTGGCTTATGACCTGTCTCTCCACGCCAATTACTGAAACAAGAGACAGGTGTTCATCGTTTGTACCTGATTCACTTACGTGCCGCCGGCCTCTGACTCTCTCTCCGTCACAGACCTCGCTAAACCACGCCTCGCCACATACCCCACCGCCCGACTCAGGCCGGGAGCCATCCGCCTGCAGCCTCCCCATTTCTGGAAAGGAAGTCAGCCACAACCATCTGCGCCCGGCCTGTGGACCACCTTGAACTTAAATGGCTGTAAAGCGAGATACCAACGGGTGATCCGCGCTGGTATCCTTCATGCGGTGGAGCCACTGCAGAGGGGCGTGGTCCGAACAGAGGGTGAACTCCTCCCCAGGAGATAGTAACGGAGGGTAAGAACGCCCACCGGATTGCCAAACACTTCAATGGTGCTGTACATCGTCTCTCTTTGAGAGCTTGCGACTGATGTACAGCACCGCCGCTCCTCCCCTCCCTCTCCTGGGTTAGGACTGCCCCAGTCCCCTGTCCGACGCGCCAGTCTGCAACATAAACGGGAGAGAAAAATCAGGCGATTGTAATAGCGGCCCGCCACATAGAGCAGCCTTCACCTGGGTAAAAGCCTGCTGGCACAGCTCTGACCACTGGATTGGATCTGGCGCTCTTTTAGTGAGGTCAGTCAGTGGGCTAGTGAGTTCGAATAATTAGGCACAAACCTTCTATAGTATCCCGCTAGCCCAAGGAACTGCCTCACCTCCTTTTTGGTCTTGGGTCTCGGCAGGTTGCAACTGCTGCTGTTTTGTCAATTTGAGGACGCACCTGCCCATGACCCAAGTGGAAACCCAGATACCTGACCTCCACGCGCCCAATTGCACACTTCTTCGGTTGGCTGTCAGCCCAGCCAGTCTCAGCGATCCCAGGACGGCCCGCACATGCTCCATATGCCGCTGCCAATCATTACTATAGATGACAATATCATCCAAGTAGGCAGCGCATATGCCGCATGCGGCAAGAATTCTATCCATGAGACGCTGAAACGTGGCCGGAGCCCCAAACAACCCGAAAGGAAGGGTGACAAATTGGTGTAATCCGAACGGCGTCAGAAAGGCTGTTTTCTCTTTAGATAAAGGCGTTAAGGGGATCTGCCAATATCCTTTTGTTAAATCCAGCGTCGAGTAAAAACGAGCCGTGCCCAGCCGATCGAGCAACTCATCAACCCTTGGCATTGGATATGCGTCGAATTTCGACACAGCATTCACCTTGCGATAATCCACACAGAACCGGATTGAGCCGTCCGTTTTAGGGACTAAAACTATCGGGCTAGCCCAGTCACTGTAGGACTCTTCTATCACTCCCATATCCAGCATTGCCTCTAATTCATCCTGAACCACTTTTTTCTTGTGTTCTGGTAATCTATACGGCCGGCTGCGAACTACCACCCCCGGCTCTGTCTCGATATGGTGCTGAATGAGATTCGTTCGACCGGGTAGGGGCGAGAACACATCCGAAAAAACTTCCTGCAACTGGGCTATGTCAGTGAGCTGCAACGGCGAGAGGTGATCTCCCCCTGGTGCCAGAGCGAGGGATGTACCTTTTGTGCTCACCTCTGGCCCGAGATCCTCCTCCCCACTCACTGCCGTTGCCAGCATCACTGACTCCCCCTCACTCCATTTTTTAAGGAGGTTAAGGTGGTATATTTGATGTGCTCCGCTCCTATCCGACCGAACTACCTCATAATCGAGATTTCCTATTCGTCGTGTGACCACAAAGGGCCCTTGCCACTTGGCGAGCAATTTTGAGCTAGAAGTTGGGAGTAATACAAGCACTTTATCTCCCAGTGCAAATTCACGCAGTTTCGCTCTCTATTGTATAGCCGGCTTTGTTTGTCTTGAGCCTGTAGCAAATTCTCCATGGATAGCCGCCCAAGGTGTGGAGTTTTGCTCAGGTCCATTACATACTGAATTTCGTTTTGCCTTGCAAGTCCGTCCTCCCAAGCCTCCCTGAGGACGCCCAACACCCCACGGGCTGACGCCCATAGAGAAGCTCGAATGGGGAAAACCCTGTGGAGGCTTATGGACCTCGCGTACAGCGAACAATAGGGTTCCAACCATCTATCCCAATTTTTGGCGTCTTCTTATGCGAACTTTCGGATCATTGTCTTCAATGTGCGATTAAATCGCTCCACCAAACCATCCGCCTGTGGGTGATAGACGCTGGTGCGGACCGATTTAATGCCCAATAACCCGTAAAGTTCGCGTAACGCCCGTGACATAAACGCCGCGTGCCCTGGTCAGTGAGGATCTCCTTCGATCCCCACTCGAGATTACACGAAACAACGCCCGCAACACTCTTCGCCAAATGCTACGGAGGGCAATTGCTTCGGGTATCGGGTTGCATAATCCACCAAGACCAATGCAAACCGATGCCCTCGTGCGGATCGCTCTAATGGTCCGATGAGGTCCATGCCAATTCTCTCGAAGGGGACCTGCATAAGCGTAGAGGGCGCAATGGCGCTTTGGGCAGGCCGGTGGATTTACCAGTTGACATTCACGACACGACGCGCACCATCTGCGCACGCTCGTGAATGCCCGCCAAAAGAACCGGACCATTAAGCGATTTAGTGTCGCCGCTGCCCCAAATGACCGCCATTGATTAGAATGAGCCGCCTGGAAAAGCATTTCCCGACGGCTTTTTGGGACTAACAACTGGGTTGTATCCTGGTTTGACTGAGTGTCTTGGGTCACTCGATACAACCTGTCTCTTAATATGGCAAAATAAGGATACGAGCGTCCTGATCAGGGTGGAGAAGCTGTCCGTCGATTGATCGGACCTGCGCAAACGCATTTTTGAGCGACTCATCCCGGGACTGTTCCAGAGGAAAATCATCGCGGTTAGTGAGGTCCAGCCTCTCTACCCCGCCTCCCTTCCTCTGTAAGAGTACCCGTGGTCCCGGCTCAGCCTCTCCCACCTGCACAACCGCTCGCTCCCGCCTTTTCTCCCCCCAAGAGACATCCGCACATAAACATGCCAATAGACTCCCAAATGCAGGCCAATTTGTCCCCAAAATTAGCGGATGTCGGAGGTGCGGATTAACTGCCACCTCCACTCTATGGTTTTGACCAAATTGAATTATCACCGCTCACCAGCGGATAGTTCACCACATCCCCGTGCACACACCGAACCCTAACCAGGCGGCTATTATCCAGTGCCAACGATTGTATCAGGCTTTGATGGATAGAGGTCTGGTTACATCCCGAATCCACCAAAGCCGGATAGGTACCCCCCTGAATACTCACTGGTATTTGGTACAGCCCGGCGTGATCGGGGGCAGCTTGAGGCGCGCCGGGACCCGGATCAACGCCCCCACCTCCATCACGGACACCTGTCTATAAAGTGACCCGGTCCCCGCACCGCCAACAGGCGCCCAGACTTCCCCGCCGCCCCAGTGGCAGGAAGTGAACCAGGGAATTGGCGTGGAGAGAGAGGGGAAACGGGACCGGAGGCTGAAGACAAGGCGAGCGGCTCCGCGCCCCTGGATGGCGCTCGAGAGCCCGAAGCTCCGTCCGGGATTCCTCAACCTCCCGCGTCTGACCCGTGATGGGTAGCCTCCTTGTGCACGGGAGCTGGAACTGGCCTATAGGGGGAGGGAGGAGAAGAAGAAGAAGAAGGGGAGGGGTGAGAGAGAGAGAGAGAAGCCGCCGGCAGGGGTTCGCCGACCCCTGGGCACGCCACCATCTGATCCTCCGCCAGCTCGATGGCTTGGTCCAGCGACGTCGGCCTGTGGCACTGGACCCATTGCGCGGTTTTCCGGGGCAGCCGCGCAATAAATTGCTCCAGTGCCACTCTGTCCACGACCTGGTCGACCGTCGACTGGTCCGCCATCAGCCATCTGCGGCAGGCGTCCCGGAGCTGCTGGGCCATCACGAAGGGCCGGCTGTTCTCCCCCAGGGTCAGCGACCGGAATCGCTGGCGATGTTGTTCGGGGGAGAGACCGACCCGCTGAAGGATGGCCCGCCGAGGTCATCATAGACCAGGAGGTTCTGGACTGGCAGTTGTTGGGCCGCCATCTGCGCCTCACCGACAGCAGCGGATGAGGCGCACCGCCAGTCCAGTCGCGCCACCCGCATGCTTCCGCGGACCGCTCGAACAGGTCCAAGAAGGCTTCCGGTCGCCCCGCGGTCCCATCTTGGTGAGCTGCATGCGGTGGCGCTGGCCGGGATGATGATTTATCTCGGCGGAACCTCCCGGTCAAGGCAGCTCCGAACAGCTCGCGGTCCTGCTGCTGGGCCAGGAGGAGCGCCTGGAATCGCCGCCCTCCTGCTCGCCCCCTGATCTCCAGCATGGATTGGTGTTGCTCCTTGTGCAGGCCCGCGAGCGCCTGGATGATATCCGCAAATGGCGTTGCTGACGGCGCTTGCATGGCGGCGGCTCTGGTCTTCTTCCTCCCGGTTTCGCACCAATGTAACAAGGTTAGTGTGGGGTGTGAGGAAGAAGACACAGGGGTCGGCTGGCTGGCACTCGAGACGGTTTATTACTCAATTAACTCAGGTGGTAAGACACAGTGCACTTCGCACTAATAACACAAAACTCAATTTCTCAAATGGTCCGTCGGTTTAGGCAGTTCCTCTCTGCTTCCGCTCGAGCCCCAGCACTGTGTGTCAGCCTCTCTCTCTCGGTCCTCATCTCCTGCGTGGCTTATGACCTGTCTCTCCACGCCAATTACTGAAACAAGAGACAGGTGTTCATCGTTTGTACCTGATTCACTTACGTGCCGCGCCGGCCTCTGACTCTCTCTCCCGTCACAGACCTCGCTAAACCACGCCCCTCGCCACAAGCTTAAAACATATTCTCCTTTTTACAGTATTGAGACAGTGGAAGACATGATAAAAATGGGTGTTTACGTCAATGATTTAAACCTGCACGACTCGAGCAGAGAGCTTATCCTGGCTGGAACACAGCAATCAGCAGAGCTGCAACTGGCACTTGACCAGGTAAAAATGTCATACTGATGCCACAGAGCCCAAAATCCCATCATTAAAGAGACACATTTGATTTAAAATGCAGGTGTAATGTAGCAGAATGTACCATATAGACTGACTCAAGTCTATCAAGCCAATTACAGTAGACAGTAAACACAGAGTCTGTGGTTATTGCATCAAGAAATGACAGGCCGACCTCTGACTGTGCCTCCTACAGGAGCAGCAGAAGTATGCACAGCTGCAGGAGATCATTAAAAAGCTGGATGAGGAGAAGAAGAGAGGAGACTCCCTGCTGTACGCCATGATACCCAAAGCAGTGGCGGACAGACTGCGCAAGGGAATCACAGCCTTGGAGACATGTCAGGTACACACAGACCCACCCATTAAACACACTTCTAAAGACACAACACAAAGAAACACTCAATTTAAATGCATTTCACTTAGTATAGACTGGCTTTTGAGATCAAAATCTCAAGTGGGTTAATGAAATACGATGAAAAACACTCTATTTTTCCTCTAGTGCTGTCCTGCTGTTATTAAGCGCTGTTCTTGATCTGTTATCTCCCTCCAGGTGTTCCCAGACGTGACCATCCTGTTCAGCGACGTGGTGAAGTTTAATGAGATCTGTATCCACATCACCCCCATGCAGGTGGTGGACATGCTAAACGAGATCTACATCGTTTTTGACACACTCAGCGAGAAGCACAATGTTTATAAGGTAACATAAGGACCACTGACACAACATGTATGTTCTTTGACCTTAAAGACCTTCAAGACAATCCTCTTCTTTTTCTTCACAAGGGAGTCACGATATATCATTACCATATCGGTTGTCTGCCTATATTAGATTATTCTATAACCTAATAGGCTGATAAGTATATTTTCTATTTTAATATATTTTAAAATGTAAATCTATAAAATGGAAGTCATTACTCCGGTCGTCAGTGTCACAGAAATCATTCTACTGATTAAGTGCTTTTCTTAATAACTGCTTAATATTTTTGTGGAAACCATGACACATTTTTTCTGCGTTCTTTGATGAATAGAATTTCAAAAGAACCACGTTTATTCTAATAGAAATATTTTGTAATATTATACGTATTTCCATTTTTATCAATTTAATGCATCCTTGCTGAATAAAACTCAAACTTTTAAACGCGTTTGTAATATTTGGCGAATCCCAAAATGAATAACCATTTATTATACTGTACATTATTAATGACTTTAATATCGACCCCTGCCTGAAAATAATTTTGGATGTAAATATCGGTAAATACGGGAAAATATCAGCTCAGTGGTGTCTCAGAGTTTTTATATCTACACGCATCCCTATTTTTTTTATTAAAAATAATTTCTAATTAAAAGGTGCATTGTGTAAATTTTAGCGGCATATAGCGGTGAGTTGTTGTGTATTGCAAACGGCCACCGCTCACTCCTCCCTTTTGAAGCACATAGAGAAGCTATGGTGGCCGACACATGACATAAACGTCATCGTCTGAGGCAGCAGGAACAGCAAGTGCTCTGTAGAGAAGTTTGTCTATTTAAGGCTACTGTAGAAACATGACGTTGCAAAATTTCTCTAAGGGGACCCGCTGTGTATGTAGATAGAAATGGCTCATTCTAAGGTAATAAAAACATAACCATTCATTATGTAACGTCTTTATACACCACTGAAAACATAGTTATGTATATAATATTGCAGTTCTGTTGATCGATCATCATAAATTCTAAACACTAAACCTTTAAGTAATTTATTCATCTTTATTGTCATTATTCAAGCCCTTAAAATTGAGTGTGTAATGAAACTCCAACTAATGCTCTTGCTCCCTCAGGTGGAGACAATTAGGGACGCCTACATGGTGGTGGCAGGTGTGCCCAATAAAACCACATTTCATGCCCACCACATCTGTGACATGGCTCTAGATATGTTGAGCTCCATTGATCACCTAAAAGACCCCTCCACTGGGGACAACATCCAGATCCGTGTTGGTAGGTGCACCCGGACTCACACAGTATCACATAACAAAACAACTGCAAACCTTTCAGATTTTTTCATTTTCTTTATGTATTCATAATTTATGTAAGAACATGATTTACAGCATGATGCTCCAGCTAAATGCTTTTGTGTTCACACAGGCATTCACTCTGGAATGGTGGTGGCAGGGGTGGTGGGTCTGAAAATGCCCAGGTATTGTCTGTTTGGAGACACAGTGAACACGGCTTCTCGGATGGAGTCAAATGGCGTGGTGAGCCACTGTCTTATGCTGTACTGAGACTGGAAATGAACAGCCTCAAATAACTATACAACTGTTAAATACATGATGAGTCATTTCAAATGATATTTTACAGGAAATACAGTTAATTGAACTGCTAATTGTACTTTCTCTCTTTCTGTGCGGCTAGGGCATGCAAATCCACATCAGTCAAACCACCAAAGACCATCTGGAGCATGAGCCGTACATCATTGAGGAACGTGGAAAGATTTTTGTTAAGGTAATACAGTACTATCATCGCCAGAATCTTCGCTGTTATTATCAACAATGCTATTTAAACATTAAAACATTTAAACATTAAAACTTCCAAAACTATGTACACCATTAAAAAGTTAAGGTTTTTATTTTTCTCACCAAGGGTGCATTCATTTGAGCAAAAATACAGTAAAATAGTAATATTGTGAAATATTATACTAATTTAAAATAACAGTTCTATATTTTTTCCTAATTTATTCCTTTGAAGAATGTCTTAAGTATCACATGATCCTTCAGAAATCATTCTAATATGCTTATTTGGTGCTCAAGTTACATTACTTATTATTACGAAAGTTGAAAACAGTTGTGTTGCTTAATATTTTTGTGGAAACCGTGAAAAAATGAACATTCAAAAGAACTTTTAAATACAAAATAATTTTTAAATACAATTTAAAACTCACTTTTTATCAGTTCAATGTGTCCTTTCTGAATAAAAGTATTCAATACTTTCAAAAAAACTTCGGTAACACTTTACAATAAGGTTGTATTAGGTAACATTAGTTAATGCATTAGTTAACATAAACTAACCATGAACAACACCTCTGTTCAGCATTAGTTCATCTTTGTTAATGTTAGTTAATATAAATCCAGCTGTTCATGGTTTGGTCATGTTAGTTCAAGGTGCATTAACTAATGCTAACAAGATTTTAATAATGCATTAGTAAATGTTGAAATTAACATGAACAAAGATAAATAAATGCTTTATAAGTGCAGTTCATTCTTAGTTCATGTTAACTAATGTTGTTAATTAATGTTAACTAATGAAACCTTATTGTTAAGTGTTACCCAATCTTCTTACTTACCCTAAAAGTTCAATGGTAGTGTATAGGGTTCACAAACATAACATAGTCCGGGTCTAAAAATGTCTTTCAGAGCCACAGTTCAAACCAACACTTTCATGGAACAAAGTTCTGCCCAAAAACAGTTGCATTCAGCAATATACAGCTGTTCATATTGTATGGTAAGTATTCAGACCCCCTTA
This sequence comes from Gobiocypris rarus, assembly GCA_023029165.1. Taxonomy (NCBI): domain Eukaryota; kingdom Metazoa; phylum Chordata; class Actinopteri; order Cypriniformes; family Gobionidae; genus Gobiocypris; species Gobiocypris rarus. The sequence continues at coordinate 25,900,766 of CM040926.1, read as the reverse complement.
CATTTTTCACTCGTTGTTATATTGCAGCCATTTGCTAAAATCATTTAATTTTCTTTTTTTTTCTCATTAATGTACACACAGCACCCCATATTGACAGAAAAACACAGAATTTTTGACATTTTTGCAGATTTATTAAAAATGAAAAACTGAAATATCTTATGGTCCTAAGTATTCAGACCCTTTGCTGTGAAACTCATTTCTTCTGATCATCCTTGAGATGGTTCTAGACCTTCATTTGAGTCCAGCTGTGTTTGATTATACTGATTGGACTTGATTAGTAAAGCCACAAAACTGTCTATATTAGACCGTACAGCTCACAGTGCATGTCAGAGCAAATGAGAATCATGAGGTCAAAGGAACTGCCTGAAGAGCTCAGAGACAGAATTGTGGCAAGGCACAGATATGGCCAAGGTTACAAAAAAAAATTCTGCTGCTCTTAAGGTTCCTAAGAGCACAGTGGCCTCCATAATCCTTAAATGGAAGACGTTTGGGACGACCAGAACCCTTCCTAGAGCTGGCCGTCCGGCCAAACTGAGCTATCGGGGGAGAAGAGCCTTGGTGAGAGAGGTAAAGAAGAACCCAAAGATAACAGCCCTCCACCAGTCTGGGTTTTATGGCAGAGGGGCCCGACGGAAGCCTCTCCTAAGTGCAAGACACATCAAAGCCTGCATAGAGTTTGCTATAAAAAAAAACCTGAAGGACTCCAAGATGGTGAGAAATAAGATTCTCTGGTCTGATGAGACCAAACTTTATGGCCTTAATTCTAAGTAGTATGTGTGGAGAAAACCAGGCACTGCTCATCACCTGTCCAATACAGTCCCAAAAGTAAAGCAAGGTGGTGGCAGCATCATGCTGTTGGGGTATTTTTCAGCTGCAGGGACAGGGACGACTGGTTGCAATCGAGGGAAAGATGAATGCGGCCAAGTCCTGGACGAAAACCTTCTCCAGAGTGCTCAAGACCTCAGACTGGGCCGAAGGTTCACCTTCCAACAAGACAATGACCCTAAGCACACAGCTAAAATAATGAAGGAGTGGCTTCACAACAACTCCGTGGCTTTTCTTGAATGGCCCAGCCAGAGCCCTGACTTAAACCCAATTGAGAATCTCTGGAGAGACCTGAAAATGGCTGTCCACCAACGTTTACCATCCAACCTGACAGAACTGGAGAGGATCTGCAAGGAGGAATGGTAGAGGATCCTGAAATCCAGGTGTAAAAAACTTGTTGCATCTTTATGGAGTGAAAACAGTATCAAAACCTTCCACAAATGCACACGAGAGATCCACATGCACGCGCACCAATCCACAAATGCACGGGAGAGATCCACATGCGCACGCACTAATCCACAAATGCACACGAGATCCACATGCGCACGCACTAATCCACAAATGCACACGAGAGATCCACATGCACGCACTAATCCACAAATGCACACGAGAGATCCACACACACAAATCAATCCACAAATGCACACGAGAGATCCACACACACAAAGCAATCCACAAATGCACGCGAGAGATCCACACACACAAAGCAATCCACAAATGCACGCGAGATCCACACACACACACACAGAGCAATCATGCATTATTGTCCTTTTGCTCACAATCCACAAATGCTTTATCTGTATTCTGTACCTGTAGTTTAATGCACAGTTCATCACGAGTCTTTTGCATTGTTGTTCTGCCTTAGAATATGCGCTTTTGTACCTGTGGAATCTTTTGAGACTGTCGTTCCGTGGCCTAGATTCACAAATGCACAGAAGCCAATCTGTATCTGTCCAGCAAAGATGCGATACGGTGTCCTTCCTCCAGAGGGCGCTCACCGGCCTTCGCGCTGAATCTTCCAAAGGGCTAGATTCATTTCGTTTTCTGACTTGGCGACACAACTGAAGTCTAAAATTTTTTCACTAAATATCATATCCATAAATGCAAATACACAGTAAAATCAAACCCTTTTTTTATTCTTCAACGTGAAATCTGAAAATATATAACCTTTCTGATAACAGGAAAGCATTAAAGTCTTTAACATTAGGCTCTTTTTTATTTTTTTTTAAGGATGAATGCTTCCACATAATTTAACCAACAAAGTAAAATATTTATTTCGTGGACTTCCGGTTTGGCAATGTGAGGTCAGGACGCGTGTCGGCAGAGCTCCCGACATTTTCTGATAAAATACACTTAAAAAGTGCCATCTAATTAATCTAAAGCGTTTTAGTGAGTGTAGAGAGGTGCTTACGGTAATCGCACTGATACAGCAAGATGAGTAAGAACAAACCAGCAGCAAATGCCCCGCCAACAACGAGAACCAGCATAGCTAGCAAATTAGCCACGATGGCTAGCGGGAAATCTGAAGAAGCCCTTTCAGATAATGATGGTGTCTCCATGAGCCAGCTAGTAACGGAGCTAACAAAGCAACGAGCTTCGATAAAAGAGGACATCTCAGCTCTGATCCAAGAGTCGATGGTGCCGCTCCAAGCATCGGTGAATGCTTTAACGGAGACTTTGGCAAGTTTTCAGGCCCGCTTATGTGCCACGGAGACGCTCGCGGGTGATAACTTCGCTGCGCTGGCTGCAGCTGAAATAACTATCAAAACTCTGAAAGAGCAAAACGCGACACTTCTTGATCGAGTTGATGACTTAGAAAACCGATCGCGGAGAGCAAATATCAGGATCTTAAATGTACCGGAGAACAGCGAGAAAGGCCAGCCTACAATCAAGTTCGTGTCCGAGATGTTAATGGAAGCCATGGGTCCGAAGTTTTTGAAAACCTCCCGAATTGGAACGAGCACACAGATCCTTGGGCCCAAAACCACAGGAAGGTCGACCTCCTCGCCCACTGGTTGTGTGTTTTCACAAATTCCAGGAGAAGGAAAAAGCGCTGAGATGGGCCAGACAACATGAGACTAAATATAAAAACTGTACCTTGAGGATCTACCCTGATATCTCCGCCGAACTCGCTAGGAAACGCGCTACTTTTAAAAACGTCAAACAATTGCTGTACCAGAAGGATGTACGATTCCAGTTGCTACATCCAGCACTCACGAAGTTCGCTTTTGAGGACGAAACATTGCTTTTCAATACGCCTGATGAAGCTCAGCAGTTCTACGATCAGCGGATTGCCACACGCGAATAAACCGTAATATTGTCGTGGCAGCAATATTGTGAATTACAGACTGGTAGGCCTAGGACACTGTCCGTTTTACATTTCAGTACACCCTTTTAAGTGCGTGTTTTTGTTTTTTTGAAATAATATCGATGATTAAAATGTTTAGCCTACTGTTGGTTGGCCCAGAATTGATTTCTGTACTTTTACATTTTTTGTTAATAAATGCGGCACTGTGTCTGATAATAGTGCTGTTGGTTCGCCTATACACTTATTTGAATGCCTGATTTTAATTTTTTATGCTTTGCTTTTCGGATTATATTATGTCGGGAGCTCTGGGAAGAAACAAAAACGGATATGGACTTGAACCATCGGGAGTCGAGAGATAGTTGTGAGCTGCGGTTTGTCTCTGTTCAATGGACAAATCTAGAATGTATTATAGTTTGTTTGTTCTGTCGAGGTTTACCATCTGCTGCTGTTTTTTTATTATTAATTTTTTTTTTTTTTTTTTTTTTTTTTTTTTTTTTATGTATATACATATTTATGGGGCCTCAGCCACAAACAGAAAATATATCTATACGTGGATATGGTATTTGAGCACACAATACAACTATTGACAAATAATGGTAGATACTAATAGAGTGGCAAGTACGGGAGGATCAGCGGTGCACTTTATTAGTTGGAATGTTAGAGGTTTAAACGGACCAGTGAAAAGAACTCGCATATTTACGCATTTGAAGAGATTAAATACAGAAATAGCCTTCCTACAAGAAACACACTTACGGAATGAAGATCATAACCGACTGAGGAAAAATTGGGTTGGTCAGATGTACCACTCCAGTTTTAACCATAGGGCTAGGGGTGCAGCAATAATTATTCATAAAAGAATACAATTTACTGTATCTGAAACGATTTCAGATCCCCAAGGACGGTATATTATCGATCGGGTCATCTCTTTAATACACCGGTAGTCTTGGTTAGTGTTTACGCACCCAATTGGGATGATGTTAACTTTATTAAAAAAATATTTTCCTTATTACCAGATTTAAACATTTATCGTCTTATACTTGGTGGAGATTTGAATTGTGTGATGGATACAACTATGGATCGCTCCAACCCTAAAACCGCACTTTTAAAAATGTCTCAGACTCTTTCTGGTTATATGACTCAAATTGGTTGTGTGGATCCATGGAGGTTTTTATTTCCTGATAAAAAAGAATTCTCCTGCTTCTCACATGTTCACCAGACGTATTCTAGGATAGATTATTTCTTTACTGATAAAAGGCTTATCCCCGCAATAAAAAAGGTAGAATATTCAGCTATTGTTGAATCAGACCATGCCCCCGTAATTCTTGATATTTGTTTTTCTTATAAATACCCATCACAGCCTGTTTGGAGGCTAAACACAACTTTACTTTCAGATGCAACTTTGTCAGTTCATATCTAACGTGATTGACAATTTTCTACTAACAAATAAATCAGACTCTACAACGCCATCATTATTATGGGAGACATTCAAGGTTGTAATAAGGGGGGAAATAATATCATACTCTGCCAAACGCAAAAAAGTAATGAAACGAACACAGGAGAAACTTATTGAATCGATACAGAAAATTGACCACCAATATGCTACAGCTCCAACACCAGAATTATATAGAGAGAAACTGAGCATTAAGACAAGATATGAGCTATTATCGAGAAAAACAGAAAGAGATTTGGTTTTGCCCGTGCTAGGTTTTACGAATATGGCGAAAAAGGCAGGTCGTCTCTCGCCCAACAGTTAAAAAGTAAATCAGCATCCCAGCTTATTCCCAAGATTAGGACAACGTGTCAAGAAATCACAGTAGATCCTCAGGAAATTAACTCTACTTTTCAAAAATTTTACTCAGATTTGTATACTTCGAATTTCCACATGATGATGCTTTAATGTCAACTTTCCTGGCTAATGTAAATTTACCCTCTGTTAAACAAGATCAAAAGAGTAATCTGGATAAACCTTTACAATTACAAGAAATAGAGGATTCAATTAAAGCCATGCAGAGCGGTAAAGCCCCGGGACCAGACGGATTTCCCGTCGAGTTCTATAAAAATTTTCTCAAATTGTCTCCTTTACTTCTTAGTATGTTCAACCATTCTCTCGAACAGTCGGCATTGCCACCAAGTCTTACACAGGCCCATATCACAGTTCTCCTGAAGCCAGATAAAGACGTCCTGGATTGTAGCTCCTATAGACCAATCTCCTTATTAAATGTGGATGCAAAAATTTTATCTAAAGTATTGGCCTCCAGAATAGAGCATATTATCCCGGATGTTATTTCACAAGACCAGACAGGCTTCATTAAGGGGCGTCACTCCTTCATTAATATTCGAAAACTTATCAATGTTGTGCATTCTTCTGTACCTGAGAGTAGTCCTGAAGTGATTATTTCTCTGGATGCAGAGAAAGCATTCGACAGAGTCGAATGGAAATATTTATTTGCTGTGTTAGACAAATTTGAATTCGGCTCAAAATTCACTTCCTGGATTCGCCTGCTTTATCATCAACCAAAGGCAGCCGTAGTCACAAATAAGATCTGCTCACAATATTTCTCTCTGTCCAGAGGTACACGGCAAGGCTGTCCTCTAAGCCCTTTGCTATTTATTTTGGCTATAGAGCCACTATCATCAGTTTTGAGATCGTCACAGTCTATTAATGGCATTAAAAGAATGGGTGTTGAGTATAAAGTTTCTTTGTATGCAGACGATCTATTATTATATATAACTAACCCACTGTCTTGTATTTCTGAGATTGTGAAAATATTTAAAGACTACGGGTTATTTTCAGGTTATAAACTAAATTTCTCAAAAAGTATATGCTTCCCTATAAACCATATGGCAGATCAGATTATGGATACAGACTTGCCCTTTTGCATATCAAAATCAGGATTTAAGTACTTAGGAATTAATATTACTGCTCACACGCTGGTCTGTTTAAAGCAAATTATAGTCCCATACTTAAAAAACTTGAATCTGACTTCCAGCGATGGAGCGTTATATATTTGTCTTTAGCTGGTAAAGTCAATTGTGTTAAAATGAATGTACTACCCAGATTGTTATATTTGTTTCAGAATCTTCCAATCTTCTTGCCAAAGTCCTTTTTCCAGTCGACTAATAGGTTGCTGTCTTCTTTTATATGGGGGGGCAAAAAACCAAGAATACGTAGAGAGCTTCTTGAGAGACCAAAAAAGGATGGTGGATTGGCTCTCCCAAATCTATTAAATTATTATTGGGCAGCAAATTTACAAAAAGTTGTTTATTGGTTCCAGTCTCCACATACAGACTGGTGTGCAGCAGAGGCTAAATCGTGCAAGTCTACATCACTTGCTGTGCTGATCACAATGAAATCTCCATTCTCACCATCACAATTCTCCTCAAGTCCAGTTGTAATTTCGACTCTAAAGATATATAATCAGTTTAGACAAGTATTTAAACTCTCAGACTTTTCCTTGGAAAACCCCATATGCAATAATCATCTATTCCTGGCTCCCAAGCTAGATTCTACTTTCAAGCAATGGCAACACCTGGGCTTAGTTAAATGTAGCGACTTCTATATTAATAATACTTTTGCTAACTACAGCGATCTTGTTAAAAGGTTTGGTCTTCAAAACTCAGATTTCTTTCGATATCTTCAGGTTCGCCACTTTATCCAAGCCCACTGCTCAAGGTTTCCTCAAATGCCCTCAGAATCACAATTAGATTTAGTTTTGAAGGTCACTCCGCACCTTAAGGGATCCATTTCTAAAATATACAACCTGATCATGTCGTTTCAAAATATATCAATAGAAAAGATCAAGGCAGAATGGATAGGAGAGTTAGGAATTGAAATATCTGAAGACACCTGGGATAAGGCTGTTGACCGAGTAAATGGGACTTCATCTTGTGCAAGACTCAATCTGATTCAGATGAAAGTTCTTTACGTATTCATTATAGTAAAACCAAGTTGGCTAAACTGTACCCAAATATAGATGAAACATGTGACCTGCAAGGCATCAAAGGCAGATCTTACCCATATGTTTTGGTCATGCTCTAAATTGAGACAATTTTGGTTTTCAGTTTTGACATTTTAAACTTAGCTTTTAAATTAAAAATTCACCCTAACCCAATAATGGCTCTGTTTGGTGTCAGAGGTGATGATGTTCCAATATCTAAAGATAAAGAGAATGCCTTGGCTTTTGCAACATTAATAGCTAGAAGGAGAATTCTCCTAGAGTGGAAATCACCCTATCCACCTAAATTGTCATTATGGCTTAGTGACCTAATAATGTTCCTGAAAACTGAAAAATTAAATATTTTCTTAGAGGGTCAACCAGAGCATTCTACAAAACATGGGATCCTCTAATAAACTATTTTGAGAAGAATATACTCCTCCTCTTTAAACTAACTTAAGCTGTTTTTATTATATTTTTATTTACTTATTTTTATTTTATAATTTATTATTATACAATTTTTTTTTTTTTTTTTTTTTTTTTTTTTGTGTGTTAATGTCAGTATTTATCTTTCCTAGCAGCCGTGTTGTTATGTTGGGATGGGATTATATGGGTGAAAAATTTGAAAACAATAACTTTAAAAGTGTTCGTGTCACTGAATACTTTCTATGTACCTTGTTCTGATAAAAATAAATGAAAAAAAAAAAAAAAATATTTATTTCAAAAGAATCCACAAGTATTACCCTCAGGTAAACAATTATCAAGCAAACCTTTACATGCAAAAGTTTAAACGTGTGATTTGCCTCAGTTGCTCCTTTTGTGGTGAATCAGGTGAACCGGTTGTTGTTCATCTTTTTTTGATCTGTCCATTTACTAAAAAGCTTTATTAAGAGTTAAATAGTAAAAATGGAAAAAGGGTATATTATTTAAAACAACGAGACTGAATGATATTCTCAAATCAAGGCAAAATTTATTAGAAACATGAAAACCACTTTAAATTGAATGGTTCAATTGCCAAACATGTTTTTTTTCATCTGTGTAAACAGGTTGGTAAACAGATTTGGGTGAAAAAGGCATAGTTCACCCAAAAATGGAAATTCTGACATCATTTATTCACCCTCAAGTTGTTTTAAACCTGTATGAGTTTCTTTCTTCACCTGATTCACCACAAAAGGAGCAACTGAGGCAAATCACACGTTTAAACTTTTGCATGTAAAGGTTTGCTTGATAATTGTTTACCTGAGGGTAATACTTGTGGATTCTTTTGAAATAAATATTTTACTTTGTTGGTTAAATTATGTGGAAGCATTCATCCTTAAAAAAAAAAAGAGCCTAATGTTAAAGACTTTAATGCTTTCCTGTTATCAGAAAGGTTATATATTTTCAGATTTCACGTTGAAGAATAAAAAAAGGGTTTGATTTTACTGTGTATTTGCATTTATGGATATGATATTTAGTGAAAAAATTTTAGACTTCAGTTGTGTCGCCAAGTCAGAAAACAAAATGAATCTAGCCCTTTGAAGATTCAGCGCGAAGGCCGTGAGCGCCCTCTGGAGGAAGGACACCGTATCGCATCTTTGCTGGACAGATACAGATTGGCTTCTGTGCATTTGTGAATCTAGGCCACGGAACGACAGTCTCAAAAGATTCCACAGGTACAAAAGCGCATATTCTAAGGCAGAACAACAATGCAAAAGACTCGTGATGAACTGTGCATTAAACTACAGGTACAGAATACAGATAAAGCATTTGTGGATTGTGAGCAAAAGGACAATAATGTGTGTGTGTGTGTGGATCTCGCGTGCATTTGTGGATTGCTTTGTGTGTGTGGATCTCTCGCGTGCATTTGTGGATTGCTTTGTGTGTGTGGATCTCTCGCGTGCATTTGTGGATTGCTTTGTGTGTGTGGATCTCTCGCGTGTGCATTTGTGGATTGCTTTGTGTGTGTGGTCTCTCCCATGCATTTGTGGATTGCTTTGTGTGTGTGGATCTCTCGCGTGCATTTGTGGATTGCTTTGTGTGTGTGGATCTCTCGCATTTGTGGATTGCTTTGTGTGTGTGGATTGATTTGTGTGTGTGTGTGTGGATTGTGCATTTGTATTGATTTGTGTGTGTGGATCTCTCGTGTGCATTTGTAAATTGCTTTTGTGGTCCACTGCACTAACAGCAAACACATTCATCAAACCTGAACACCCCCCAATGAGAGGGAGCTCCTGACCCACAAGCCTCCCACTGACCTGCCCTGACGCCCTACCAGCTCTAGAGGGAGCTCCAGACCCAAACATTCACCAATGAATGATTCCCAGGACAAAGAAAAGGTTAAAAAGACAAAGAATAACAAAGGAGGGAAGGCAGAAAATGCTTCGGGCAAAAATGTCAACAATTCTATGTTTTTCGCAACCAATATAACAGAGGCAAGCCTCTGTGATAATCTCAGGAAAGATTAAATATTTATTATCCTATATAATATTATTTCCAGCTTGGAATTTCACTTCGGACAGATTTAGCAGTTATGACAGAGTTTGTTGTGACTCTTAAATGTAAATGATTAGTTATAGTTTATGTTTGAACTGTCTTGTTAACTTGGGAACAACTGTTCGAATATTAAGCCAAGGATTTAACAGTTTACCATGACTCTGTTTGGCAATATGTCAATTTTAGACTTACAGCCAGGGTTAGGTGGTTTCCTTCAGATTTTAGGGATAACCTATGGGTAGGGTTAGGTTTAGGTTTATGGGTAGAGATATGGTTATGAATACATTTTCGGACTGGAATGTTGCTCCTGGATCAACAAAATATGTAGACCCAGGAACGTGCTTAACTCGTCACAATCAGAACATGCTAATTGTCAAAAATCTGCATCGGAGGCAGCCAATTCTGGGAATAAATCTGGTGAATAAATGTGAATGTGAATAATCTGACTGTGGTACATAAACCTTATTTTTCATGCAGACTTCTTCTTACGTGCCAAAAACACAGGTTACTAAATTCCACGGTGTATTTGGATCACACCAACAGTAAATAACAGAAAAATTAGAGAGGAGATCCAACGTTGAGCAGAAGGACTCTGATGACAGAAGCTCAAATGGGTGAGTTTGGAAAAACACATGTCAAAGTAAAGGAGGGACATGAAAAGACATTCTACTAGGTTTACAAAACTTGACAAGCATCATAGCTGACCAAAGATATTTTGCTAGTCAAAAAGGTTTATTGGAGATACTGCCAGCAAACACAAAACATAACATGCAGGCAGTGAGTTTGTTGTACACTTAAATGTAGCTGGAATGTTCATTTAATATTCTCTGCTCTGTATGAATCATTTTGATGCCTGAAACATATAACTTACCTGCAAATCATTTAAGCAGGCCATAACCTTGTACCTTTAGATTCATGTTTTTTCATCCATCAGAAAATATCTTGACAAAATGCTGCACAGTTGTGTTTCTGTCTTATCCCATCTTAAATATATTTTCGTTCAGGTCCACTTGCACTAACAGCAAACATTCCCCATCAAACCTGAACACCCCCAATGAGGAGCAGGCTGAGGGCAAGCCCACTCCCACTGACCTGCCCCCTGACGCCCTACCAGCTCTAGAGGGAGCTCCAGACCCAAACACATTCACCAATGAGTCCCAGCAGGACAAAGAAAAGGTTAAAAAGACAAAGAATAACAAAGGAGGGAAGGCAGAAAATGCTTCGGGCAATGCGCAGGAAAGCACTCCACCTGCTGGCGGACAGGAGAATGCAGCTCCAGAGCTTAACAACAAAAAGCACAGTTTCAGAAGCCAATACTCACGATTACCAGCGAACATCCCCATGCGAAGCACAGCCTGCAGTCTTCTGTAAATATCCAGGAAAGATTTAAAAATAGTACTTATTATATTAGTCTTATATAATATTATTTCCAGCTTGAATTTCACTGACAGATCAGTTCAGGTAATGGTCAGGCATAATCTGTTTTCACCAAGTGCAATATGTTCCAGGATCAGCGTCTTTGTTAATCCTGGAATAAGAATTAGCACACAACATGTCAGATATCATTCAGTGATAAAGAGGAAGCCATCAGGAAACCACTTAAGCGACACTTCCTGTCTGTTGCCTTGAGACTAGCTTAATTTTACTTTGCCCAAACGCTCTTAGCTTTGAAGAAAAACACAGATGCCATGTTTTCAGTCTCAATCTCACAACTGGAAAGAGTAACTTGTAATTGAGAATCTATGATAGGATCTAACTCTACACAGACACACACACACACACACACACACACACACACACACAATAATGTCAAGCAATAAATAGATACAAGATAAACCAGAAACAAACACTCAGCATGTCATAATTTAGAATGTGAGTCCATTATTACACCCTGTCTCCTATGTCATATGTTCAGGTTATTACTGAAAACCAGATGGTTGCTTAGGGTCCAGATAGCAGTAGATACACACATAATATAAGTAGAAAATTAGAGAGGACATCCAACGTGCAGTTCGGCTCCTACTTCCTCTTTGAAAAGTTTGAATAACTATATTTGAATGCTTTATTTAAATTAACAGATATGTTCAAATAAATCTATAAAAGCATTTGCATGATATATTAAATTTATTCACTATGATAGTACATTGCTGAATCCATTTATTAATTTAGCAGTTATGACAGTGAGTTTGTTGTATCTCTTAAATGTAAAATGTGATTGTTTACAGTTTATGTTTGAATTCATTGTTTGATGAGCACTGTACTATTGCCGTGAAACACATACTTTTACTGCTGAATTCTTTTTACAAGGGTTGGGTAATTTGTTAGGCAGCAGACACACCATGTCAGCAGCTAACGCACTGACAGGGTGGAGAGAGAGAGCGAGAGAGAGAGAGAGAGAGAGAGATACACACACTCAGGGTGTGTCTTATAATTTCTTAGTTCAAGGAAGCACAAGTCAAATTATCTTGTTACAGTGGTCTTGTTACAGCACAAAGGAGTTTGTAGAGGAGTTTTCTTTGATTTCACCTGTCTGAGGAGATTATTTCATCACTCACACGCTGGATTAAACTACCTGATTCTGGAGCGCAGAGGAGTGACAGAGAGTTTAAACGAAGAGGGAGAGTGGAACTGGTAGAAAAGCCAGGTGAGTCATGAGTCTTGTCTTGACCCCTGCCTTCCTCCTCCATCATCTTTAGAGAAGATCCGTGATTATGTACACATAAAATGATGATATTCAGTGGATTAAAAGTTTGGCACACTCTTCCAGAAGTTAAGATTTAATAAGAAAAGATGTCAGCATTCTGTTTTATCAGCAAGAGAGACTTTAATTTTACAAATTTACTGGTTAAAGTGTCTACTTTTTAAAAAAAAAAAAAAAAAAATATGGAGGTTTGTAGATGATAATGTCAAGTTGAAACTTGTTTTACAGTTCAACCACTCCCATGTTCAACAACTAAAACACACTGGGATAGTTGATGCTCCATCCGGGTGACCTTTTATAAACAAAACAATGTCCAGTCTCTTACATATGAAGAAAACACAACTTCTATACAGAAATAAAGAGTGTGATGCCTCACGTTCAGGGTCAGCAGTGTGCTAACCTTGCTGAACTCAGGCTATGGATAGATTGTGAGCTTTTTTGTAGCAGCATGTGTAATAAAATGGAATATTTGATTTCACCTGTCTGAGGAGATTATTTCATCACCAAGCACGCTGGATTTCAACTTACCTGATCTGCTTTTTTTAGCAGCATGTTAGGAGCCAACAACCCTGGAGTTTCTAACTGAAAAAACATCAGGGAAAGTTGTGCTTGCCAATAACCCTTGACATTTGAGTGCTAATTTTACAAAGTACTAACAATATGTGATTATATACATTGTTTATCAGCAGAGAGACTTTAATTTTACAATTGCTTTGGCTTAATGTCTACTTTAAAAAAATATGGAGGTTTGTAGATGATAATCAAATGAAAAATTGTCACAGTTCAGCTGTTTAACTTCATAATTTAAAGAGGGATAGCACATGTCAACATAAACTGAGCCTCATCCACTTTGCATAAACAAAAAATTTCCTTGTCAGTTTATGATAGAAAACAATTTGTCTTCATGGGGCTCTGGTATACTGACCAGGCATATTAACTAGCTTAACCAGCTGGTCTACCTACAAAGAAAACCAACACCTGCATCTCTATCATGCATATAATCAAAATGCTAGTAAATAAACTATAAAAACAATACTACAGACAGGCTAGGTAATATATATTATAAATACTCAAATCTGACTTACATCAGTTTATTAGAAATCCATGCTGGTTATGGGTTCTCTCTGCTAAACTAACCAGCTAAGCTGTATTATATACCTGGTCACTTTAGATGTGACAGTCTGGAGCATTGTTTATGGGAGGACCAGCTGTTAGCCTAGTTTAACTGAAAAGACACAATCTGAATCCGGTAATAATATTAATGGACATTTTATTGTAAAACATAGCCATGTTTGTGATGACAGTGGCTGCATACCAGTTCAACTGATCACAAAGAGACTAAAACCTCCCCTTTCACTGGGCCGCATCCAGGATTACTGCTGAATTCTTTACAAGGGTTGCACTTGTTAGGGCAAGCAGACACACCATGTCAGCAGCTAACGCACTGACAGGGTGGAGAGAGAGAGCGAGAGAGAGAGAGAGAGAGAGAGAGATACACACACTCAGGGGTGTGTCTTATACTTTTAGTTCCTCAAGGAAGTACAAGTCAAATTATCTTGTTACAGTGGTCTTGTTACAGCACAAAGGAGTTTGTAGAGGAGTTTTCTTTGATTTCACCTGTCTGAGGAGATTATTTCATCACTCACACGCTGGATTTCAACTACCTGATCTGAGCGCAGAGGGAGGACAGAGAGTTTAAACGGAAGAGGGAGAGTGAACGAGAGAAAAGCCAGGTGAGTTTGTCTTGGTCTTGACCTCTGCCCTCTCCTCCATCATCTTAGAGAGATCCGTGATTATGTACACATAAAATGATGATATTCAGTGGATTAAAAGTTTGGCACACTCTTCCAGAAGTTAAGATTTAAAAAGAAAAGATGTCAGCATTCTGTTTTATCAGCAAGAGAGACTTTAATTTTACAAATTTGCTTTGGTTAAAGTGTCTACTTTAAAAAAAATATGGAGGTTTGTAGATGATAATGTCAAGTTGAAACTTGTTTTACAGTTCAACCACTCCCATGTTCAACAACTAAAACACACTGGGATAGTTGATGCTCCATCCGGTGGACCTTTTATAAACAAAACAATGTCCAGTCTCTTACATATGAAGAAAACACAACTTCTATACAGAAATAAAGAGTGTGATGCCTCACGTTCAGGGTCAGCAGTGTGCTAACCTTGGTGAACTCAGGCTATGGATAGATTGTGAGCTTTTTTGTAGCAGCATGTGTTAGGAGAAATTAGCTGTTGTGGGTTTAACTGAAAAAATCTGGAGGGAAAGCTATGCCAATAACCCTGAGTTTCACTTCCCTTATGATCAGGTTTGTACATAGTTTGGTCATTTAAAACAAAATGCATTTGAGTGCTAATTTTACAAAGAAAAACAACACTGGACTTTTACCACATGCATATAATCAAAATGCCAGTAAATAAACTATAAAAAAACAACAACAATACAGACAGTATTAGGTAATAGGGAAAGTTTTGCACAATACGTGACATCATCACATACTCAAATCTGACTGTTCATGTGCTGAGGGGAGATACTGAGGGGGAAACACATGGCACAAGAAAAAGTAGCAAACTCACCGTATTACATACATATGTCAGTTTAGATGGGCATCTAAAAGTCTAAAAGCATGTTATTAGAGAATACCAGGTTGAAAAGACCAGCATATGTTGTGTTCTGTATGCTGGCCCATGGGGCTCTGGTATGCTGACCAGGCATATTAACTAGCTTAACCAGCTGGTCTACCTCAGCCAACCAGCTATCAGATAGATCATGTAAATTTTTTTTGTTAATGAAGAACATCATTATAAACCATCTTAGAAATCCATGCTGGTTATAGGGTTCTCTCTGCTAAAACTAACCAGCCTAAGCTGATCATACCTGGTTGTGCTAGTCTGGAGGCTTGTTTTATAGGGAGACCAGCTGTTAGCCTATTTAAAAAACCTTTAAGTTTAAGATCAGTAAACCATCTTAGGCTGAATTAAGCAGGAGTTTTTTCAACAGGGCTTTCTTTCTCTAAGCATTTCATCAAATTAGCCTAGAGCCATTTAGAAACAAAGTGCTCCCACTCACACACTTAAAACAGGACTTTCCACACTCTCATTTTTATGAATTTAAACGTCACGTTTGACCCCTCTGAATATACACCCACAAAGCGAGATAATCTCAGATGTTTTGACACGTCTCTTCTGTGCTGTCACTAGAGCTTGTGCTGTGACTTGCTGCTTTGTAATGACAGGGTGACTACTGTGGTCTTTAGGATGGAGAAACAACATGATTCCTCACATCCTGTAAATCCTCTGGGCTTTACACATGTGAACACACACACACACACACACAGAGAGAGAGAGCCACAGGCTATGCGCTGAAGTCATCTGAGGAATGCTAAATATTTACCTTGTCTGTAACAAACCTTTATATTAAGAGAGTGGATACGGATGGCCATTTTAGCTGATTGTAACTGAAGAGGTATAAAAATTTAGCTAAGAGTCTTGGACTAAAGTCAATTGTAATCAAATGAAGGTAAAGTTGCTAATATCTAATCTTGTCAGGTACAAATGAGCTTGGTATGGGTCTAAAAAAAAAATCCATGAGCAAAAGTTATCTTAAAATTCTTTAATAAATATATGGTCACTTTATTTATTTGTAAATAAAATATATATTAAATATGTAATATGTTTTAATCAAATAATATAAAATTTCGATTTATAGCTTTTTATTATTATTTTAGAATTATTATTATTCAGAAATAAATATTATTTGATCAAATATGATCATTTTAAAATATGAAGAACTGTTGCAATTATTAATTAATTACTTGTTTTAATATAAATTTTTCTATATAAACAAATATTAACTTTTGCTTCAGGCACATAATAGACTATTTTCACACAAATTGCTGTTTCTTTTCTTTTTTTATTCTATATGGTAACACTTTATTTTACAGTGTCATTGTTACATATGTTACATGCAGTTACTGTAGGGATAACTATAAATTATACAACATAATTACATGCAACTAACCCTAAACCAAACCAAAACCTAATCCTAACCCTTTAGTAAATACATAAAGGCCCAGTTTCACAGACAGGGCTTAGATTAAGCCAGGATTAGGCCTTAGTTCAATTATGGCATTTAAGTAGCTTTTATAAACGTTTCCTGAAAAAAAAAACATTACTGGTGTGCATCTTAAAACAAAACAATGCCACTGACATATTTGAAGATATGCATGTGCAAGTTGCTTTCAGTTAAAACAGCTCAAACTGGCATTTAAGTCTGGGACTATCTTAAACCTTGTCTGTGAAACCAGGGGATAGTTACTTAATATTACCCAGTACTTAAATCTATAATTACAGTGCAACAAAGACATCTTAAAATAAAGTGTAACCTTTTAGTATGTAATAATAGAAGTATAAATTGCAAAGAAAATCTTCAAAAAAGAAAATATCAACTGATTTGATCAGATGTTTAAGTCAAAAGCAGAATCAACTTTATATTTAATTTCTTAAATGAAAAAAAAAGCAGACACATGGACAAACGCTAGACATCAAATCAGTTTTGCTCTAATTACAGTAAATGAGAAGTAGTGAGTGTTAAACCCTAGGATTATGCTGCTTTCACAGTTCAGCTGAAGTGAACAGCATGTTGAATTGTTCAAATCAGTATTTATGTCGTTGTTTTGATGTTCCATGTCACAGAACGTTATGCACTCAGTGCTTCTAATTGAATGGAGTTCATTAGGAAATGAAACTCTAACTGCATTAAAATTTAATCAGGTTGGCTCGCCATAAACAGAATTGGATTTAAAAAGCAAAACAGAGCTAATGCGGCCTTGAAATATAACTCACTTCTGACATGTTTTGATTCATTTAAAAGACCACAGTGCATGTCATTTGCATGTTAATATACTTTGCAGTTATTGCATTTGTTACAGAATGGCTGCGCAAATTATGAGTACATCTGTAATCTATTTAGTTAAGAATTTTTAATAAATACATGCAGAAAAATATAATCAACAATGACAAAAACACTTGCATAGCCAATATGTAAAACCTCAAAATTGCATTAATACACTGAAGAACATTTCTAAGCACATAGATGCCTGTATCATGATACAATCTGAAGATTCATGTAGGAACTTGTGAGTACTATGCAATGAGTATTTTTTTTCATACATGTCTTTGCACGTTCTCCTGACTATAAAATATGTGAAGCAACCCTATGTGTTCTACATCCAAAATACATAAAGTGCAGGCCAACGATAGTTCAGCTAATACTACATTTAATACAGCTAATATTGCATTTAATTATACTGCGCAACAACATCAGGTAGATTTAAACATGACGATATACTGAATGTTATATACACACACTGATCACAGATGTTTGGATGTCATTGAGAAGCACTGAGAGTCTAGCGCTGGATATGATGACACGTCATGAGAGTCTTGAGAACAATTAGTGTTGTTTATGAGATGTGTGGGCCATGATGAGGTCCTATAAGGCATGAGCTTTCCCCTGATGAACAAAGTGTTAAAGACTGGGACTTCCACGGTGAGTTCTGGCTGAATTATCACACAAACAAAAATACAATTTAGGAATTATTAATCATTAACATAAATATCACCATGTGATAGGTCATGCATATGCCATTTTGCATAGCATTGTTTTTAGACTAATATTAAATCTGTTATTATGCTAGTTTCTTAGGTCATATAGATGGTGAGGGGTACACTAAGATTAAACACACCAGGAAGTAACAAACAAGAAATATCAGCATTTTCACCCTCTGCCTCCTTTCCTTTTAAGAAATGGAGTTTGTCAGCTCAGGACATGGCTCAAGAGATCCTGATAAATGGCAACAAGTTATTGTGGAATGTTTATTGATAAAGCAGCGAGATTCTAGATGAGCTGTACCGTGTGTCAAAAGAGTACACTGGGAACCGCTCCGAGGCCCAGAAAGTGGTCAAAGACCTCATTAAGGTGGTGGTGAAGATAGCGGTCCTTTTCAGGCACAATCGATTCAATGATGAGGAGCTAAAGCTGGCCCAGAATTTCCAGAAGAAATTGCGCCAAGGAGCCATGACAGCCATCAGTTTCCACGAGGTATAATAAATTCTATTATCTTTGGATTTAAATAGGCAGATACTTAAGGTTCTATGATTGGATCATTATTGCAGTGATTCAGAAGTTATATGTTGGCATTCTTCTAACCCTAAATGATGGAGTGTATAGCTTTTAATTTCTTAAACAACCATGTAGGAAGACACACTTGTCCATATGCCAGGACGACAATGTCAAGATTCATCAGGCTCAAATTGTGAAAGAATGGTTGGGAGTAATCATGAAGAATCATTTTCACATATGAATGTGTACCTCTGAGTCAAGACCTTCAGAAGGAAAGAGTTTGGCTCTTGTATACAAGATCTTGACCAAAAAATGCACCTCTTGATGGAAATAAATGTTGTGATGTTGTTTGAAACAAGAAGTGCATTACATATACATACATAAATGCAGTGTGAAATTACACCACAGCCTGTAAAGAGGAACATCAGAGGTGAAGTGCAATTTGAGTTAAAACTGGCTCATCAAAGTTACAACAGTGATAGTTATATATGTATGAGGAAGCAGAGTGTAAAGAAGACTTGAAAGAGGAAGCTGTCTATAGGTACTAACCCAGATTGTATCCAAAACATAATATCATGTGGTCACTCCTCACAGCTACTTAAATGCACAACCAAACTCCGCTTTCCACCAAATCCTGCATACAGCGCTGTCAAAGAAACGCAGATAATGACATGGAATAGCGAATATGAAAATGCAAATCTTGGGCAACAATGTGAAACTTGTATTGTTCTCTGATGAGTACATTCAATGTGTTACATCTATAGAAGAAACAAGGAGAAGAGAGATAAAGCCAGGTGTAAATAAGTAAACTGTATGTATGCAATATAAAATTCGGCTTGAATGTGCTGTCTACTGGAAGGAGGACCATGCAAATACAATAAAAATGAATATGAAACAAGATTGCACAGAACTAAATAAATAAATTACTACACAGTAATTTTTAGAAATCACAGAATGTAAAAAAAACACCAGCACACAAAAAACCTGCAAACAAAAAGCCATGTCAGCCCAGTCACATAAATTGAATAGGTGGTATATCAAACATTTGACAGCTATGTTCAAAAATCAATCAGATGAAGATCTCAGACAGGAAGGGGTAACATTAGATATATGATACAATGATGCCTTCTCACAAAAATAATCAGCATCATTGTATGTCTTATGCTTATATAACAAAGCCTGCCAAATCTTCACTGCTAAACAAAGAAGTATGCAAAAAGTGCAATAGGTATTTCACAAATGCATGAGGAGAGAGTTCAAAAAGAAAAGGTACAGACAGCTCACAGCATCAAAGACAAAGGATGTCTGACACTCACAAATGATCAACCCAGCAGGACCACACCCCAACTCACCGCAAATTAAATGTTTAGACTCTGTTTCCACCAAAACTGCTCAGAGCTCAACCTGATCATGATGGACTGCTATAGCTATTTAATTTCATTGGTACCAATGGTGCAAATCTTGGGCTGTGGACAATGTGAAACTTGTATTGTTCTCTGATGAGTACACTTCAGTGTTTACATCTGTATTACAGCCAGAAGCTAGAGTCTGCCAGATAGTGTAGATCAGTGATGGCTTGTGCTGCAATATATCATGCCATTCCCTACTGTGCTTGATGTGCTGTGACTACTGGACCATTCTGGAGGACCATGTGCACCTAATGGTTCAAACAATAAAATGATCAGCATGATAATGTCTACACAAAAGACCTGTGACAGAATGGTTTGATGAACATGAAAGTGAAGTGGCCTGTATAATCACATCTAAATATGGAGGAGCATGTCGAAAAACATTTTCTTCCAGCAGCATCACATAGTAACCTGGCCACTGTTCTGGAAGAGGGATGGTTAAAAAGCCAGGTGTTTAAGTGTTCATTGTCCAAAACTTGTATATATATTGGCTCTGAATAAGGTGGTAAAACAATTAAATATGTAAATATCAAAGTTTAGACCCCAGAAGTTTA
This sequence comes from Gobiocypris rarus, assembly GCA_023029165.1. NCBI lineage: Eukaryota > Metazoa > Chordata > Actinopteri > Cypriniformes > Gobionidae > Gobiocypris > Gobiocypris rarus. The sequence goes on along the minus strand of CM040926.1, from coordinate 25,880,426 downwards.
CACATACAGTGTGTGCCAAGTATTATATGATATATGATACAATATGATGCAATTCTTAGTTGCAAAATTAAATAATAATTGACATGTGTTAAATTTGTCAATGATGCTGCTGAAAACAAAATTTTGCTTCAACAAATCAAGTACATTATTAATATAAAAAACAGACTAAATAATCTTGTTTTTTTCAGGTAGATTTCACATTTGACAACAAATCAGGATCCTGAAAAGTGAACATGCTGAAGCTTGTAAATACTCACCTCACAGCAAAATACACGATCAATCACGTTTCAACCATTAGATAGCTTACCAGTTTTGCAACTAATAAACCTCACCAAAACAATGCTAACAAACTGCATTACAAGACGTTATGATCATGACAGATTTTACAGGATTGCATAGGCCACCCGTGATCTCAACTGCTCAATACAATGCCAAAAAGTGTTTGAGACTGAAGGACTTCAAACATTTGAAAAAAAAGGTTTGCTTTAATGAAAGCATTCAGTGGCATAGTGTTAACAACACGCCATAGTGCTTCTACATTCATCAAATACAAAAATATCCCTGAACAATTTTATCTGGATCCATGTGATGGAGATTCATTTTATACAAATGATTTTAAAACTACTTTCCATGTATATACATTGTATGTTCAAAGAACATTGTTTTACTTATTTACCAAATCAAAATAACAAGAAAAAAAAGACCAAGATGTTTGTGTTTTTCATTTCATATTACATTGATTTACTGTAGGTTATATGATTCAAATAGGCTGTCACTCCAGCAAATATATTTATATATTCTATCATGTTTGTAAACCAAACAAAAATAAACAGCCCTCACTATTTTTAAAAGATATCATTTCATATTCAATTTTTAATTTGTATGTATCATTTATTGAGCAAAATCAGTCAATAGAAGTGTGATATCACTAAATCACCATCTGCTGAAAATTCAGTGTCATCACAGAAATCATTCATTAAAGCAGAATTAAAACAGAAATGCTTTTTAGACATTGTAGCTTCATTTTTATTGTGCTACTGTATTGTAAATGTAAAGTAGTTAGAGATTTGTGGTTTAAAACTCCATCTAATATGAACACAAAGCTCTTTCAATTGAAAACACATGATGAATGCTACAGTCAGATATTAACTGAATAAACACAATCAGAGCTGCTTTCATCCTCCATATTCTCAAATCATTGGTATGTTTGCAGCTAATACCCTGCTAGCCATTCATTTTCAAATTTGATGAAAGAGAATCTTTAAAAGCAAAGTTAACATTCTAAAGATCTCAAATGTATTAAAAAAAAACATTTATGGCTATGGCAGCTTGGTGTAAAAAGTGAATCATGATGAAAAATATGTCATATGATCTGTCCAATCTTTTTTAAACTTTGTCATTAGTATATTGTTGACAGCAAACAAACGTCATCTGAACCTAAACACAGACAAACAGTAAATAATTTCAGACATATTTATTTTTCTCAGTTCTCATTTCTGTTTCTTTCATTTTCACATCTGACAAGCTTTATCTGTTTGACTCGACAAGGAGACTGATCCTGTGTTTCAGCTCACATCTCCTTTAATTTCTAAAACAGACTTCACCATTATTTGAAAGACACAGACTTGTCAGCACTGTTTTCAAAAATATTGAATCATTTGTATGCAAACTCCTGATTTCTCCATCTGTTAAGAAATTATAATTAATATTATTTTCTAAATAGTTTCAGTCATTCTAAATAGTAGTTTGATTATACTTACAGACACCATGAATCTCGTAAGTGAAAGTCAGGCTGAGCTGAATTAATTTGAGAATGAAGATGACACCAGGCTGCCGTAGGACGGGACTGGCGAGAGGTGAGATTTCTGTCTATGATTCTAAAATCCTCTGATGGAATTTATCTAAATGCTGATGACTCAGCTGACCATTGCTGATGGAGAAAGAAATAACATAAACATTAAATTCAAGTGAAATTACTAAACAAATCGAGCAGAAAAACATTAAAGCTTTTTAAGTTGGAATACACTTAATAATCAGCATTCACTTAACAGTTAAATTTAAGTTCTTCAATATTAATTCTGTCATTAAACTATACGCAAACAAACATATTAAGTAAATTAAACCTTGAAACTTATACACAGCCTTAGCAAATTACTTTTCTTTCACACCTTAGCCGCTTGTTTGCTGCCATAGCGTCATTTTTTCCCCTGACAGATACATTCGCATCTCGATCTTTCTTAAAAATTAAATTCAGTTATTTTATGTCTTTTCTTAATTCATGACTTTGTGAAAACTGTTTCAGAATTGAGAGAAAACTTCGGAATAAATCTTTTTCAGTCTTTTAATTTTATTTTTACTTTAAGCTCAAAAGTGTATTATATTGTGAAAAACTCTAACATCTTCAAACAAAAACCTATTCAGGAAGGAATCGACATATTCAAAGGAATCTATGTATATTCACTCGGAAACATGTCTTTCAAACGCGAGGGTGATGATCAAACAAATGCACAGACAAACAGAAAAATGTAAATATTGCTATTGTATAGAAATAACTGTATTATAAGACTGCAACAAGAAACGACAGGCAGATCTTCTCAATTTATAAAAACAGCAGGAGAAAAAAAGGTGGTTAAACAGCTATGTGCTTTTGCATTTTGTCACTGTCTTTCTCTGTCTATCTTTCTCTTACAAGAAACGACGCGTTGCAGATCTTCTTTCAAACTTTATCCCACATGATGAAGCTGTTCTGATGAAAAACGGAAGGTGGTTATTGTATTGTTGAAATTTGTTTGAAACATATTCAAAGTAATCTGTTATTCACAGTAGATACTCATTTGGTATTCATTGACTCAAACCTGATATTTGACACTGTTGATATGCTCACGGTGCACAGGAAACATCAATGAAACTACATGCAATTTACTCCATCATGTATAGGCATTCAAGTATTCTTTGGTCCATTCATTTATAAATACTGAACGTGAAATTGATAAAAGAAGACATCAAGACTATGTCAAAGCAGAAGATGATCGACAGGTATCTGAATTAATTTTCTTCAGTCCGTTTATAAAAAGTCCATTCTTCTATCTTGTATTTTGCAGACTTTTTTCAAACATTACTTTTTAATCATATCAGATTAGAATGTATATAATAATTTGAGTGAAAAGTTTATAAAAAATTTCAGCTGTCTTAGTATTTTATATCTTCAATGGACACAAATTTGCTTATGTGATTAGTGACTTAAAAATAGTGTGCAGAGGGATTTAATTTAAGTTTTATTTTTGAATCCTGGATTTTCAGTGTAGTCCAGACTAGTACATACACATATAACAAGGTTATGTACATTATTGCTTGTCCTCAGGAACCCTCCAGTTCAGCTCCCCAAACCATTACCCATCATGCTCAGCTGAAAGGCCAGGTAATGTCTGTGAGATGAAACTATCTTTATGAACCTTCTGTCAGCACAACTCTTGCAACGACTAGACATCGACAGCTGAATTGAAACAACATTAAACTGACTCAAGCTTAATAACAATACTGTTGTTTTCTGTAGAGCTACTTATAACTCTCATTTCTTAATTGATGAACTTGAACTGAATCAACATTGAACTGACGTGAGCTGAATAATGAAACTATTGTCTTCTGTAGAGCTGCTTTACAGCAGAATGTGTCTCATCTTTGTATGAAATTATTTTCCTGTTCATTACTGTTAAGCTGCTTTGAAACAATCTGTAATTGTATAAAGCACTATATAAAGGTTGACTTGATTCATTTATCTTCATTTTGCACTTATTTTATCATTTTCTACATCCATGTAGTGAACGAACAGAATCGTCAGGATGTGGCCAAGAAGATAGAAATGATCCATTCAACAATATCAACCCTCGCACGTCTATGAGGACAGGAAGTATTGACTCCATTTCTACAACTAGCACAACAGGTACAGCAAAAGTCTGTTTATTTTAAGGCAAGATACATTTTATGCTTATAATTCCTTTTCATTTTCCATATGCATTGTTTTAATTGTTATCTGTAGTGCATCAGTGCCAGACTGAAGGGAAAGACGAGACAAAGAAGAGAAAGAAGGGATCCAGCATTGTGACCTCCACTGATTGTGAACCTCTAACAGAGGAGAGGCGCAGAGAACTGGACCACTACCTTAAGTTAAAGAGGTATTAGATTAGACCCTCAGATTTAACTCGCATTACTGACTATAGAAATGGGGCCAGGTGCATAAACATATCCAAAATGTTAAGACTAGATGTGTCCCAATTCACTTACTTGTGCTCGATTCTAAGCTATTTTGTAGTATCAATATTAGTGTGGCGATTAGTGTTCACACTGAAAATTCCTACAAGGAAAGTGCGCTTTAAATACCCAGATGATGCACTTATTTATTTACTTATTAACATGCACTCGACTGTTGCAGCTTTCAACTGTTGCGGTTTTCAACTAGTCTGACCAACTGGGGTAGCCATCCGTTTTACGTTTCGGATGCAAATTAGAACAATCTACCTTTTTATGCAACTGACTTAAAGTTATAACCATTCTTACCGTTAAAAAAAGATGACTAACTGACTAAGACTAGTCCAAGCAATTTATGCAAATGGCCACTGATGATACCATAAAAGTGGGCAGCTGAGTAGTAACTGATTAAATATATTCTGGATTACATAATCAGATTCAAAAAAATGAAGTACTTAATTAGATAATAATATATTTTAAAATACTTGTATTCAGACTAGTTTCCAAAGTCCACGGTTCTCTGATGTCAGTTAATGTCACATGGCATGCAAGTAAACACATTTTATTGTAAACAATATATTTTAATAAGTGTTTAATTTAAATGTTTTTATTTAAATTTGTATGATTTAATTACTTAATAGCTGTTCATTAAACTCACAAACCCCTGCAGTTCTCCATGAACACCGGTCTGGGAAACCCTGACCCTGCACTTTATGTTTATGTTGATAACAAAGAATGGAATATATTTTCTTTCTCTTTGTATTTTTTATTATATCAATATTGCACACGATTATTTTACTCAAATTAATGTGATAAACAAGTTAGGTCAAAAGTAGTCTACCTTAAATATGTATTGTAGTGGATTACATTATTAACTACACTTTTTTGTTATGTAATTTGTAATCAGTAACTGATTACAATTAGTAAGTAATCTACCCAGCTCTGTAAGTCGGTATTAAAAATAAATGTTCACAGGTCACAGTGAGATTATTAAATAAATGTATGCGTCTCATTTATCAAAATTTAGGTGACCATTCTCTTTTTCTCCTTCTTTCCTCACTCCACTATTCCAGTTCAGGGTGGCTGCAGGACCGAAGTGGTAAATGGGTAAAAGATGAAAATGTCGAGTTTGATTCGGATGAAGAAGAACCTGCTCTGTTGCCTCCTTGCAGTGAATCTTCATAGCAGACATCATCTGCTGAAACGGCTCCGTACTGTTCTGCCAAAAAAGCTTCAGGCTACATTTAAACTGAACTTTGTGCGAGATGACGATAATGTTCTCAATGAAGCTCTCATATGATATCTTTTACGTATGACCCACTTTATATACAATAGGGTTGAAACTTTAAGACATTCTTTTTGGAAAAGATATTGTGCTGTTGAATTTTTTCAATTGTATTAGTACCGTGTACTTGCCATCTTGTTAAACAATTTGATTCTAGGGTGTTTAATAAAATGCAAAAAGTATTGTCATAAATGAAATGACCTTCTCAGTCTGTTCATTCTCATGTGGTGTATTTTTACAAAAATCATTATCATTTTACTTTCCATGTGTGAATGTTGGTTGCATGATTGAATAGGTCCAAATCTGTTCCAAATCGAGAACAGAATGTGGAACGGCTGCTTCGTACTGTGGTTCCTTTGCCAAATGCCACCAGGGCGATCTTGGCATAGTGAGGCCGCATTCTGCAGTAGACCTGTGAAGTTTAGTCACACGCAGAAATCAACAATTCACTATTGTGACAGCTGTCCCTTTTTACAGATTCTTTAAAAACTGTACTTGTTAATTGGTGACGCCTGAGAACCTTCATAGGTTAGCAGCTGTTCCAAAGGGGAGCATAAATCTCTTCGAGGAAGGCGATATATTTGGAGCTTTGTAACTCAAAGCCATCAGCCTGGGTTTCATGACTGGTTGCTTTGCATGTATAAATAGGTTAGTGGAGGGGGAGCAGGAAGCACGGACATGGGATATTATTGAATAGTTCCATCTGTTTTGTGCCTCTGGGTTTGGGTCATCGTTTGAACAGGTTAATCATATAATCAAAGATATGAAATGACTCGTGTCATTTTATCTCAGTCCTCTATTAATTTAATAATGCATAATCTAAATCGTAAAAAGTCCAGATCTTCAAATGATAATGAAGCTGTTTTTACAGAATGCATTACAGTGTTTACACTACCTAAAAGTTTGTTTTTTGAAAATCTCACCAAGGCTACAAAAAATACAGGAAATATATTTAAATAATTGAATCGTTATATATTTTAAAATGCAATGTATTCCTGTAATGTCAAAGCTGAATTTCCAGTCTTCATTGTCACATGACCCTTTAGAAATCATTCTAATATGATGATTTGGTGCTCAAACATTTCTTATGTTATCAATGCTATTGATAACTTTTTGAGTTATTTGATGATTAGAAAGTTAAAAAGAACAGCATTTATTTGCAATAAAATTGTTCTGTAACATGTAAAAATGCCTTTACTGTCACTTGTCATCGGTTTTATGCATCTTTGCTGAATAAAATATTTTCATACTGACCCCAAAGTTTTGAACCGTAGTGTATGTCAGTGCTTTGATAGAACAAACCTGAATTAAATTATGCGTTTGTAATTTAATAAAACTTTGAAGTCTGATTAGACAATATAGATTGTAATATTTTATTTGGAATATTTACAAAAAAAAAACCTGCGCTGGGAGCACCATGTTACTAGAAATTAGTGTCTTTTCAAGTTTGCAAACTGAGGTATTAAAGAGCAGGTCAATTTTATTGGATCAGAGCTTTTGATTTGATGAAATCCACAAAAAGCAATGAAGTCTTATCAAGCTGGCGATAATGATATCCACAATGGCCGACGGTGAATGGTAAAAGCGTATCAGGATCATCTGTTGTCATGGCTGTTGCTGGAGTGTCTGTAAGACTCCAAGAGTGCACATGGAGAATTTTGATACCTCCTAGATGAACTAAACTCCATCTTCTTTTCATCTTACTCTCTGCTGACGAACTGGATATGGGATAAATACAAAAAAAAATCAAGTTCAATGTAGCAACAATAATGAATATAGCAATGTTCCTGTTTCAGCTGCAGACACTCACGGATGTCATTGTTTCTGGTGATGGCTATGGCGGCTCTTGCACGCGGGCCCTGCTGAGTGAAGTGATAGCCAATCTTTATGATGCTTGGGTTATTCTCCAACATGGATGCAATTTCCATCTCAACTGAGTCGCCCAGTTTCTGTCTCTGTGAGAATGCGCATGAACAATTTCGTTTTATGATTTAAACAGCATGCCTTCAGATGTTTTTGGCAGTATTTTAGCCTCTTACTTGGTTGTCAATCTTAATCTCAGTCAGGGTGGAGTTCTCTCCCAGTGCCTTGACGATGGCCATCATGCCTTGTGCAGTAATGAAGTTGGACTCGATGTTGAGGCTCTGCAGGGTGGAGTTGGACTGTAACATCTCAGCTACAGCCTAAAGAACAGAGCAAGAGAAACAACTGATGTCGACTGTCCATAATTTCCATAATACATACAGAAATAGTTGTACTTTTTAAGACTACAAAACTTTAAACAGACTACAAATGTATTTGATCAAGACACTTCAAAAGTTTTAATAAATATATATTCTCAGACTCAGAAATAGTATGAGATTAAAGCTCAGGAATGAGAGAATGAAACAGCACAGGTTTCACGACTTACAAAAGCCACAGGGTCATTACTGCGTGTCCCAGCGATGCTGAGGCTTTGCACGTGTGTGTTGCGCTTCATAGCCGCGAAAATCTCTTTCAGTGTTGGGATGGGAATGTCCTACATCAACATAAAACACTCATCAATAAGTCCATTCTGTTCAAGCAGAGAAATGCATCAATTCTTATGTTTATTCATTCTAATCAGAAGTCTGCAAGAAAACAAATACGGAAAGTGTAAATGAGCAATCTGTTTATAATATTAATGTTACGTCTAGCCTGTAATGTGATTATTATAATTATGCGTACTGAGGTGTCAGTGCTGCAGGCATGTTTACCGGGATGTTGTTGAGGTTGACCTCCATCAGGCTGCTGTCATTTTTTTGGATGCAACGGAGAGTGTCCTCCACATCTGTGTCATTTGGAGGCTCGTCAGGATAGATCTTATACACATCTGGTTTCACCACACCTAAAAAAGAATAGGCCGACCAGCTTATGATACAGAACTTCATACTGTGAATATAGAGGCATTGCGTGAATTAACAAAAATTCACTATATCAAACTTTCATTTGGCATTAAATGATTTAGTGTTAAATGTGCTGTATGTATACATACTGTTGATGCCTTCTGTGTTTGCAATCTTGCCAGTGGTGTTCAGGGCATCATAATATTGCTTGTTGCTCATAAGCGTGTACATCCCCAGGATGGCTGTGAGGATATAAGCATCTCATTAGTTAAAGATTTCAATACTCCAATACTCTCAGACCACTGTGATAGGATGCCAGTGAATATATGAATATGTTTTAATAAAAACATAATAATTATTATTATTTTATAATAATTAATTATTTAAATGCTCATAATACGTTTATATTAATAATATTATATAATGTAACAGCGTTGATTAATCATTTATATTTATAATGAATACATATTTGATTACTAATTATAATGAATAATTTAAAATTAATAATTTCACTTTATAATTATTTTAATTCATATTATTTTTAAAAAAAACATAAAGAAATAAGTAGGCTACATGTTTAGTAAATTAGTAATGTTTTTTATATAATTAATTATTTTTCATGGAATAGCTTGTGTTAAACTGTAAATTTGTAGTTGAACAGCAGGTGGCGCTAATTAACCAGTAAACCCAACATTAATAATCCTCTCCATGTTTCAATTAGCAGCAGCGTCTTCCCTGGTGATCAAAAACAGTGGGGCAATGGCAGATAAAAATGTTCTTTTTTAGGTCCACCAATAAGGTTAGTAAGATTTTTACATCAAAAAACATCCTACTTTAGAAGTTATTGGCTATTTTCTATCCTGTTTTTGACCCTGTCACTGCGTTTAGATGGGCGTGCCTCATAAGATCCTTTTTAAAAGACGCCCACTGAGTGACAGTCTAGCATATTAAAATCATTTTCAATGTCCAGGCTACATGTGTGGAATTGTTTTGAAAACTTCCCACATTGCCCATAAAGGGACATGGGGGAAGATACCACCCTTAAGAACAATGTCTTTTACAAAATGTTTAAATTACTTTTGATATTTTCCTTGTTAATATGTATATTTATGTATAATAATATGTATATATGTAATATTTAGTTATTTAATAGCCCATATTTTAATTGAATATATGTTATAATAGCAACTCTATAAAGGCAAATTGAATGATTTCACTCAACTATCCTATAGGTTTTAATGAATGCAAAGAAATTTAGCTAATTCATGGAAATACTGAAAAATAACTATTAATTATAATATTTATTCAATTAAAAAATAATAACACTACTTACAACATGCCACAAATCCAAAAACATTAATGTGTCCACAAATGCCTCATTAACAAAAAGGCAAACAAAAACTTTGATATTCAACATAATACAATGTCATAGATCACTGTGTTCTCCAGAGACTAATCAATTAACCTCAAAACAATTTTGAATGATTAAATCTCACAAATGTTGATATTCAAATAAAATTACAAAATTTAAAATAGCGTAGCCATTTACATTTATTGTTTGCGTCTCTCTAGTTTACTAGCCTACATGACATGTGCAAATTAGTGGGCGGGGCTAAATAGGCAATGAGGTAGAAGTAAGTGTTGATCTGCTTCTGAGAGAGGCAGAGGCAGTCCTTCGTCCAATGATAACCATTACGCCATACTGGGACAAAATCTGAAACAAGTCGTTTTGGGAGCTTACTTTCAGTAAAAGCTGTTTTTGGACTATCTTTTGAGTTCTGAAACTTCAAGGATTTTTCAAGGAAAATGTGATTTCTCAGTTCATGACCGCTTTAAAAAATGGAACATTACAGCTATCTGTGTCTGTACACTCTCCAGTTAGCTGCATCTCAGCAAAAGCAGACTCATTCATAAAATCACCAACGGCAAACCCCTATTGACAGTTTAATCCTGAACTGGATGTGTTCCAGAGTTAAAACTGTTCTGAATGAGGGGCTCTGCTGAATAATCTGTACCCAGTGACACGCTCCAAAACTCATGTGTGCTTCGTCCACAGCTTTAAATGCCCTTGAGGGCAAAGGCTTATTATTAAGTGCTCACAACCCAGCTCAAGGACAATTAAGGCTGGGACACACCAAGCTGACGGTCAGGCGTTTTTGAGTGTCGATCGGCTTAGTTTTTTCTATGTGTTCCGCACCGCTGGCTCTGGTGGGACACCGTCTGGGTTTTTTGGGCTGATTCGGCATGTTGAATCGACGTTGTGCCGTCGGTGACTATTGACTGGTTTCCATCACTTTAGTATGTTACATCAAGAAGAATGTAAATTCTTTGTATATTTTATTTTTAATAGGAACAGTCAAATATCTGATATTTATGTTCTGTTAAATACTGCCAACACACAGTCACAGAGTTTTCTAACCTACAGACGACTTGCAGCTAAACATTTTCACTCCATCTCAGCTCATGTTGACTAGTTGGCTGTCGCTCATTTAATTTTAGTGAGCTGCTGAGCTTGGGAAAATAGATACTGCATGGTATAATTCTGTGTATGACCTACTCCATTCATAGTTCCACATACAATATAAGTCAGCTAGGATGTTATATATATATATATATATATATATATATATATATATATATATATATATATATATATATATATATATATATATATATATATATATATATATATGAACGAATAAAGCAGATGAAATGAGAAAGTGTTTGATTGACAAATGTTGTGCATGGGGTATTGTGATCAGCTGTTTTCAATAGCAAATAGAGGATTAGTCCTTAGTCAAGGATCAAAATATGGATTACACTCAGAGCCGTTACAGGACATTACAGGTTATAAAGTGAGGATTAGTTGTAATGCAAATCTTTAGAGCACTCTGGACCGGATATCATAAGTTATTTTATGTCATGTGAATAGAAACAACAGGAACAGAGCAGAATGTGATGCCCACCTGCAATGTCACACATTTCAGCATCTGTTGCATTCCTCAGTGCTTCCTCCAGCTCAGGTTCCAGAGTGATCTGTTCCGCCGCAGGGATTTGTCCTGACCCTGGTTTAGGGACAAAGGCTTTACCTACAGACAGCAAAGAGAATAAGGAAGAGGAAGAGGAAGCGGAAGAGGAAGAGGAAGAGAAAGAGAAATGCTCTAAAATAAGAATAAACAAATGTAAACAAACTAACTAATAATATAATTATAATTATAAAATTTAAAAGGATGAGTTATAAAAAAAATTCACCACCCTCACAAGCAAAATTAGCTAAATACACCAAAACCACTTTTTGTACTAGGCTGTAAAAAATATTTTCTGTTGTAAAGTTGGGCATTTTAGCATGGGGGTTTATAGGATTGACTCCCTTTTGGAGCAGCCTAGCAGCCACTCGATGAATTACAGTTTAAGTCACTTCCGTGTTAGATTCAAGAGAGAGAGCGGAAAGTTGCCGCTCGGTTTTTACGGCTTTCCTCCTGAACGAGTATTGAATCTTCAGATAAAAAAGAAGAAGAAACGAGCAACCTCATATATAAGCAGATGCATATGAAAACGTATGCGATCATCAACAATTAACAGCATATGAATAAAAAACGTCAACCCAGGAAGTGGTTAGGACTGCAAACTTTGGAGTTGTTGATGGACTCGATCTACTCCATATGTGTTTTTCTTATTATACTGAATATGATCCAGATGTAGTCTTTGAAATAACAAAATCAATCGATTTTCTCAGCTTTTTGCTTTTTACATTCAAGTGTTGATAAAAAAGAATTCATAGCTAGTTCTTTCTTTTGATATATTGCATGTTCAGATAGACCCTGACGGGCAATCATACAACAAAAATATTCTCTGGGCCATACATTTTTTGTGAAAATTACCAAAAAATGCTGGCGATGGCTGGCAACTGACACTGACGGAGAAAGTGTGCCTTTATTCTTTATGCATGTATGTTTACTAAGGCTTTTCAGATATTGGAAATGTTATGTTACTATCAGTCCAATGGTGGTGGTACCTCTCCTCTCCCCTGTAAAGGGTACCAGATCATCTCTGTCCTTGTGTTCCATGGCCTGCTTCTCCAGGTAATCCATCAGGGCGAAGCGATCAAAGGGGCCTGTGGGACTTTTCTTGGTCTGGTCACGCTGGCGGAAACCAGCTGGGAGCATGGCATTCTGAAAGGTCAAGAAAAGTATATGAATTTTAAAACAATCATTGCTACACTCTCCTGAATGTTTGTGCTGTTCACAAATGACATGTGCTCATGTAGATATTTTGAGATAAGTGGATTTTAACTTATATAAAATTTATGTTCAATAATTAAACTGAACCCACTGTGTATGAAATCATTTTCACATGATTTCTGCAACCAATGAATCACCCATTCACATATCTAAATTTGATCTGTGAATCATTCCAGAATCATTTGTTTTAAACAGAAAGATCCGTTATCATCTACTCACCCCTATGTCACTACAAACTCATGGGACTTTTTTCCCCCCAGTGGGACACTAAATATATTTTCAAAATGTCAAAGCTGCTCTTTATTTTTTTTTTAAATGTAAAAAAATGCCTGGTGATCATTCTAATGTTCACCAGCTATTATGCTTATTTAATTTATTATGCAGCTCTCTGGAATACTTGACTCTGATTGGTCAACCGCTGCATTCAGCAGTCACGTACTTCCGAAAATTAGCTGTTGCACATGGCATCTTTTTATGTCAGACCACTGTTCTGGTGACACATCGCTTGTTTCATGTCACTCGTATAACACCGCAGGCTCTTTCTTTCTTGTTTTATGCAAACACAACATCCTTTCAATATTTTCTCATCTTGTCTCCAACTGATGTCTTCTTACAAATACAATGTAAAATCCAACAGTTCTTCAAACACTTTTTTAGTTAACTTTAATTACCCTGGTTTCACAGACAAGGTTTAAGCTAGTCCCGGACTAAAATGCATATTTGAGCTGTTTTAACTGAAAGCAACTTTATCTTAAAATATGTCAGTGCCATTGTCTCAAGATGCTCACCGGTAAAAAAATTTCAAAGGCAGGTTTTTAAAGCTACTTAAATGTCCTAATTGAACTAAGACCTAATCCTGTCTTAATCTAAGCCCTGTTTGTGAAACCATAATGTCATAATTTAATTGTAAAAATCGAGTAATCTATTCACATACAATGCCTTGTTTACTCAGAAAACTCAAGTTAAGATTAATTGATTAGTTTGAGTGCCGTTTCGTCAAGCAAAAAATAAAAAAGTATATGATGCACGGCAATTCTTAAAAGACTGTTCACTCATTTCCTCCACTTCTGCAGTTATCTTTCTATAGTTGCATTCACTCATTTCCCAAAAGTCATCTTCAATGTTTAATTGTCAATACAACTAAAAAAACTGACTTAAATTGATGTTGATTTTCTAAAACGTTTGAACTCACCATGATGACTGTGTGTGTGTGTGTGTGTGTGTGTGTGTGTGTGTGTGTGTGTGTGTGTGTGTGTGTGTGTGTGTGTGTGTGTGTGTGTGTGTGTGTGTGTGTGTGTGTGTGTGTGTGTGTGTGTGTGTGTGTGTGTGTGTGTGTGTGCGTGTGTGTGTGTGCAGTGCGTGTGCGTGTGCATGTGTGTATTTGTATGTAAATAATAATTATACACAGTACACACATGTATTATGTAAACACAAACTTTTATTTTGGATGTGATTAATCGTGATTAATCGATTGCCCAGCACTAAATTATTGTAATTCTCTTCTTATTGATGCACTGATGAAACAAATAATCACAGTGTGTGTGTGTGTGTGTGTGTGTGTGTGTGTGTGTGTGTGTGTGTGTGTGTGTGTGTGTGTGTGTGGACTGGTAATCTCCCATTGTACGGTGTGGGGACAAAATGTCCCCACAAAGATGGCGCAATATCCAACCTTTATCCTTGTGGAGACATTTTTGGTTCCCATGGGAGGAAACATCTTATAAATCACACTAAGTGATGTTTTTGAAAAAGTAAAAATGGCAGCATGTCTCCTGTGATGGAGTAGGTTTAGGGGGCAGGGGCAGTGTAGGGGAGAAAGATAAATCGGTTTGTACAGTATAAAATGCATTACACCTATGGAATGTCCCCATAAAACATCAAACCTAACAGTAATATTGTGTGTGTGTGTGTGTGTGTGTGTGTGTGTGTGTGCTGTGTGTGTGTGTGTGTGTGTGTGTGTGTGTGTGTGTGTGTGTGTGTGTGTGTGTGTGTGTGTGTGTGTGTGTGTGTGTGTGGACTGGTAATCCCTGCGGTATAGGGACAAAATGTCCCCACAAGATGTAATATCCAAATTTTTGTCCTTGTGGGGACATTTTTTAGTCCCCATGAGGAAAACATCTTATAAATCAGTGATGTTTTTTGAAAAGTAAAATGCAGCATGTCTCCTGTGATGGGTAGGTTTAGGGGCAGGGGCAGGCAGGGATAGGAAATAATGGTTGTACAGTATAAAATGCATACGCTATGGAATGTCCCCATTAAACATGAACATCTGGTAAGTTGCAAATGTATTTATTATTATTTTATTGTGAGATCCCCCTGATTGCTTCATAGACAGTAAAAGATTGCCTCCGAGCGTCTCCTCCTGTCTACACGGTAATTTTTTACTCCGCGACAGAGAGTCGTTAGGAGAAACATAACAATGGTAACCATTAAATTTTGTTTAAAGTAAATAATCAAGTACACACTACAATCAAGTACTCACTTCTTTTTTTAGTTACTAGAACTGTAAGTGAACTAAGCTTTTTTCAGTAGAACATACTATTCCTATTTCACTCTACTTTTTTTTTTTAGGCCATCGTTTGCATGCTTTTTTTAAGTAAGTCTAACTAATTTGATTTTACACTGTAGGTGCATGTGGCAAAACCTTTTAACTGCTTGTGCAAAAGCTCCATAATGTACTCAAATACCTAGCCATACTTGAAATTTAATAGTACCTCAGGGTCCATCTCCTGTAGTTCATACTCCAGCTTTTCCAGCTCCTCTGCGCTGAGGCCCTTGAGGATGGCATCCTCGTCAATGTCCCGGGGATCGCTCTTAGACATGCTTGCTGCTTGTTGGTACTCTCAATTCACACAGCTCGCCCAGAGACAGCGGGCCCTGAGAGAGAGAAAAGTTTAAGCCAGAAACTTGCACAAAAAAACAACTCGTTTTACTATATTTGGCTTGCAAATAAGGTACAATAATGGCTGCTTGCTTTATTCAGTCCCTCAAAGCTTTCTGAGAATGAATAGGAAAACCTGATTTCCAGTCCAAGTCACTTTCAGCCTGGCCAAAAGAGCCAGCCACTGAAAGTCCACGATTGGGAACTGTTTGCATTGTTAAATGCCACAAAGCCCATCTGAATTAAAAGGACAAGGCTAGCATTTGTGTACAGGAACAGGGTACAGTGTACTTGGGAACAGAGATTTGCCTTTCTGACAACACCATTTAGGACACAGATCATTTGGGACATGAAGAACTCACTGCTTCTTTAAATCCAAGGCACAGAGAAACTTGTCTATTTTTAGTCTCTGAACAGTAACGCTTGGGTTTTGGGTTACAGTAAGGAGGAGAAGGTTAGAACTGTGAGGAGTTATCACTAGCTCACACTCATGTGAAGGTGGCCCATTCTGCCGCCTGTGAAACAGGCTGATAGAGCCATGGGCTAGTCAACAGTTTCAGTCACCACACCCAAACTAGATCTGCAACACAAACTACAGACAATACAGCCTAACATGTTGTGTAACATATTCAACTTACCGTCTGTATCTACAGATTAGTCTTAACTTGTTTAAAATAAAAAGCTCAAGCTCTCCAAAAATGTTTGATTGTAATCTTTCAAATGCTTTTGATCTGTAAATATTAATCAAATGACTTTTTTTACGATGGGCGTTCAATGTTAACAATCATGTGGTAAAACCATTTAGAGGCCAATGAGGTCATGATCTATAAATACATGCTAATGAACATTAATGCTAAATTTCACACAATGAATCACACAGATATGTTATGTTCCATGCTTTCATGAAAATACACTCCAGATACTTGCTACATAATCAAATAAATATAGTAAAATAATGAGCAGATTATTAGAGTAAGTAGTGATGGCTAACGTTATATAATGGGAAGAATCTAAGAAAACAAATGCGTTTTTGTGTTTGTTTTGGGTGTGTTTGTGGTTGTCTGTCTATCAGAGGTGTTAGACCAGAGTAGCATGGCTCTAATTTGTAAAGCCAGTGACACAAAAACAGGATCAGAGCTAAGAACAGAACATTTAAAAAAATATATCACACAACTCACAGTCCTCACCTCATAGAAGATTATTATTTTATTTTATTTTTCAGATTTAGTCTAAATTAATTATATAGCTAACTAATTTAGTTGTCTTTAACTGGACTAATGGTAAAGACTAGTTAGCACTGAATGTATTAAATGATACCTATTCTACCAAAGCATTTTACAGCAGATAAATTGCTCTGAATGAAAAATAAACTATTTTTATATATCTAACTATGCAATCTCATATTTAAACAAAGGTTAATGACATTTATTATTTTTTTAAATGACCTTGCCCTCAGAAATTGACAATGCATCTGACACCAGTCTTTCAGGAACCTGTCAGTCTACAAGATTATAAATAGCAATTAACTATTGTCGTTTCAGTCTTACAATAAACATACAGGCCAAAAGCATGCCTTCAGTTGACCAGGTGTCATCTTTTTGTGTTGTGCGTATGTCCCAGAAAAAAAGCGACTGTCTGCCTGTTCTGCACACCTGTTCTCTCAGCTCTTAAGTGACACCAACTCTAGCCTAAAAAAAATATTAGCTGACTTTCACCTGTTCAGGCTCACTGGTTGTGAAGAGGGTCTTTTAAATGAGTCCTTCAACATGGAATCCTTGTTATTTCACTGTTGGTTTCGCCAATCATTGTTACATATACAAGTCTTTAGCGACCCGGATCTATATCTAAAAAGGATGGATCTCTACCGGTCGCAATAATATAAAACTCTCCTGGTATTAGACTAACATTTG
Organism: Gobiocypris rarus; assembly: GCA_023029165.1. NCBI lineage: Eukaryota > Metazoa > Chordata > Actinopteri > Cypriniformes > Gobionidae > Gobiocypris > Gobiocypris rarus. The sequence goes on along the minus strand of CM040926.1, from coordinate 25,863,003 downwards.
CAGAAGAATAAAATAAAGCATATTTCATTACCTTTTTGAACTTGGAAGGGTTTAGTTTGAGCAGTTTTTTATACCATAATCACTGACCTTGTCAGAGCTCATTCCCCAGTACATTCAGCATCTGGCTCATATTTGCGATCTCAAACATATTCTCAAAACAACATCTTCAAAATCAATATTTTGATCACTGACAGCTTCTTCACCAGATCTACCATCAAGTGACACTAATATTTGATTGTGTTCAGTACTCGTTCTGCTTCCGCAGTAAATCACTGAGCCATTTCAAGTTTTGCAAATTATACTTTTTTTTTCTGCCTGCAGTAACTATGAGTGAAACCTTCATCATTGTGCATCAGACCTTGCCACCTTGTGGAATAACAGTGAATTGCACTTATTCAGTCATTAAATATTCAATTATTGTTTTGCAGAAAAAAATATACTTACACGGTTAAACACCTCGGGTTTTTGGTGACCCTATACAATTTGTACAAAAAGTGAATGGGAAAACAGGCATTCTTTTATTATTATTATAATTTATTATTTTTTTTCTTGTTATATTGTTTACAATGAATTGATTGAGGAATATGGTTCATGTCTAAATTTAAAAAATGAATGAGGAGGCTAGTGAAGGACTTCCGGGTCACTAAATACCCGAGGTATGCGTTTAAGGGTTAACTCAATTTAATTTTTTTGTTAGTACAGTAACTTCAAAAATCATTAAGATGCAACATTCAAATTATAAGTATTCTTAGGTCTTTTGAATAAAGAACAGACAGACAGAAAAACAACATTAACAGAGCTACATTCTTTAAAATAAAGGCTCCAAAATGGGGTTTTTCTAGAAATACCATAGAAGAACCATTTTAGTTGCCCAAAGAACATTTTAGTGAACAGTTATAAAGGACCATTACTTTCCTTTAGTGTGAAAAACATTTTAAAATTCTAAACAACATTTTGTGCAATGGAAAGATTCTGTGGATATTAAAGGTTTTTCATGGAACCAGTATTTAGGAATTCAGGACGATAATAACGATTTATTACTTTTAGAACTTTTAAACTCTGGAAAATAAAATGTCTTTATTGGCATCTATGGTTCCATGGAAACTTTCCATTGCACAAAAGATTGAAAAAGGTTAAAATCTTGAAAAAAATAATTTCTATGGAATTGCTGTGAATCCCGCCTTTTGAAACCTTTATTTTTATTCCTTTCTTGTCTCTTCTCTTGTAAAACATGGCAATATCTTTAATTCTGTCCTTCAAACTGACTAAAGGCATCTCCAAAAGCAACTTGACTCTTTTGACTGCTCTCCTTCAAGAGGCCATGAAGTTATTATCGTCCATATGACAAAAACTTTGGTTCGGTCTCAGAAACCCAATTCCCCCTCTGGTACTTCAAAAGGACGCAGGACAAAAATCGGGCACTGACACATCAGATACCATATCATCCACCAGAAAAAGTGATTCTGCCAAGTGGCCAGAACTCTTCAGACACGCAGCAAGAGACTAAAACAACCTTCTTATTCAGATTCAGTTTGGTTATGGAGCATTTTCCAGCTGACACACAGCTCATGACACTATTTGTAGGTTGACTTCACCAAGTCTAACCACCCAAGTGTAAAATTCCAAATCAACCTCAGATTAATTTTAGCTTCACAAGTCAGCTACTTCCAGCTGCGTAAATCCTCTCCGCTTGCAAAGCTACAGTGTGCAGTAGCACTGCAAGCAAAGACAGCTGGGAAAATAATGGCTGTTTTGAAAACAAAAATATGTCTAAGAAAATGATATTACATAGAAGGATGATAATCAGCAGGCATTAAACAAGACTGGCATTTTCAATAAAAAAAAATATATATATATATTGTGATAAGACCTCAAATCAACAGGTGCATGCAGGGAGAGAATATTGCAAGCCTTACTCTAAACCAAAAGTTTTACCCAACTAATCTAACTAGATCTAGTCTCTAACTTACTACTAACTGGACCGTTTACTATACACTTTACACCATGAACCACTCACTAGGGCCCCTATTCATTAATTGTTTGCTTCAAAACAATCATCAAATAATTAATGCAATTATCAGCTGAATGCAACAATTTTCTTTTTCAGTGAAATAAAAATGGCATAAAAATACAAGCTTATGAAGTTTAAAAGCTTATAAAAATGTGGTTCTGTTGCTAAAAGAGACACACAGACACAGATTACCTACCCTCACTAGGACTCAAGAGCTGCTGGGATCTTCTTTACACTGTTTGAAATCACAGAATAGCCCCTCGCTCTCCCCTCCCTCTCTTCCCGGCAGTCTTTCCCCCCCATAAGCCCTCCCTTCTTCGCTGTCTGTCCCCCTTTAACTCGCCTGCTCGCTGGGTTGAGATGAGACAGGGATACGGGTTACTCTTCATGAGGTCAGCATTACATTATTTTGGCTGTGAGAGATTAGTGACTATGAAATGAGAGAGAGAGAGAGAGAGAGAGAGAGAGAGAGACTCCATGTAGTCATCTGTTGTTGCATTAACTAGGGTTTACTCATTAAACGTGTAACATTTTGGTAGAGAGGAGTGACCTCTAGAGTATAAAGAAGGTATTGCAAGAAAGAGAGACCAGAATTTGAAGATCAGCTTTCTGTTGCCAAATTTAATGGCGAGATCTATACATTGGCCGTATTGAGTTGCTCCTCTACAAGAACATTTTAAAGATATACAATTTTTTTTATTATTATTATAAAAAATAATAGAGACATTCGATAGGCTACATAACAGCATTCATTAATAATGTTGTTACTAATATGAACACATTATACATATATATCACTAAATAATCAATTACATTAAACTGTGCATTCAAAACATTTAATAAATAAAGCATTTAACAATATGAATGCATTTTAAATACATATCACTTCATAACTTCATAAAAAAAATTAAGCATTTAACAAAAATATCAACATTAAAACCTTAACGCAAAAAACACACATTAAATAATGCATCTTATTGCACTTAAAAATACATTGGTATGTCACCAAAAACATTTACTATGGTGGTCAGTTGGTTGGTTGGTTGGTTGGTTGGTTTGATGGATGGATGGATCCTTTCTTCTCTCTCTCTCTCTCTACTTACTTGTCCACCTTCTGTATTGTTCTACATCCCTTGTTTAATAATGATCTTCTGCCGCAGATTCTTTGCAGTGGTGTCGGCTGGAGTCGCTGTTCCAGTGCAGGGCAGGCCGTGGGCAGCCACATACTTTTTATAGGCCTCCCGGATTATCCTAAAGGCTTGTACATTAGCGTATGGAATGTCTGTGATGGGGTCTCGGTAGAGCGCAGGCTTATGGGTAACAGGGCAAACCTCCTGGACAGGAATTCGAGGAGCTGGGGACTGGGGAAAGAAACTCTGGAAAGATTCATCGTCACTGAATGTGATGTAGGTGCGGGAGCATTTGGCAGGCCCTGGCGGCACAGACACATTAGTGGATAGGACACTAGGTGGTGCAGTAAGGGTTGATTCTGACTGGGAAAGAGCTTGTGGAAGGTGAGGGCCTGGATTCTGCTGGGCATCTTGGTCCAAACTGTCAATGAGAGGTAATGATAACAAATTATAAAGACGAGATATAAAGATAAAAAGGTGCACACATTTAGAATGCATATAGGAAAATGAATTGTAGTGTCTACATTGGAAATATAAAAAATAAAAAAGATTCTATAACCATAACAAAGATGTCCATCTTTATAAGATGTCCATTGTAATTATTTAATAAACAAGAGTATAATTTATTTCTAATACAATTATACACTTTTTTATACTTTAAACATGTTTAACAAAATATTTACACATGTATAACTCAATAGAATACAAAAACAAAAGATGAAATCATAAACCTTTGATTCTGTCTTTTTAGGTTAAATGAATAAATGAAAGTATTCGTAAACATAAGTACACTTCAGAGACTTTATCACCCCAGTTTTAAGTGCCAGGAAGTATAAAGATCAGATGGATAAAAGTGTAAGCCCCACCTAAGATAATGAAAGTCTAAGTCTAAAAAGCAAGAGAAATAAAAGTCGCCTCTGATAACAGATCTCTCTAAATTGTAATTGTAAACACATGCATTTTCTGTTAAGCTGCTTTGAAATGCTTTGATGTATTATGAAGAGTGATATACAAATAAATGTGAATTGAATTAAATTGAATTAAAAAGTCAAAAACAAAGAAAAGTATGCTTGAAGACACTGAGAAACCTGTAGAAGTACCCCTCTACATCCACGTTTTCCTCCTTAAGAGTGACGTCCGACACCAGGGGCATGAGCACCGAGTGATATCGGATAACAGAACCCACACACTGACGCTTCATATGAACCTGCCGTTTCTTGTCTGCCTCCAAACGCTCATAGTTTTCTGGAAAAAAAAATCACAAACAGCAATCAGCATTCAAGTTTTACAAACAGAACAATTTGCACAAGTATCAATTCCTCACCCAGTGATCGAAGGTTAACCTCTGCTGTGACCTTGGCTTCTGCCAAAAGCTCGGCCTGGGTCAAGGGTCGCTCATGTCTAGTACCCTTCCTTCGACGTGGAGCGACCTGCCTCTCCTGCAGCCTCAGGTACGTCAGCCGTGTGTGTTCGGTCGTGGACTGACGTACAGACTTCCTGTCTAAGACAAAATTATTTGGATATGTTTACTAACATTCAATCACAGCAGTTTATGATGTTGTCGCCACGTGCGTAAATTGTTGGCTTTCAAGGAGGGGATGTAAACTTGACTCATTGACAGCTTATTGATGGGATTTGTATCTTTATTAGTAGTCAACAAACATATTTTATTGCACTGTAAATCATCTAATTCACATGAAGCAAAACAATGACTACAGGACCTGATGCTGTTTTGTTTGTGTTTTATGAGTTTAGAATAATTATGCAATCAGAGGTTCATAAAATGCGTTATTATTTTTGTTATCATTAACATCTAATCACTTCCTGTTGAATGTTGTTGATGGATATTGTTTACGTTCAAGAAACTATTTATTTGGCAGTCACTTCTTCCTAAGGAGGGAGGGTAAACGTGTAAAAAGAATACTGTTTGTATATCATTGCATAGAAATAAATGGTAACACTTTACAATACGGTTGCACTAATATGCATTAATTCATGCTTAACTAATCATGAGTTAATGTATGACTCATGAAGAACTAAACCATTTGTTAATGATCACTGCATCAGCAACTAATGAAGATTCTATATGATTAATAGATTAAGAAATGTATGAATCGCTATTAATTAAATATGACATCATGTATAAAATTCCCTAATAACATGCTGTCCGTAACTTTTTTTCTGTTCAAGATTTACATAAATTATATAATGAGAATGTACAACATGAATCCGTTCTCCAAACCGTGTTTTTGTCTTACTCTGAATCATTATGGTACACTTATAATAAGTGTTTATATTGGGACTATTTCAGGCACACAGTCCCTGCGTGACTCGTCATAGACATAAACAGAGAGAGATGTAGCTCCGGCTGCAATGTTGTTCCGCAAGACGCATGCAGTTCTGTTTATTAACCGCTAGAGCGCAGCAAGTTTCGGACTGCAGGTTTAACTAATATTTACTAACTTGTCGAGGCACATACTATTAAAGGACCTGCATGTAGGATTGTGGCCAAAACTGGTACTGCAATCACTTTCAAATGACTGTAGAGCGGTGTATCCCATCTCCCCCTCCCCCCTGACTCCAGTGGCCTGTTGCACAAAGCTGGTTTCAGTTGCTACCCAGGTAAGTTTGAGATTAGTTTGAGCAAACTCTGGTTTTTCGGGCTCAAGAAGGTGGATTGGTTTTTAGCAGTGTTAATCACCATGGTAACTTACACTACACAGCTAACCTGCTCTGGAGCAGGTTTTATTCTGGGTTAGAGATCACAAACTCAAACTGGACCAATCAGCTGCAAGTAAAACTCACACCACCTGTATCTCTCAAATTAAAGTAGTTTATAGTGAAAAAACTTTAGAGACAAAATTGCTCATCTTTTGGTGCAAATAATTTATTATATTTATAATATATGAATTATAATTACTTTTAATTCACATAATATATTCATATAATTATATTATATTGACAAGTAGCCAAATATTAATATAAATATAAAACATGCATTCATAATTCTTTTAAACAATGTGTATTTATTTGAGCTCTTTGTGAACCTATAATTATTAGGCATATTTCTTTTATTCACATCATGCATTGATATAGTCAGATATTCTTTCAGCTGCCTTCTTAAATTGACGCTGCAGCATAAGTGTTTATTCCTGCTTTAAACACATTTAATTTCATGATAATCTTCAGAACGATCTCTCAATCTTCAGAAGAGAAGTGAATCGAACAGACACTGTGATTGGCTGTTTGCCGCATGTGTCACGCTTTCAGAAGCACGCGCTTCAGTGTTAATTGCAAACTCTGGATTGAATCTGAGTTGACAGAGAAAGTTTATACCAAGCTTTGAGAAACAATTGAACCTGATCTAAACCAGGTTAGATTTATCTGGATTTGTCAACTCTAAACCTACTCTGAAACTCAGAGTTTGTTCAGCTAGCTTTGTGCAACAGGCCTCAGGTGGCCAGATAGGCTGCAGGATCCAGCAGGAACGTAGGCTGATACATGGAGCTTCCAATGGCAAGTGACGAGTCTACACAGTATGTTTTTTTGTTTTTTTTTCCCCTGTTAATTATGTTTATGCTTCATGCGAGGTCTTTTAGGTTTCGTAAAGTTAGACATTTTTTATCCAAAAAGTATGTAGCTGCAGCTGTGTTAACTAGAGCAGAGCTGGCAACCCAGATGCCGAAACACTACTGACTTCGTGATTGGTAGATCGGTGGAGGGTGGAGCTTCAGGCCAAAACACAACATGTCAACATCAACATCAGTTGAGGGCTGCAACTTCACTTTCAAAATGACAATATCCTGGCCGGACTACTGTTGTCAGTGAAAGAAGTATTTTAAATTAACATGATTTCTTAATGTCTAGTGACATATCAGGGCCATTTTATGATTAATTGAAATACATTTCTTACATACAGTTCCTTTAACTAATTGTAAAGTAATATGTAATTGTGGTTAAGGCTTTTTAATTAATTTTGAATTAGTTATTCAAAATTGTGCCTCAACAAGTAAAGTCATAACATAATGATACCTTTGCAAATCATTAGCTAATGATTAATTAAAGCACACCAACTGGAAGTTGAAATGCATGGCTTTGACCCATTGTGGTAATTAACATATGCATTTACACTATTAGTTAATATAATATGTTTTTAGGGAATTAATACAATATGACACATTTAACTAATAACAATTTAATGATTACTTAATATGTTAATAATATAGAATCTTTATTAGTTGCTGATGCAGTAATCATTAATAAATTGTTTAGTTCTTCATGAGTGATTATTTGTGTATTAGTTAAGCATGAATTAATGTATATTAGTGCACCCGTAATTGTAAAGCTTTACCAAATAAATCAATAAAAATGGTCAAGCACTCAAAATCACCTTTATCAGTTCACACAATGCAACAAAATTAAAAAATCAGATGAATTGATCCAGTTACAATAAAAAAAAATTAATGAACTGAAGTGCTTTGTTTTGCTTTGTTCTTTCTGTTAAAGGGAAGAACAAATGAAATAATTATAGAATATATACATGACGCTGATCACAAAACATTTGCTATGTACTGTATGTTTGATTATGTCACTTATGTACAGTCCCTGACAAAAGTCGTGTTGCTTATCTATTTTGTAGAAACACCTGCTATTAACCTGACTTTTAATTCATCAATTGGTGTTAGAAATAGCTCATATGAAAAGCTAAAACCCTCCCAAATGATGTTTAATCCACTGAAATAAATGAGTTTCACTGAAAAAAGATTTATCATTTAATCAAGACAGAAAGGTCAAATTTTGGCAAGACAAAAGTTTTGTCGCCTATACAGAAACTGAACAAATTTACTGCAAATACAAAAATATGTCAGCAAATTAAGTAGTGGTGCTGTGAGATCCAAATTTAATATCTTGTATGACTTCCATGAGCTTGAAGGACTGCATCCATGCGGTTTGGCAAGGACTTCATCAATTCATATTCTTTCATCAATATTCTTTGGTTTCGTCTTCCATGCTTCCTCTTTCATCCTACCCCACATATGCTCAATGATGTTCATGTCTGGTGACTGGGCTGGCCAATCCTGGAGCATCTTGATCTTCTTCGCCTTGAGGAACTTTGATGTGGAGATAGAAGAATGCGATGGAGCACCATCCTGCTGCAGAATTTGGCCTCTTTTATGGTTGGAAATATAAGAGGTAGCTAAGATGTCTTGGTATTTTAGACTATTGTAGTTGCCTTCCACCCTGCAGATCTCTCTCACACCCCATACTGGATGTAACCCCAGACCATGATTTTCCCCCACCAAACTTCAATGTTTTCTGGTGAATCTCGGATCCATGCGGGCTCCAGTAGGTCTCCTGCAATATTTGCGGCGACTGTGGTGTAATTCAACAGAAGATTCATCTGAAAAATCCTTCTGCCACTTTTCCAGCGTCCATCCTTTTAGCAGGCTGTGGGCTTTGGCAAATGCAACACGGTTTTTCAATTGTCTTTTGTTTTGTGCTGGCTTCTGGGCACTGATTCGACCATGGAGGCCATTTCGAGACAGAATCCGACAAACTGTTCTGGTTGACACGGGAACTTCAGTTGACCAGGTCTCGTGGAGCTCTGCTGCAGTGGAAAATGGGCTGGCCTTGGATTTTCGAGCCAACAAACGGTCCTCTCGAGCAGTTGTCTTGCAGGGTCTGCCTGACCTGGGTTTGTCATAAACGTCTCCAGTCTCTTCAAATCTTTTTTTTATCCTCTGTACTTGACGCTGAGACACTTTGAAGCTGTCTGCCACATCAGCAGTGGATCTGTTCTTCAGCCTCTTGATAATCAAAACTTTAGTCTCAGGGTGAATCTTAGGCATGTTTGCAGAGGTCTAGTTGTTGATGTGAAGAGGTTGCAGTTGATGTGAAGGTCTAGTGTACTGAGGTTCTTTTTATACACACCTTAGACCTAATTGATCCATTATTAGTTACAGGAGAAGCTCATATGACAAGGCGACAACACTTATGTCTTTGCAAAAATTCACTCAATGGGCTTTACCAAGCTGTGAATATTAGAATATTTTTTGACAGTTTCATTGTGCACTGAAACATTATTACAAAAGCTGTTGGGATTAAAATGAACCATTTCTTGTAAAAACATCTTGATAAGAAATATATTTCAGCGGCACTTCAGTTCAATTTGTACACAAGCGACAAGACTTTTGTCAGGGACTGTATATGTGAAAAAAGTGAAAGACTCTCACTCTTGCTGATGTCGTCATGTAGTTCAGGGGGGTTGTATTTGTCGATTTTGGTCTTGTCTGTCCTCCTGGGCAGTTCAGCCAGTTTCCGTTGTTTTGGTTTCGGCCGCACCACTTTAACTGGCTCCTACACAAACACAAGGTTCTGGGATTACAAGGGGTGTAAAAATGAACATTGTGTCATTATTTACTTTATGTACAGAATATACTGGTCACATTTTTTCATACGATTACAAAGAATAAGGACTGAAGCTTTCTATCTTGAAAAAGGATGCCAAAGCACCATAAAAGAAGCATAAACTAGCATATACATGACTCATGCACTATATTTCAAGTCATCTGAAGCTATTTATGATGCTTTTATGTTGCTTTATCTTAATAACTCTCCTATACCTTGTAGGCTTTGGTCACCACTCTGCTCTTCCGGCGCGGCCCATCCTCCTCCTGCTCGCTGTCAGGTTCATCCCCTTCATCAATGTCAAAGTCACTGTCCACCTCATCTTCCGTTTCAGACAGGTCACCCTTATATTCTTCATCACCTGATTCCTGCACAAATCAAGTTTTGAGGACTCAAAGTCAAAGATGAGACTCTAGACAGGGTGCATATGACATTACATATTAATACTACATGGATTACATTCAATTATTTAGAATATATAATTTATACAATATAAACATTATCTTATTTATTACAAACCTGATTGGATTAAAAATTGGGACAGGTAGCAATAAGAACCTGGAAATGTACATATGTACACATGTACATAAGGAAAAGCTGGAGGACCAATTTGCAACTTATTAAGTCAATTGACAACATGATTGGGTATAAAAGAGCCTCTCAGAGTGGCAGTGTCTCTCAGAAGTCAAGATGGGCAGAGGATCACCAATTCCCCCAATGCTGCGGCAAGAAATAGTGGAGCAATTTCAGAAAGAGTTTCTCAGAGAAAAATTGCAATATACAGTGCATAATATCATCCAAAGATTGAGATAATCTAGAACAATCTCTGTGCGTAAGGGTCAAGGCCGGAAAACCATACTGGATGCTCGTGATCTTCGAGCCCTTAGACGGCACTGCATCACATACAGGAATGCTACTGTAATGGAAACATGGGCTCAGGAATACTTCCAGAAAACATTGTCGGTGAACACAATCCTCCGTGCCATTCGCCGTTGCCGGCTAAAACTAAAAAGGTAAAAAAAAGAAGCCATATCTAAACATGATCCAGAAACGCGCACATGTTTTCTCTGGGCCAACGTCATTTTAAATGGACTGTGGCAAAGGCGAAAACTGTTCTGTGGTCAGACAAATCCAAATTTGAAGTTATTTTTGGAAAACTGGGACGCCATGTCATCTGGACTAAAAAGGACAAGGACAACCCAAGTTGTTATTAGGGCTCAGTTCAGAAGCCTGCATCTCTGATGGTATAGGGTTGCATGAGTGTGTGTGGCATGGGCAGCTTACACATCTGGAAAGGCACCATCAATGCTGAAAGGTATATCCAAGTTCTAGAACAACAAATGCTCCCATCCAGACGTCGTCTCTTTCAGGGAAGACCTTGCATTTTCCAACATGACAATGCCAGACCACATATTGCATCAATTACAACATAGAAGAAGGATCCGGGTACTGAAATGGCCAGATTGCAGTCCAGATCTTTCACCCATAGAAAACATTTGGCACATCATAAAGAGGAAGATGCAACAAAGAAGACCTAAGACAGTTGAGCAACTAAGCCTGTATTAGACAAGAATGGGACAACATTCCTATTCCTAAACTTGAGGGACTTGTCTCCTCAGTCCCCAGACATTTGTAGACTGTTATAAAAAGAAGAGGGGATGCCACACAGTGGAAAACATGGCCTTGCCCCAACTTTTTTTAGATGTGTTGATGCCATGAAATTTAAAATCAACTTATTTTCCCTTTAATTTATACTTTTCTTTAAACATTTGATATGTCATCTATGTTGTATTCTGAATAAAATCATGAAATTTGAAACTTCCACATCATTGCATATTGTTTTTATTCACAATTTGTACAGTGTAACCAACTTATTTTGGAATCGGGTTTGTAGAAAAAAATGAATGTGATTTAAATTAATAAACTGTCAATGCAATGAGCATCTGATCACCCTTGTGTATAAATGTATGTATAAATATAAAAGTATTTAAATATATGCCAGCCCAATAATTGTATTCTTTTTTTAAAGCTGCTTTACAACATATCTTGTGAAAAGCTCCATACAATATAGGAGATAATATATATTGTGAAAATCTCCATACAATACATTGAGTTGAAATGAATTTAAATAAATTGAAACATAACATAAACAAAAAGACAACTAAAGGCAAAATAATCATAATTTGGCCAAAATATATACAAAAATACTTATAAATGTTATATTTTTATAACATCTTTATATGGTTTTGAGAATTTTAAGCATTGGTGGAATAAATAAAAGCACAATGACTTCAGAGAGTCATGTGACATCTCCTGACAGTCTCAAGACAATAAAAATCAGGGTGACAGGGCACATTTTTACAGATACAAGTCCAAAGTATAAATGCATTACATCCGCGTGAATATGTCAAAACTAGCCCACTACAAGCCGCACGGGTGATATCATCACTCACGTCGTGAAATCCTCCATAGGTGGTCTTGTAGAACTCATCCTCCTCCTCTGCATCCAGCAGTCTGGACATGCGGTTTCCCGCAGTCTTTCGAGGAGCCCTGCTGAAAGCTAAACTCATCCTGTCATCTAAATCTATTTCACAATCAATCAGATATGTAAAGACAATAAGACACGTATATATAATAAAATGAATAACATGAGAAGTTAAAATAGAGAAGGGTTAAATTGAGACCAGATTTCAGGATAGGACTCAAATTTGTTGAGCAAAGCGAAATATTACTGTATCATCAGATTAATAAATTAAAGGTTTTTACATTATTATCAGATAATACCAGCATGACAACTGAATAAACGTCAGACTCACTAGTCTAATGTGGCATTAAGAGAGTAATCGATGAAGAGATCTTGTTCCAGACCAAACTAATAGAACTGATGAGATTCATCACACGGCCACCAGGTGGAGACAGAGGCGCGGTGAGAAGGACGTCTGAACCATGTGGTTCACTAAAGTACCCTCGTGCTAGGAGATGATCATTCAAGTTCATCTTCTGAAATTGTGTGACACCAGACCAGCTGGTACACAGCCTATTAAAATTACATTAGTAAAGTATATTCTATGAAATATATAGTTATAGTTATGTAGTTTTCCCACACATTTTCACCAATTATTTGAGTGATTTCATAAAGAAATTCAAAATAATGTTATAAAATCTGCACTCACAAAAAGCAGCATTTACCAAATGAAATAATTTATTGTCAGGCATTACCTGAAACACTAAAACTGAATCACGAATGGAAATGGCATGTCATTAATCACTTTGGAAATGGAAGCTCATTAATCAATCCTTAAAAGTCTGTTTGGACTCAGATTAGCCTAAATTCTATGGTTATTATTTAATACATGACGAATTGCTGCCAGTCAATGATTTGCCACAATAGACCTTTTAAAGGCCAAGTATTTTAATCAATTTAAACATGAAAATCATCAATACAGTGTCTAGGGACTTTACCTGTGAGGTGTTGAGGGGAAAATACCAAGGTCATACCCATTTTGATTTAAAAATTTTGCAAAAGTCCATGGGGGGGGATCAGAGAAAGGAGACTCATTACAATATTTCAGGGAAACTGAATTCAAAACAAAACAAAACAACAACACTTTATTAAACTGTAATCATTTAAATGAGATAAGAGGTATACTCATCACATGAGTAGAAAGTCAAAAATCTACCTTTGTAAATGGGAAATAATTTTTCAAGTTCATCTGAAATTTTATGACACCAGACCAGATGTCACACAGCCTATTAAAATGGCTTCGGGAAAGTATATTCTATGAAATATATAGTAGGAGTTATGTATTTTCCTCACACATTTTCACCAATGATTTGATAAAGAGATTAAAACTTATTTGATAAAATCTGCATTCAAAGAAAAGCAGCATTTACCAAGTAAAATAATAATTTCATATCGGGCATAACCCGAAACATATATTCACAAAAACAGATATTCTCAAATAATTTGTGAAAGGGTGTGATAGGGGCTGCTGTTCTCCTTGTTGTTAAAGTTGTGGCCATGGATCATTAGCATTCAAGAGTCAACAGCAATATGGTGTTTCTATAAATAGTAGAAAAGAATATATAAACAATATTTTATCTGTCTATTTATGTGACATAGTGGATATGTTATGCTTGACGAATCTTGTCAAGCATTTAAAAAAACAAACAAAGTATGAATGTTAAATAAGTGTAGAACTTTTAGACTGTTTAGTGACATATAAACTTATACATATATACTTGCTTACTCATTTGGACATAGCCCTTCAATAATGCAATTGAAACCAAGATTAAGTTCTTCAAATTTTTATATTTTGATGTATAGCATTAAACACAAACAAAAACAACATTCTGACATCATTCCATTATTTTCATTTTTGACATGTCATGAATCAGTGAATCGTGAATCATGGCATGTTTAAGAATTCAAGATGTTTAAAAAATGCCTTCAACATAATCTTTTTTCCCAGAATAGCAATGCGTGAATGGTTCTAAGTTTTGCAGAACTGTGGAAATGGCTGCTCACTAATCCTTAAAAGTCTGTTTGTATATCATGCAGGATAAATGTGGGACATACTTCAGATAAGCCAAATTTTTAAATAAAATGTAATCATCAATACAGTCTACCGACTTTACCTTTGAAGATTTAGGAAAATACCAAGGCCAAACCAATTTAATTTAAAATTTGGCAAAGGGGAAAAACAGAGAAAGGTGACTCCATACATACTGAAGTCAATACAAAACAGCAGCACTTTGTTAAACTGTAATCCTTTAAATGAGATAAGAGGCACTCATCACAGGACTAGAAAGTTAAAATCTATCTTAATTAATAGTATCTTGGCAATGATTAAAATAAAACATCCTTGGCTTGCAGAAAGATTTCCCCAAGAGGTCAAGATCATGTGAATTCCATTGTTCTGTATTTGTTTTCCCTTTCCTGGTGTGGGTTAAAGTCTATGAAAGGCCACCCATGCAGATCTCTTCCATCAAACCACACACACACACACACACACACACACACACACACACACACACACACACACACACAGAGAATTCCTATATCCAAATTTCCCTTGATGGCCAGTGTGCAGAAGAATATTTAAAGTATGTAATTTCCCAAAATGGTGCTCATATTTTAATCTCTGAATTTAACATAGACAATACTCTTTTGCTAGTCTTTTCTGGGAACGTAATGAATGCAGCACTAACAGAACTCAGTTGTCCTTGGAACAAAGCAGCAGTGTGTGTTCTGAGCAAACATTCAATGTCATTCCTTCTCAACCCATTTACATTCATTTGAAAAAAGGTAAAACATGTGGACACCCACAAGCTCCATCTTACAAAGCTCCAAACTACAATGTTTACATACTTTAAACACTTTAAATCTAAACACTGGTTGTGTTCTAAATCCTAAAGCATTTGTTTTGACGGTGGTTACATTTTTTATTTTATTTTGCTCTGGTATGCATTCATTTCCTCCCACACTGAAGGTTATTTACGGCAGAGGTGTGCCAGCATTGTTTTAGGGATAAGGAATAAGGAAGATGGTAATTCCGGGACACTCCTCCGAGATATGGAAATCCGATGCAGATGTAAAGCTTCTCTCTGCCAGATTACAACCATTTTTGACTCAGAACAAAATGTCCTAGAAGCATAAAACCGCTGATTCTAGAATTTCTGTGTTGAGAATGAGCAGGTTTCGGCTTTTGAGAAAGAATGGTGATGTCGTCAATGAGAGCTTTGTATTGAGAATGGTATTTGGTTTCTTTTCTCTTTGATGTCTGGCTTTCGTCTTCCCTGTTTCTCTCTCCCTCCTGCTGTCTCTAGTATAAAAAAACATTTGTGAAACTGAGAAGGGACAGGCTCATTCACAGAAGAAATCAAAGCGTTCCCTGACAATAATGCATTATATTGCATTGACATTCGTGGTGTTACAGACTGGAGTCTGTTTGTTGTTGTTGTTGTGCGGTGCAGAGCTCAAAGGCTCTATCGTAGGCCGTATGATTGGTACCATATGAAGGAAGTTGTTGTTAGGGCCACTGAATACAGACATTATTCTGAGAGCTATACAGAGGAAAATTATCTCACAGCTTTGGAATGTGAAAACACGCCGCTGCTGGGAAGCGAAGCTTGTGGGGGTGTTACATATCCCATACCCCCCTTCCCACCTCTTACTAGCCGATCTGGAATGCAGACCACACGCCGCTGAACTAGAGGCAAGATGTGATCAGAGGAAATTATGAATTATAGGAACATCAGATAGAAATAGGTTTGTGTCCAGCATTATAATCAATGGGTGTAGAGAAACACAATGCAGTGAGAACAAGAATTAGTCCAGTTTGACTTGTTTGACCCAATTAGTATTAACAGATACAGTAAATCTCAATGGGACACGTATGTTTTGAGGTATTTGGGTTATATAAGGCTGTTGAGTTAGGTTTAATCTGCTTTTGTTTAAGCTGCCATTCCCTTCTGCATCAGTGTCCATGTTAAAAGCATTACATCGTGACATTACATAAGGCCAAGGTTCTGTTTGGGCATGTTTGGAAACCGGACTGATGTTTTGACCTGAGAACAGAATGTTCTTGTCTGAATCCATGGTGACGTAATGTCTCAGGCGTCCAGCCCACTGCTCACATCATGACCTCTTTTTACTCTAAAGAGAGAGAGGAGTATACGTGCTTAAAAGCATTTTTTTTGAGATTCAGATCAAGACATAAGCATCAGTGTCTTGAAATTGCAGACGTAAATCATTCATATCATGAAAGCAAGTCATTTATGTGGCATTTTTCAAAAAGGGTACATTTTTGTCATTTTAAACAATGGTGAAAGCAAGTGCATTTAACCCCTAAGAAAATGTTAATTATCAACCTCAGGTAAATTTTTACTTTTTTACCATTTTTTAAAACAATTTGGAACATAAATACAGTTTTTTTAACAGATATTTTTCAGAAATAAAAACATCAAATTAAAATAGTCAAAAGAGTAACCGGGTGGCAAATTTAGACTAAAATGAAGCTGTCAATCAATTGGAGGGAGCTAGTTGGTTTGTAGTTATTAATAAACTTAGACATTCAAATTTGTGGTCATATATTTTAAATATTTTTTGAAAGAACTCTTGCTCATCAAGGTGGCATTTATTTGTATTTCAAATACATTAATAACAATAATAGGCTATTGTGGAATTTAGAAATATTATTTTTTTAACTACATTTTTTTACATTTTAAAATGTAATCTGACAAAGCTAAATTTTCAGCAGCGATTAAGACTTCAGTCACATAATATTTCAGAAATCATTCTAATATGCTGATTTTGTGCTTAAGAAACATTTCTTATTTTTTGTCAATGTTGAAAAAATGTTGTGCTGCTTAATATTTTTGTGAAAACTGTAATTCTTTTTTTTTTTTTTTCAGGATTCTTTGATTAAGTTCAAAAGAACAGCAATAATCTGAAATAAAAGTCTTTACTGTCACTTTTGATCAATTTAATGCATTGATAAACGGCAGTGACATGCTAACTAATCATTTGTCTCCTTTACAGGGCCAAAAAGATTTACACACTTAATTACACCTCTGAGAATAAAAAAATAAAAATGTATCACTGCTAACATTTGAAACTGCCAAGCCGGCAGTAAACCCATTTACCAACATACATAGCATCACTTTGCTTGTGTAAATCTTCATTAAATGATACAGTGCCAAAGTGTGAAAATATGCCATAAATCAGTTTAAAAGTGTCCAGTATAGGTAAACACCACAGCAGGGGATTCAGGCACATGTGACTGAAAGGTGGGCAGTTAAAATGACAACACATACCTCAGACAAACATACATTGACATACATACACTCGTACTGACAATACAGCTGTACTGTATGTCAAGCATTGTCTGGCTGTCACCAGACCAAGCTCAATCTTTTAAGATTGGTCTGGGGAGTCTGCTCTGTATTTTCAGCACAAGAGGCGTGATCAATGGGCGTAGTTCAGATGACCCTGTATGCAATTGGATAGTCCTTTAACCAATCAGACCAACGATCCATCACGTCTCTATCCATCATTGTGTTAAACCCGGCAATAGTGCGCCAGGTGGTTACAAAATTTGTAACAGAAGCAGGATATAAATATGTACAGGTTTCCTGCCTGAGCTGCAGGGCAAAATCAAATCGCCGGCAGCTTGGGCTGGGTCTATGTCAAGCACATTCTGTTCTTAAATGCACATCCTGCCGTACGCGCAAGCACAAGTGTTGCAGATGATTGCTTGAACATAAGTTAAAATCAACAGTGCAGGATTTTAAATGTCTCCACAATATACCAAAAGGATAAATTGGCTCATTTGTATTAAGATAGGATTTTATTAGTGTTGTCAATCGGTTCAATAAATTAACCACATTTAAACCACATAATTTTTTTCTGTGAATAATCGAGATTAATCGTAATTAAAAACACTTAATATAATGTAATATTTTCATTGTTAATCTCCAAATTAAAGAAAAAACATAAATACAGTATATTTGAAATACTTGTTAAAAATCTTTTTTATGAACGAAGGCCAGTATCACTCAAAAAAATAGCACTTTTAATTTAAGTGAACTCAAAATAATCCTCAAATAAACCCACAATAAATGTCATCTTTACCTGTGGCCTTTTATACCCGTCTAACAGGTAGGAAATATACAGAAATTCAATAAAGTTATCGAACAGTCTGCAATGCAATTATAAATTACATTTAATTAATAGATTAATCCTTATTAAAGCTACAAAAGTTCTTTATTCAAGAGCGGTGATTTTCTCTGTTCTCTGATTAACATTAATGACAGACAGCATTAGTGGTTACTGTCCTTTAAGATTTGCTGCTGCCGAACATGACGTGGATCTCACGCGTCTCTTTACGTTTATTGTGGATTGTGTGTGTTATTGTTTGTTCAAGCGTGAAAGAGAACTCGATTCTGGCACACTGTGAGAACGATAATGGCACGCGTCCAAAAAATATGGACGACACGTCTTCACTACCTTCCACTGAAGGTAAAGCCGCCAAAGTGAAGCCGCCAACGTCCGAATATGACGCTGACATCTTGCGCACATTTGGGACCAAGGTTGCGTCTCTACTATGTAGCATGCGAAAAACAGTACGCCAACAGAGTAGTATGTCTGAATTCATAACAATCATTGATTACGACAACATGGCAGATGTAGTACGTCCGGATTACATTCATCATACTATGTAGAACATACTTTTTTAACAGAAGCAAAGTTAGTTCAAATTCAAATGTAGTACCTACTCACTTAGAGATTTCGGAGTCTGCGCAGCAAAACCCCGCCCACACTCTCGCAGATGCAGAACAATTCAATATGTCGGAGTGAAATAAGCTGTTATAACTAACTAAAACCAAACTTATTTAAACACTTGAAATGAAATCAGCGTGATAAAAACTGCCTAAAATGACAGAAACCGTCTTTGGGTTGAAGTGATTTGAAGTATAATTTGTCTCATGTCCATTAGAATACATGGAGGGGCGGGGTTATGAGCTACTGCAGGGACCAACCACCTGGGGGCGATCGAGACGGTTTTGGCTTCAGTTTTCAACACGAGTGCCGCAGGCTTGGCGAGGACATGATTCACAGATAGCGCGTTATCTTTTGTCTTTTCATGCTTGAATGGTTTAAAATCTTAGGCATGAAAGTTATCCAGCCAATCCAAAGGATGACAGAAAAATCGAATGCTGTGTTAATTGCGTTAAACATTTTTAACACGTTAAACATAACATTAAAAATAATTAAAAAATAATTGCATGCGTTAACGCATTACCGTTGACAGCCCTAGATTTTATTGTTTGTTTACTTACGTTAATGTGCTGTTGGTCCTTAAACTGAAAGAAGTCAAGGTGTATTCTCCTCTAGGCACATAACAAATGCACATTAGTTAAAAGGGTGCAGCGCATGCCAATCATACCTTTCCTTATGACTTATTAGATTATTGTTCAGAGGCAGATACCGTCAAAACTAAATTCATCACAGACTGAAACTATGAGGCAGTAAAAAGATCATATTTTTGCATGCCTCTGCATGCACTTATCAGTCAGCTTGTTGTGTTCATCACATTTTGATATAACAAATTCTGATGGCTACTCCTTTGAAACTTTGAATATACCAATAAATATGCATTCTAAATAAAAGCTTTACAAAAAGAATCGGATCTATTTAGCAAGTAACGTGTTTGACAATGACGATGAAGAACAACAAGACAAAATAATGGTGGAGTCACACAGGAAGTTCCTTTTGATTAAAAAACTTGATACTATCGCAAACTTAAGCAATGAAATGAAAACGAAAAGAAAAAAATTGACTTTTGAGATTTCTGGTGGTTTTATCATGTCACTGCAAAGTTGTTGTTTGGCTAAACTTCCCCGGTTGATGCAGCCAGCTTTTATTTCCCATAAAGGCGTGGGAACGAGATCAATGAATGACAGAACACAATGACATCAAACATCAGGCTGTGGCTTTCAACGGAAGGTGCTCTGCCATTCTGGTATCTTCATAAACAAACAGGACAAGCCATGTCCTGCTGTAGGTGACATCACAGGCACTGTATATAGAAGAAGTGTGACTGCACTGTGTACGTTGTAAATATCTGTGGGGTTAAAAGAGAGCATTTAAAAACTTCAGGCCTACTACAGATATCGAGATGTTTAAAGCTAAAATGACAACAAAACCCTGCTGGAAATGTGTTTCTAAGTAACTGAACCCTGCATGGGAAAAAGAGTTCAGAGAGATCAACTGAAATAAGAGTCGATCGTGGGAACAGAACAGTGACAAGTTCTCAAGTGTTTATAGTTACTGTCAAGTTCACTGACAAGGTCAAGGTCAATGTCCTATCAGAGGATAAATATATTGAGCTCAATGTTATTTGGCCATTCTTACAACATGGTAAAGTATTTAAATAACCTTATGAGAATCCATCTTTTTTCTATGCATTTGAGAGCAAAACTCTCAAAGGAATATCTAATAATTAGTATTAGTAGGTACCTTTATGGCAGGATTTTTTTTGGGGGGGTGAAAAATATTTCATATTTTTGGGAGCTGATAATATTATTATATTTATACTCCTGAACCAGATATTGATTTGTTGCCTCAGGGCAACAGTGTGCTATGAGGGTACTAAAACTCCAAGGATTTCTACATATGTGGAATAGGGAAAACAAGCAATATGTCCATTTGAAATAGTTTTATTTTGACAAACATCAATCACAAATGGTTCCAATCAATCACAAACATCAAACAATCAACAAAAATCACTGCTAATTACAACTAACACCTCATGTATAAATGTTAATATTCATATAAACCAGACAAACACACACATACAAACATTAATTTGCTGACTGTCCCCTGTCTCTCAAACCTGATTAACGGATCCAGTCTGCCTGACTCTCCTGAAGCTCACTGTCAGAAGGAATGACCCTCGATCATGTTCGATCTGCTTTCTTGCAAGTATCAGTAGATAGCAAAAACATTGACTATTGGTGCGTTCAAGTCATGTCAGAAAGATTGTACGAGTTGAACGCACATAAACGCCCCCACAAAGTTGTAATTACGAGTGGGAAGCAATGGCGGAAGCAAATTGTTTTTAAACATGATCCATTTATTTCTGAATGCCGACAGTACAATGTAGTTTGTACATGTGTACAGTTAATGAAGAAGAGAGATAAAGTTTGCCATAAAACACTACTAATTTAGCCAGTTTATGAGCTGATAGGCTTGAATGATCAAACAACATTTCCCATCATTCTATGCGGCAGCATAATAATAACAATAATAATAAATGACACACATGATGTCCATTCTTTGAATTTTCCAGTAAAAATATGAATGCACCATATGGTCCCTTAACCCTATGATATATGATATTGACTGAACAAAATTGGCCAAATGTTGCCCTGAGGAAACAAACGAAAATATAATTTTGGTGTATAAATAAATCTAAACACATTTTTAAACAATCAAAAATAATTCTTTACTTATTGATGCACATATTCTCTATTTAAAGTGATTTCAACTTAAACCAGTTAAAAAGTGTTATTTATCTTACCAATTCGTGGCACTGTGTCCCATGTGGCTTTGTTTCATGAAAGGACTGCTCCACCCACAAACAAAAGGCCACACCCACTTCAGCCCCTCATTTCATTGAACAGACATGTCAGATGATATTAAAACATTTATAAAATTAAAATTAAAGGGCGGTGCATGTGAGGTCCAAAAAAGTTTCCTGAGGGCAACACTATATTGTACATAAACACAAATTGTTGTAATTTTGATATACATCGATACAAATTAATAAATACATAGACATTTACTTTGTTTGCGCAATTAATCTGTGTTCTTCCAGAAAAATTAACATGCTTTCTTTCTGGAATGGCATTCCTTATCTGATGATGTCATTTTGACGGACTGCAGAACATCCTTAACCACTACCCTCCAACCAAAATCAAGCCCCGTCTTTTATTCAATATTTTGTTTCGCTCTGAAATAAATCATAATACTGAAGTTGGTTTCAATGTCCGGTTCATGCAGACTTTAAAGTTGCCGATAAGAAAAATAGTTCATTACGATGTACAAAATATGCAGCTGTGCAAGATATACACTGAAACAATATTACATACAGTAATTAATATAACATAATAAGTTTGTAGAATTATATTTTACTATTACATTGATTTAGCCTAGAAATCTAGACGCACCCTAGCGGCAGCAAATCTAATTTGCAGCCAGGGTAGTCTAGCAACTCTCCGTTAGCTTGCGAGCCAAAACCAAACTGTGGTCAGGCCAATCACATCGTGTATGGAGTCAGTGGGTGGGCTTAACATAATGACGGTTCTGTGTGCTACTTAAAAACAAAGAAGCTGGTGAACAGCGGTCTTCTGAATCGGCTTTGGCCGCGACTCTGGATGACTTGTTTCTTTGAGAAAAGAACAAAGAACGGCACTGAAGTCATTCTTAAGAAAGGAAGATGTGTTCGGAGTTTTGCCGACCGGATACGGCGAAAGTTTAATCTATCAACTAGCTCCCCTTCACCTTCTTCGCTGCTCTAGTTGGTTGTAGTGCTATCCTATTGCGTGCAGAGGGAATTTGAAAGACAACCGTTTATCCCGCCCCTCAGATTGAGCCCTGCAAATGGTGTTCAATCAAGATGTTGGGTCTGGATTGTCAGGCTAACATTGATATGTTTGAACCCCTAAGCCTATAACCATTCCTCAATTATATAAAACAGTGCAGCAGGCATGCAGATAAATGCACAGCAAATTTATCATAGTTGCAATTTTTACTAGACTGTGTAAACCCAGCCTGTTCTGCCCGCGATTTGATTTCACCCTGCAGCTCAGGCTGGAAACCTATACGTTAAATTACCCTGCTTCTGTTACACATTTGCAGGGTATTGGTGGGTGTAACACAATGACGGATAGAGAAGAGATGAATCGATGCCCGTTGATCACGCCTCTTGTAGTCTGATTGGTTGAAGGACTAATCAATTGCATACAGGGTCATTTGAACTACGCCCGTTGATCAGGCCTCTTGTGCTGTAGAAATTACAAAGCAGACTCCCCAGACCAATGTTCAATCTTAAAAGATTATAGCATGAACATTTAACCTCTTTAATCTGATTTGCCAGCAGTGCATCTGAGATCTCTAAGGTTATCTGACACTCCTTCACTCAAGATGATAAGGTGAATGAAGAAAAAAAACCTGTTTTATGTTATATAAGTCACTGTGGAATTTACTGTTACTACACACAAATATTTAGTGGCTGACAACAGTCCTCTGGAACATTGTTCACTACTTTTCTTAAAAAACAAAACAGAAAGGAATTTGCGTAGGTGGGTATCTAAACCTGCAATAGCAAGTTTTTGGAATGTACAAAACCCCTATTTGATGGCAGTGTTTTTGCAACAGAAATGTTCAATACAAATGTTGTATATTGATATATGGATGAGTAAAAAAAAAAAACAGACACCTGCAAGTTGCTCAGAACCTCTGGCCTATTTACATCTTTACGCAGCATGCAAAACAGCTGACAGGTGAAAAAATTATCCCTTTATACTTATTGTGTTTACATTTTATTACCTGCAACATAAAACCTCCATCTTCTGAGGAGTTAGTCAAAGCTAAATGTTTCTTCATTTACATTTCTTCTCAGGCAAAGTTTTACACGCCCTGGAACAAACATGCTGCAGCAAGACCTTCCTTGTTCACTCCTTTTCCAGGACACTTTGCATTTTGGCTACATTTACAGAAATGCATGGGTATTTTAACATTCATGATGGAAACGAATTATGAATGTATAGACATCACAAAAACATTTTATCTCGCCCAACACATATGCATCATGCAAAATAATTGCTAATAATTTTCTAATCGTTTTCTGGATGTCACTGGGTGTGGTTTTGTCTATTTCCGTGTACACATTCCTAAAAGCATGAGCTGCAAAGAGAATCAACGATCTCTCTATTTTGCATACATTAGACATAATTAATAAAGCAGCATGTTTTTCCAGCATCCCAAGTAACAATAATATATGTTATAAGAACACTTGTTACCTGAACATTTTAAAAATGTTTTTTCTAGATTATGGAAACGTTAAAGGTGCACTGTGTAATTTTAGTGGCACATAGTGATGAGGTTCATATAGCACTTACCCCTACCTTTCGAAGCACATAGAGAAGCTACAGTGGCTGACACAGGACAAATATGTCATCGTCTGAGACGGCAGAGAGTTGTTTGCGCTCTGTAGAGCAGTTTTTCCGTTTAGGGCTACTGTAGAAACATGGCGGCGCAAAATGGTGACTTCACTGTAAGGGGACCTGCGGTGTATGAAAATAGAAATGGCTCATTCTATAATAAAAACATAGCGGTTCATTATGTAAGGTCTTCCACTGAAAACAGTTACGTATATTATATTGCATTTCTATCAATAGATCCTCATAAATGTTACACACTGCACCTTTCAGGGAGAATTCCATGTTAACATGTTTAATGTTACTGGAAGAACGTTTGTTCATAACTTTGAAAGAACCTTGCCAGAACATTAGCTAAAGTTCTGAAATGTTCCCTGTTGGCAAGGATCTGTTTCTCTATTTTTATATGACAACATGTGACAAAAACTCCTGACATTTTCAACCTCTGAAACAGTAAAAAAGGAGAACAGCACGGGTAGAAATAAAATTCCAGAGGACTGCCTTTCTTGCATTTCCCCTTCCAACATGATCTCATCCACTAAAATCCAGTACTTCATGATTACCATCTGTGTTCATTCGATGACTTGTAATAAATCATTACACAGTCTGACTCTTAAACATTTGATTGTAATTGGACAGTTTGGGTATTAAGATTAAACGGATCAACCTCACCAGACAGATCAAAGTACAAGCCACATACAGAGTGTGTCCAATCTATGGATCATTCAAAACGTCATTCCTCAACAGCTGTCATTGTCTGTTTGTGTTTTGGGGGCATTCAATTATATTTTTTATCATTTGGTTGGTTGCAGGCTTTATCTTAATCTGCAGTTCATCCTTTTTTTTATTTCTTTTTATATTCTTGGTGAACAAAATAAGCAAAAACTCTACTCTCACAAACAGAAACCTGTTTTAACAACATCATATAAAAAAATAAAACTACAAATATTATACTCCTGTAACATATTATGCATAGATTGCAAGGCTATGTCCTTTCTTTATGCATTTGCAGGTCTGATTAAAGTAATGCAGTTTTGGACAGTGATAAAATTACCAAGAAGCTAATCATCCCTTACCAGAATCTTTTATGAGGAAAAGTGAAAGTAACTCAAAACATTTCTACTTGGGCACAGGAATTTACCCACAATCACTGGTGTAGGAACTGAAATGTAACGTAAAAGCTATATTTAAAAAAAAAAAAGAAATGAGTGGACTGGACTGGAGACTAGTATTGTTTTATATTTCTCAGAAAAAAACAGCACAATGAGATACAATGTCACAGATATGAAAGTACTTAAATTAATATAAATATTTTCATAAGTAATGGTATTACATCTTCAAAATGCTGAAAAAGTGCTTATTTTATTTTTTATCCCTGAGAAAACACAGGAGCTTATAGTACAGAATATAAAATATATATGGATAAAAGCAGCCTTATACAAAATATTCAGACTACTGATATATGGATTAATAAAATGAATAAATTAATAAAAAATAAGCCATATTACAAGGACATTGTGACATCACACAACATGTCAGAGCATACAATATATAATAATGTGTAATTAATTATTTAATTAAGACTTCCACAGAAATTACACTTGCAGTAATAACAAAATTATTTTCAAAATTATCAGTTGACAACTTAAAAAGTGAGGAACCCATTGGCATAAAAAATAAACTTAATGCGTAATTGAAAATATTAAGTTATGTGGATTTATCAAGTTCACATAACTTAATTTTTTCAATTATGCATTAAGTTTATTTATTTTTATCAAATTTTAAGGCAATATTTTTCCTCACTTTTTTTTAAAACAACTAAATACTTTTTTCAAACCTGATGGTATTCCAAACTTTTATACAACTGGAGTTGCCATGGTATATAAAAAACACTGTATTTTGACAGTACTGTCTGCTTAATATCTGTGTTAAAGGTGCTCTAAGTGATGTCACCAAAATGCACTGGTGCAGTCTGGACCATGAAGCATAACAAACAGTGCTCCAGCCAATAGCCGACAAGAATGATTTGGGGGTTGAAATCATTCTTGGCTATTGGCTGGAGCACTGTTTGTTATGCTTTGTGGTCCAGACTGCACCAGTGTGTTTTGGTTGCAGTTTGTGGAGCTTACGGACTACAGAGACCGTGTTGTTTCACAGTGTGTTCAGGGGACAGGCAGCTAGCGGATAGTGAGATGTTTGCTGTATGTGACAAAAGAATGTTCTGGCCTAAAAAACGTGTCACTGGTTGGAATGTTACTTTGGAAATGTAATAGGTTACAGATTACAAGTTACCCTGTTTAAAATGTAATAGTGTAAAAGTAGTGTAACTATTTCCAATACTTTATTAAAGTAATGGATTACATGCAATTACTTTTTGATTACTTTTCTAATTTCCAGCACTGGAACGCATTTTTATCACTCGCCATGCTGGCAACTCTCAGACAGGTTAGCCTGAAGCTTTCAGCGGCAATGTGGACTGATGTAATTGGCAATCAAAAGCAAAAGCATCAGAATAGGCATCGCTTTACTAAACGACCTTTAGAAAAAGGCATCGTGCACATCAAAAACAGCAAATTAATATTATTCACATCCTAGCTTTTTACAGGAAATATTCAGATGTAACCCAAACGTTGATTACAGTTACATTTATTTTGTAATTCAATTACGTAATCTAGTTACATGCAAGTTACTCCCCAACACTGCCCCCAATATTCTAATGTAGTCAACAGAATGTGTTAAAAAGACCATCAAAATAAAGTAAAACCAAAAAATTATACTGATTGCACAACATTTTGACCACAATTACATCAGTCCCCTCTCATATGTTCTGAGTTGGAGTCAATAAGTTATTTTGACAATGAATGTGTGGTCAATAACCCTTTGGCCTTGTTTAACTCATTTTGCAGTCTAAACATAAGAACAAACCACATTGCCACTTAAAACTAGTCTAAACCTGTTGCCTGCAACCACGCATCGTAGAATAAATCTTCATTATGACTGTAAACATGGTGACTTTAGTGTAAAATCTCTCCACAAACATACTTGTGTCTAAGACGTAGCCCTACATGATGGCAATACCTGACACTTACTTATAGTATTTCTCAATACTCTTCTATGTAAACAGTTGTTTTAACCACTAGCACTGGAGTTCTCAATGTGCATAACAATCAAAACACACAAAGACGACAGATTATTCAAAACTCTTTAGCTAAATATCTGCATTATATTTCAACAGGCACTGAAACATCAGCATTACCACATAGTACAAAATGCACAGTTGCTTCACTAATGCAACAGTTCGAAATTTTCAAAGGCAGTTTGTTCTCATATAATCACAACATTGTACCATTAATGATCCAGGAAGGAAGCATCCATAAGAGGAAAAAACGTGAGAGAGACAAATGAATGGAAATCAGATCAGATAAGGAGATTTTATTTACATTAGGAATGCCAGACGACAGCCTTCCACATGTGACTTATGAATCTTTGCTCATGCGTTTGTGTATACAAAGCAAGGAACACTTATTGCAAGACACAAGTCAGGTGACTCAAAGGCAACAGTGAGTCAGGGCTATTTATTTTCCAGTAATACACTGACTAATATCGACCACTAAGAACTGTTTAACCATTTAACCAGAATATATAATATTTGGAATATTTATAAAACACATAAATCACGCATTAAAAATAGTCACTTGAATGGTCAGAGGCTGGAACAATTTTTTTCTTTTCTTTTTTTTTTTTTTTTTTTTTAGAGCTGTATCTTTATGGCAGGATGTGGAAGTGACGTGTTTCCCTCATGGAATCATGCTGTAGGGGAAAGGTCATAGACCTGATGATCCAACAAAGACCTGCCAGGACTAGCAGTACTCTTCTATCACCATGATTACCAGAACATGAAAACTAAACACTGGGAGCTTAATACCAACAAAATAAGGTACACCTTGATACAGTTAAACAGAAAAGTAAATGATCAAGCATGGCTAACTTCTCTGCAGAATATGTGATGGGATAATTAGACAACACTTTATGGCCAAAGTTTTAAAGATGCATGATATTTAATCAACTATACAAAAAAACAAAAACAAAAACAAAAAACACATACAGTAATAAGAACATTTCAGAACTTTAGCTAATGTTCTGGCAAGGTTCTTTCAAAGTTATGAACAAACGTGCTTCCAGTAACATTAAACATGTTAACATGGAATGCTCCCTTAAAGGTGCAGTGTGTAACATTTATGAGGATCTATTAACAGAAATGCAATATAATATACATAACTATGTTTTCAGTATAAAGACCTAAGTATAAAAAATTTATATTCAGTGCTACTATCGGTCTTTTCTGCCTGCTTAATTTAGGCCATGGGGTTTTCCATGTTTTCAATGCCATTGACCCCCAAATATGATCCCCATCTTCAAATTTATAAGGCAGTTGTATAACCCAATTTATACTATGGAAAAAATAATAATGTTAATGTGTTGATTGTGTTATATTGTTTTTGTTTTGTTTTTTAATTGTCTGTAGTACTGTATTATTTAAATCAAAATGTATTTATATCTTTATATTTTACAAATGTTATTTTGTCATTTTATTTTTTTATTTATTTATAACAATATTCTTCTCATTTGAATCAATTTTATCTAGTGAATTAGATTAATCTGATGTTGGACAAGAAGGCCTGTCTCGCATTCTCCGCTCTAATTCATTCCAAAGGTGCTCTCTCGGGTTCAGGTCAGGACTCTGTGCAGGCCAGTCAAGTTCCTCCACACCAAATTCGCTCATCCATGTCTTTATGAACCTTGCTTTGTGCACTAGTGCACAGTCATGTTGGAACAGGAAGAGGCCATCCCCAAAGTGTTCCCACAAAGTTGGGAGCACGAAATTGTCCAAAATGTTTTGTTATGATGAAGCATTAAGAGTTCCTTTCACTGGAACTAAGGGGCCAACCCCCTCGAAAAACCCCACACCATAATCCCGCCTCCCTCAAACTTTACACTTGACACAATGCAGTCAGGCAAAGACCGTTCTTCTGGCAACCGCAAAACCCAGACTCGTCCATCGGATTGCAAGACAGAGAAGCATGATTGGTCACTCCAGAGAACACGTCTCCACTGCTCTAGAGTCCAGTGGCGGCGTGCTTTACACCACTGCATCCGACACTTTGCATTGCACTTGGTTTGCATTGCAAGTGATTGCAACACCTGAATTTAATGATTTGGAGGGGTGTCCAAATACTTTTGGCAATTTAGTGTATTTTTTTATACTGCTTTTCTCTAAACTTTTCCACAGACCTCCTAGCATTCCCTGGATCTCTGCTTGAAAACCTGCCTTAATAATGCATGCTCCTCCTCCTATTGTTCCACATTCACAGAAGTCAATAGACAATACCTCTAACAAAGCAGTTTCTAATAATAAATGCAGTCAGGATATGCACATTGTTTGTACACTCAATATTTATTTGCACTTTATTCTTTACATTAACTAGTATTATGTTCCACTGGATTTTTATCCACACTAAGTAGTCTATTGTATAAAACAGCAGTCTAGAATGTTTGATTCTGATTGGCGTTCAAATGTTTTTCAAATTACAGCATGGCTGTGAAGTAGTTTTAGTCTTGACCACACTACAGTTCCATATCACTTTATCAATGTATTCCAGTTATTTTAATATTTCTATGTCAGTAAAAGATCCACAAAAACACTGGCCAAGCAAATAAATCTATCACAAATGAGTGGCTTTTGACCCCTCATTGAAGATATATGTTGTGTGATACTTTAATACCAAGAAAAATACCAGGACTACCATAGCACAAGACTGTACAGATTAGTACATGTGTTGTCACATGGCTTTACCTGTATTCCACTGAGTTTAACAGCCATGTGCCTCCTGGCTCAGGTAACCACAGCAGGTGCTTCTGCAGTGAGCTGGAGGATCAGGTGAGGCCCTGTGTGTGTCATTACAATAGTCCTCATTAGACCCCACGGATGGCCTGTAACCAGACACGAAGCCAATCTAAGCAAATAAGCACACTCACACAAATATTGTTTAGCTTAGCCAGAAAAAAACAACTACAAACTTCTTCTTATTGAAATACTAAAACTTTGTAGGACATTTTTTGTCAGCAGATTCTTTTTCAGATGAGCTCAAAATGTTTGAAGTAGACTAAGTTGTTTTTCATGATAAAAAAATCCTTTGTAAAGATGTGTTGAAGAAATTCCTGGTTATAGAAGTTATACAGCAAAAAGTGCTACAGCAAACCAATGTTGATTTGGTCCCCATGGACTTTTTTTTTTGTAAATACAAAAGTTTAAACCTTCTTCAAATTATCATCTTTTGCATTCCACATTGGATAAAAAGTCAAACCTGTCTGGAGCATAATGACAGTTAGTAAATGATGGTAGAATTTTCTTTTTTGGATGAATTAACCCTTTAAGGAATTCATTTGTTTTTTCTTCTCTTGCATTAGTTTGTCAAATGTGAATGCTGATAAAAAACTGAAAGTTTCCACTGAAAACTATTTCTGTGTACCAGGTGGGATATATACAATTACTTTTGTGGTATCCGCAATTAAACACACCTGGACAGGCTAGTTAAGGTTTTTAGGACCACTAAAAACTTCCAGGCAGGTGTTTTAGAGCTGAACTCTGGAGAATAGTGGCCCACCAGAAGCAGGAATGGACACCCTGCTGTTGAAATAGACATAGACGTCAGAACATCTTCCTTGTCATTGGACCCTCACTGGAGATCCATTGCCTTGCTCATGGTTCATGACTTTTCCAACAGCTCTTTTCCTTATCTATGCGAAACACACATGCAAAATAGTAAGATATTTCCGGAATGTCAGTGCATTATAAATTTCCATTTTGCTATGGAAAAACATTTTCTGTGTCCTTTTTATAGGCAGTGGAAGCCATTCATTAGGGTATCCCAATGCAAGCCACTAACATCTGATTTCATTCACAGGGATTTGACCCAGAAATGTTTTTAAACGATATAAACTGCTGAAGTTTCATTGAACCTCATGTGATTTTAAAACTATGGCCATTCAGCATTAAAACATGACCCGTGGACACAGAAGTGTAAAGTCAGTCAAGTAAATCACACGGTTCTACTGTATGACAGTCATATTGTTAACGAATATTACTTCCACATTAAAAAAGCAAGCCAAACTAGCTACATCCAGTGCCTTCAGGCAAAAAGTACAGCAAACGAGATTAAGTAATCAATTGAGAAACTTCCCTGTATAAGAAAGGACGATAAATGACGACGAACACTGAGGTCATATGTCATGCTTTCAACACATTCTACAGTTAAAAAGCAAAAAGAATTTGTGCTAATGTAGGTTTCAAAAAATAATCTCAGCCAGATTATGGTTCAAAAAATAAAATTCTATTTGAGCCAAAACCAGATTACAGTCAGAGTTCAGAGAGGCTGAGAGGTTTGGTTACAGTAGTCACGACAGTGACTCATGATGACAGCCAGAAGGATGACAAGCAGTTTGTATATTTATATATATATAGCTTGGGTCCTGAGTAGAGGGTGATTCAACAATGTGACTAAGCAACACAATGAACTCTTTAAGATACATGTATGAATAGTATTCATCAATGAGTTTCACTCTGCCAAAACCAAAACATTTCCGCAACACAGTGAAACTTCATTCCAAAGGCTGAAATGGGAGTATACACAGAAATGTAAACTCTTTGGCAATTTACACAACTCTGCTACAATAAAATGTAGATGAAAGCTAGAAAACCTTTGAAGCTAACAGCAATGGGCTAAGTAAAGCACATACTTTGGACTTTGACCTAGCCACAACTATGAACAAGGTTCTTTGTGGTGAAGGATAAAATTATATCATCTAAGAGGCAGAAAATAAAAACAGGTATCATCTTTTTGGGTTTAATTTGCAGTTTAGCGAACAATATATTAACAGAAAATGGTCAATGACCAAAACATGTTCTCAGACTTAGCTAAACATTTCAGTGTAGGTTTAGACAATATTTAGCAGCCTTGTGGTTAAAGAGATAGTTCACCCAAATAAAAAAAACAAAGAAAAATCTTCATTTACTCACCCTCAAGTTGTTCCAAACCTGTATGATTTCTTTTAGAAGAATGTTGGTAACCATACAGTAAACGAGCCCTTTTGACTAAAATATTTTGGAAGTCAATGGGGCCCATCAACTGTTTGGTAACCAACATTCCAAATATCTTCCTTTGTGTTCAGCAGAAAAAGAAAAAAAAATACAGATTTGGAACAACTGGAGCAATTTTTGGGTAATCTATCCTATCCTGCTGTCATAGTCCTAAATTAGGACTCAAAACAGAACCACCATGAGCTTTTAGATAAAAGATTTAAAGCTTATTTATCAGCTGAAGCCAGCACCTGAAGTTTGGTGCAGGGATATGTGTGCATTATATTGTAAAATAATATTTCTGAATCAGGAAGTGACACCATGAAAATTTGAAGGTGTTGTATTACAATGGCTAACTAGACAAGTTTATAGCAATTGCAACAAATAGTTGTGAGCTTTGATGTATGACAATATTGCAAATCCCAATTCAGCCAAGTCTATGATCATCATGTCTTTATGCTTGAACACTGTTGGAAGTGATGACAGT
This sequence comes from Gobiocypris rarus, assembly GCA_023029165.1. NCBI lineage: Eukaryota > Metazoa > Chordata > Actinopteri > Cypriniformes > Gobionidae > Gobiocypris > Gobiocypris rarus. The sequence continues at coordinate 25,830,103 of CM040926.1, read as the reverse complement.
TTCAAATGTGATTATGGTGTAAACTGCACAAAGAAAAAATAAATCTGTCATTGAAAGTGTTGCCTGTGATTCAGATCAGAACAGCTGGAAATTATTTAAATTTTTCACTTTTAATAAAAAAATACTTTTTTTTCCATATTTTAAATACACAAAAAAAATTGTCCAAAAAGATTTTCTTTGAAGATTGCAAAGAAAACCTTAAATTTAAACTGATCTCTCTGTTTAGGAGTCTTTCAACATCTGCCACAACGTCCATGTGGTTTCACCGTATCAAATAAGCAAGTGCAGCTCCGAATGTAGCCACACTACCAATGGCCATCAGTGTGTTTCTCACAACTGCCTCTGTGTCCGGGACATGAAAAAATTCCACAAAGCCATCCTAAGGAGAAAAAAATAGACACTAGGTGATTACAGGTTACAAACAAAAGGAAAACTCAAAACAAGCACATATGCAGTCCTGTGGAGGTAATGGGAAAACATTTTTAACTCACCCATGCTTTGTTTTTGAGCAGCCAGTCCCGCTGGGCAGTGAGAAGATATGAAGAGATGACTTCCCCCACCTGACTCACACACTTGCCAAATCCTCTGTCATTCTGATGCTTGCACAAAATTGCCCCAAAAGTCAGCAAGCTTGCAATACGGCCCCAGTTTGTGATGCCGTCGCTGAAGATTTCTGTTGCCACGGTCTTGATGAAACTCACATCTTCTCCATTCTGCTCCAGATTCAGACGTGTAATCATACCTGAAAGAGTCAAATGTTAGAGGCCACTGCGGAGGAGGGATAAATGTGGAAATACGTGGCATAAAGTGGAGCAACCTGCCAGGCCAGGTGCGTGTGCAGAGGGTGAGGCTGTTATCAACCACTAAAACATTATGAAACCAAGCGAGAGAGAAACAGTAGAGCGCTACATGATAAAATAAAGAATGAACTTAAGAAATTACCTTTGTAAGCGATTTCGTGCTTTACCACAAGACTTTCCACAACCCGCTTCATCGTTGACAGAACCTGTTTTTTTCCAATTTTAGAATGAGGCATTCCTGAAAAGTTTTTAAGAAAATGTCAATAGTTTCTCTTGTTTCCATGTCAAGGGACGTGTAATTGTCTATTTCCTCGCAATCCGACCCAGGCGAGGATGGTACCGAGCCTTGGAGTCCGTCCCCCGTAAACTGGTCCTGTGGTTTCAGCTTCGGCATTGCCAGTCGCTTGCCATCAAACCCTCCAGAGGTGTTTACGTTAAGACTTGCTATTCCAATGCATGTTTGAAACATGTCGTTTGAAACTTTACTCCCAGGGAACATCTTTGCAAATTCACATCAATGCCTTTTTATCCAGTTTATCGACGATGCATTTAAGGGGAACGTCTTCTTTCTTGATTTGAATTTAAACTGAATGCAATCCTTCTACATTTTTCTTTTTCAAGGCGGAAGCGTAGGACTGGCACATTTCTGAATATTTATATTCTCGGGAGGGGCGGGGCGTAGCGGGGCTAAGTCTGTTGACCAATCATTGGCGATTCACGTAGAGAACGCAAACTGCGCTTTCGAAACGAAGCCTTGGGTACAGCAGGTTCTGCACGTAAAACGCGTCCCACGTTCGTGTAAATAAAGCCACTGAATATGTACAATTTGGAATACGTTATCATGAACAATAGTAGGCTATTTAAAAATAATTTCGTGTCATGTCAAAATGTTTCACAGATCGTAGTATAGGATTAACGACCATTCTGTTTATGAACGAACAGAGATGTTTATGAGAACAAGATACGTTTGGGTTTTAAAAATATCACCATGTTTTTCTGTCATTGTTCCGCCTATTTAAGCTTTTCAAAGAGTGGGGCTCCCCCTAGTGACAACAGAATTTGTAGAATAGAATTTATAACATGCACACCCCTTATATAAACTATAATTATGAAAATTTCTCATGTTTCAGTTTTTTCTTCTTCTTCAAATAGCTCCATTTTGTATTTTGCTTAATTAAAATAGGCACATTGGCACTAGTAAACACTGTGATGGCGCAGCTCCATAGTATACTTGCTTTCTCCATATTTTGGGGAAAAAAATAGAATGTATGATTATGGTTGACATACTGGCCGCGCGCGCAGTTGTGTAAACTGTACGCGCGTCTTTGTTTTAATCCCTTGATTACATCCGTTTGGTTATTTCTTTCTACAGCAAAACAAGAATTGCAGTACATACTCTTATGTGATAATTCAGACGATTTACTTGCACTATAATACAACAAACTTAAAAAAATATATATATATATATATATATATATATATATATATATATATATATATATATATATATATATATATATATATATATACAACAAACTTAAAATATATATATATATATATATATATATATATATATATAGGCAATAAACACGTAGAAGTTAATTTCGTTAGAAAAAGAACCACTCAGTGTTTGTGCTATTAATGTAAAACTTAACTTTGAAGTTCCGACAGCTCCAATATTCATTTTAAACATCCATCTTTGCTTCGTGATTAGCCATCCTTCCATGTAAATATAATTGTACGGAACCTGATGATTCTGGAAACCTCTGGAAATCCATTATCAAACCATTAATTCAAGCTAAACATCTGAAACAATAATGCATATCTCTCACATCCTGCTAACTCTTCTGATCCACACTCCTGTCCAGTAGGTTGCGGTAAAGCACCTTTAACCGCCAATAAAGACATAAGAAGAAGAAGAAGAAGAAGAAGGCAGCGATGGGCAGACCTCTCGACGATGCTCAATGGCTTCTTTAGTTTAGCAAACAAATCGCTCGAGTGGGTGTAAATACCAGTCACTTTCATGTTTGTTTGTTTTTTTGCACAACCTGCAAAAATCGCTCAATGCCATTGCTGCTTCTGCAAACTGCTGATCGAACCTTCAAACCCGATTCCAAAAAAGTTTGGACACTGTACAAATAGTGAATAAAAAAGGAATGCAATAATTTACAAATCTCATCAACTTATATTTTATTTACAATACAATACAGATAACTTATCAAATGTTGAAAGTGAGACATTCTGAAATGTCATGCCAAATATTTACTCATTTTGGGTTTCATGAGAGCTACACATTCCAAAAAAGTTGGGACAGGTATAGAGGCCTGAAAACTTAAATGTACATAAAAAGAACAGCTGGAGGACCAATATGTTACTTATTAGGTCAATTGGCAACATGATTGGGTATAAAAAGAGCCTCTCAGAGTGACAGTGTCTCTTAGAAGTCAAGATGGGCAGAGGATCACCAATTCCCCCAATGCTGCGGCGAGAAATAGTGGAGCAATATCAGAAAGGAGTTGCAAAGAGTTTGAAGTTATCATCATCTACAGTGCATAATATCATCCAAAGACTGAGAGAATCTAGAACAATCTCTGTGCGTAAGGGTCAAGGCCGGAAAACCATACTGGATGCTTGTGATCTTCGGGCCCTTAGATGGCACTGCATCACATACAGGAATGCTACTGTAATGGAAATCACAACATTGGCTCAGGAATACTTCCAGAAAACATTGTAGGTGAAAATCCACCATGCCATTCTCTGTTGCTGGCTAAAAGTAAAACTAATAGGGTCAAAAAAGAAGTCATATCTAAACATGATCCAGAAGCACAGGCGTTTTCTCTGGGCCAAGGCTCATTTAAAATGGAATGTGGCAAAGTGGAAAACTGTTCTGTGGTCTGACAAATCAGAATTTGGAGTTATTTTTGGAAAACTGGGGACTAAAGAGGACAAGGACAACCCAAGTTGTTTTCAGTGCTTAGTTCAGAAGCCTGCATCTCTGATGTTATGGGCAGCTTACATATCTAGAAAGGCATCCTCAGTCCCCAGACATTTGCAGACTTATAAAAAGAAGAGGGGATGCCACACAGTGGTAATCATGGCCTTGTCCCAACTTTTTTGAAATGTGTTGATGCCATGAAATTTAAAATCAACTTATTCAAAAAATTATACTTTTCTTAGTTTAAACATTTGATATGTCATCTATGTTTTATTTGAATAAAATATTGAAATGTAAAACTTCCACATCATTGCATTCTGTTTTTATTCACAACTTGTACAGTGTCTCAACTTTTTTGGATTTGTATATATAATGTATGGAGATGAAAAACTAGAAATAATTAAACACCAAATGCTTTTTAGTATGCAAATCATGAATACAATTTGTGTGTATGTATGTATGTATGTATGTATGTGTGTGTGTGTATATATATATATATATATATATATATATATATATATATATATATATATATATATATATATAGCAAGAGAGCCTCAAATTGTAAGTTTACAGTTAATATGTTACATGAGTATCACATTGCAGTGTAGTGGAAGATTTGAGTTCAGCCCTGTCTGAATTTAATGCATTAAATTACAAAGCTTTCTTTAATTACAATGCAAGAATCCTTAACCCCCATATTTACATTTCTCACACTAGATTTGATTATATTCTTGTCATATTGAATTAAAAAGCAGAGAGAGAGAGATATTCAGACACACAATATTAACAAATAAAACAAGCTTTGTAAAGATTGGAAAGAACATTTACAAATTCTAAAGACAACTGAGAAAGATAATGCAAGACAAAATGCACAAATATGACACCAGATGCACAGTTTGACTATTTACATTTTGGCTGCAGCACAAAATAAGATTATCTCCTAGCATTGTGCAATAACGCATTCCTCAAAGGAAACATTGTACATCCACACATACCACTGAGTGACAAATACTAAGTGCAAGACCATCATATTTCCCTGATGTATTGCCAACTGCCACCAGCACCTCAACCATATATGAAAAAAAACAAAAACACATTCAATCCCTTAAATGCAAGTCACTGTTTAGTGAAATTTACATAGTGATGGTACATTAATTAATTTATTTTTTAACCAAAAATAACATGCATTAATATACATGTTTTTAGTTATCTTCACATGGCTAAACACATTTTCTATCAGGGCACATATAGGCAGGTATGTGGTTTTAGAAGGGGCAACTTGATTAGACTATGCAAATCCTGACACCTGGACTGTAAAACCACCTAGGTTGAGTCTGGATTTCCCCTGTAAGGGTATCTTATCATCACACTAGGACTCTGTAAAGAGTGTACAAAGTGTTACCACCTGGAATAAATGAGCTGTTAAGAGCCACTACAAAGTGTCAAATGATTTACAACAGCCCTGCACAGTCTACTTTAAGCTTTGAAGAAGCTACAGAGGTTTATTGATTCATGTCCTCTGAAGAAGGACACTTTGCTAAATGATAAGAAACGGTACCACAGATAATAATAATAATAATAAAAATAATAATCTAAAAAATAGGTCATAGGATATAATAATCAGTCCTTTGTATGTTTGAGGTTGGTTTGAAACCCAATAATCTGTATGTTAAAAAAAAAAAAAATCTATGGATATTTTCCAATATTGTTTATGCGTTTAAACATTTCTGTCCAAATTTAAACAGAACTATTTTACTATTTAGATATGACATATATTTGACTAAAGTTGAACCAAAGGTGCTGCTCCTTTCTGCAAATTTCCCTCCGCACCTCAATCCTTAAAACATACATAGATATTAAGGACCAAATGGACACACTTTTTAAGACGGATAAGACGATTGCATCTCAGATGAACAAAAGGGTCATATCATGTGCATCATACTACATATACGTGTTGGATATTATAAAATAATCCCATTAATCCCATTAATAAATACACTGCTGTAGTGTACATGAAAGCAGAATGACTTCAGATGCCCATAAAACATAACACAAATAGCCACTACTTTTTAGAAACATACAAAACTTTTGACGTTTAACGTATGCTAAGACAAGATCAATTTCTTAAGCCCCTTTCCTTATCAAGCCACATACAAAAAACATTTCTGCTCTTGGCTATTATCAGTGAATTACAACATTCTCTGTTTACACCCAAAAGCTGCGATTACAATAATCTAATCTGACCGATTGGAACCGCTTGCTCAGATCCTACCATGGAAGGTGAAGGCTGAGAATAGTAAAACAATCCAGTCACAAGCAGCTGTTATTTGGTTAAACTGAGCTTTACTTAGAGAGCGAGAGGTAGAAGAGTGTAGAGCCTCTTTACCACTATTGCTCTAACCACTCGTTCACTGACTTTTTCAAAGAAATTATCACAAAACATTCATTCTTTCGTCATCGCGAATGATTAGAGGGCACATGTACATGTACATCTGGGGCAAATGGCTGTCAAGTATTATCTATGTAAAACAATGCCTTTTAAAACAATCTTATTTGACACTTTTAAAAGCATCTAACATAATTTTATGAATTCTTCAGGGTTTTGTTCATAATATGACTGATGTACAGGGTACAGAGTAAAGTGCATCATGCTCCACTGGGGTCTGGAATACCAAGGGTTTAGTTTTTCCCTACCATATGTGGGACACTGAGGAGGGTAACAGAGCTAGGTTGGTTAGACCTACTGAAATGAAACGAAAATGACAGCAAAAATCGACACCCAAATGAAAACAAATGAAATAAAATAAATTCATAACCAGTCCTGGTGAAGCTGGTCTGGCGGGGCTGGGGAGGTTTTGGAAGTTTGCTCAGAGGGTTTATTCAAAACCTACGGGTGATGTTAGCCAGCCAGTTTACTTGTAACCAATGAGGACTTTCTCTGCGGAAGGTCTTGTGGGGTTGGAATGTGATCCCCGGTAACGATGTTCTTGTCTGGACCGGCTGCGGCAGGCAACTGTTTGTTCTTCATCTTAGCCTTGGCCATGTTGTAATCTCCTGAGTCAAAATACTTTTGCTGGAGACAAAAAACAAAGCGCGATTTGGAACATTTATTTAAAATGTTAAGAAATAAAAAAGGGTACTGTTTGTTTTGGCTATGTTGCAAGCATCTGGAACTGTATGAATAAGTCTCTTGATAGTGCAATTTTTTTAGTTGTACAATTGAAGTAAAAAAGTATGTTAAAAACTTCAAACATACCCCTTTCTGCAGTCTCTTCATCAGGAAGTCAGAGCCACCTGGCTTTTGACCCAAGCCTGGATACTTCGCTTTCAATTTGGCCTCCTCTGTCCGCACTGGGTTTGAGTTTGTGTCCTGAGATTCCTGAAAAACATTTTTTTTTTTGTTATTTGACATCAGCTTTCATAGTAAAAATCTTATATGTACACAAAAAGTTTGGGGTCAGTAAGATTTTGTTCATGTTTTCGAAAGCAGTCTCTTAAGCTCACCAGGGCTATATTTATTTGATCAAAAAGTTTTTTAAATATTAGATTTTTTTTACAATGTAAAAAGCGTTTACTGTCACTTTTGAGCAACTTAATACATCCTTGCTGAAATATATAAATGTATGTTTTGAATGGGTTTATGTAAACAATCTATTAAACAATGGTAAGCTGTTTACTCTCCTTTAGTCTTACAACTATGACTATGAGGAAGAAGACGGAACAAACTAATCAACACTCAAAACTCAAACTAATAAATCTCACTCTCAAAATATAATAAACACAACAATAAAACAAAACCCCTTTCATCATGATATCATTCTTCCTGTAATTCCCAAAAGGTGTGGTCCTTTAATCACATTTCAGGGCAAGGTACAACATGACTGCTCAGTTTGCCATTAGATTCCCAGGTGTTTTTATACAAACTCTCTGACAGTGACTTTCACTATTACTGGATAGGGAAATACAATTTTGGTTTCAATTTGAATGCGAGCTAAAATAAACAGACACCACAATCTGGAAAATCTGTCACAACCGAAACCATTCATCAACATCCGAGTCAAAGCCATTTGTAAACATCTTAATGTTTCTGTTTTGTTGTGGTTTAAAGGGGTCATGAACTGTGTTGTTTTATTGTTTTATGATGTTTTCCTGGGTTGCACTTATAATGTTAGAATGCTTTTCACATCAAAAATTGTCATAATTTATAAATAAAATAAATTTTTCCTGACCTGATTTTAGCCCTCTGCTCTGAACGCTCGGTTTTAAGGAGCGTGTCTGCTGTAAGAGTTCAGTGTAAACTCCCACTGCAGTGATTGGCCAACATCTTTCCATTTTAAATAGTATTACTCTCCCTTTTAGTGCGTTTTTACTATTACAGTTCTCGTGGTTAATTAGTTGTGAAAAGTGTTGCATTACATTTAGATCTATGGCATTATATTAAGACCGTGGCTTGAAAGGTTGCAGTGATGTTGATCTTGTCATTGCAACTCAGTTTCTGTACACTAATGAATGCTTTCATCTTCACTAACAGTGCGAAACATGATTCGTTGAATAAAACGGGAGTCACTGATAAACGTGTCAGTCACTGATAGAGCTTTCTTTATAGAATTTAATCAGAGTTAAATAACAGATTATTTTCATCCTACTAAGAGAAACAATGCAAGCTGACGTTTGGTCACTGGTTTGATATACTGACACACAAAGAACATCTGATTTTACATGAATCACATTTCAGATCAGGCATTAGAATGAATACAGTTAGTTACATGTTGCATTCCTGTTGAACCCAGGCACTGCACAATATTTTGTAATCCTCAACGGCATGTTTATTGCTTGGTAGCTCGATCTGGTGGTTTAACACTAGGCCTATGTTACATGCGTGAATTGGTGGGTGGGGCTAAACAGGCAGTGATGAAGTAGGCGGTGTTTCACCACACTCTGAGGTCACAGCCTGGCATTTCTCAATTCATGACCACTTTGAAAAGGGGTTTGTTTTGAACAGCAAAACAGCTAACTCTGGTCTTGCAAAAGCACCGCACAGATATTGCAGGTTACAGAAAGATACATTTTTGAGGACCTAAAGTACATATTGTTCACCCTCATTTGTGTGGTTCCATTTTATCATCCTCTGCTTTGCCCTAAGCTAAGGAATGGCAGTGTGTTTAGACTGAGGCTTGGATAATTGTAAGGAACAAAACACAACAAAAGGGCTAATGACATGGACAGCAGTGTATACACATTTAAGTATACTTCCATTATGAATGCTTGACTTGAGATTAAGTGCATTTTTGCAAATAACTAGACTGTGTCAAAAGGGGAAGATCTTGTATGTTATGCTGTCTAAAAGATACATTTGCATTCAATTGTAGCAGAAGGCAGAAAAACAGGTTTGTTAATCCTCATGACACAGTATCTACATTCTACATGCTACACCCAATGAGTCGATGCGAGTCAAATAATTCATAAAACCGCATTTTAAAATAAAAGAGCAGAATCCTGTTTGAATTTATTCCAATCTATATCATGTTCCCCCAATGGTATAGATCAAAAACAGGTCTAGCCAACTGAATAATAATGTTTTTCATCAAAAGAAAAATGTCCATAACTCTAAATTAATAACTTTAAGTCAGTTACTTAAAAATATAGATTGGTCTAATTTGATACAGAAAAGTAAGCTTTGTTTCCCCTTGGCTAACTGCTAGTTGGTCATTCTAGATCTTAAGAGATTGCTGTTTATGCAACAGACCCCTGGAGAAGAAACAGACTCTTCTGATTAGGGCCAGTATGCGGATTCACAAGGAACTATATCAAGTAATTTATGAGCTGCTATATTCAGCACCAGCTGGAAAAAAGTGCAAACAAGGCTGTTTAGTTCCCACAGCAAACACTACTCTTAAAAACGACATGCACTTGGGACTCCTGATCGTGTCCTCAATCTCATTTTATGGATAAATGCCATTTTAGCTGTCAATAAACACTGTCAATAAACAGTGGTCTCCAGGTGTTGTTATAAATTGAACATGAACAACGAAATAGAAATATCAAAATCATTTTTTCTACAACTGCTTTCGTAGACTGACAACTTTGCGGAAACATGAAAATGGGCGCCCCAGTTATTTTTGTTCATACAACCCAACTGACACCATCAGGTTAGAGTAGGTGTGACAAAACTGAGAAGCGACCGAACGAACCAATCAAGCGCTGTTATTTCGTGACGTCTGAGCTCACTGACCAATCAAAAAGAGGCCCATGCTTGTGAAATGTTCGACTATTACCTTTTTAAACTCATGCAGGTGACAGCTCAACAATCAAACAGCACAGAATCAGAGATATTTCTGTTGAAGGTGTCAGTGAGCAACAAGCATTCATTTTAATATAAAGGAATTAAGGCATCATTACATTATAGTGGATGGAATTGACAGACACCGTAAGAGACTGCAACGAACGAGGCGCAGCCCCAATCTAATCCCCACCTGAGTCTCGTCCATCTGCTCCGATTGCGTCTCCGTGTCCTGGTTATCTGATGACATGTCTGTCCGGCGTTTGCTCCTTAATCAACGTGTTGAGAGTGTAAATGTTGCTGTCTATTCCGTGCCCGATCCGATCCACCCACGGTGTTCAGTATCAAAATGGCGTTCGCTGCAGCAACGTCACTTTGGGGGACGGTCACGCGGCGCAAAAGCCAATAGGAATCTGGTTTGATGTTTGACAGACAGGAGAACCTGCCAGTAAATTTCCAATACTCATATCAAAATAAATAATTGACCAATGGTAAGCTAATGCCTTTGCGAACTCATACATACAATAATAAAGATTGAAACTGTTACATTAAATTAAAAATCTGCCGGTCCAAATTCTCAATGTTGAACATGCCTGCAACTATATTGTTATCTAGAGAAGACCTCATAATTGCTATTTTTGAAATTGTAATTTTAAGGCCTAGGCCTAAGTAGTCTTCATATAGGTTACAATTCATGCATTTTAATAACCTTTTATTCAAAATAAATAAGTGACCAATGGTAAACTACAATGCCTTTGAATCTGCTATCCCCTACCATAAATTTTTTATAATATTTTCCCTGCATTCACGACTAGACATGCTTGAGGTAAGAATGACATTTGATAATTTTAACAAAAATATGGGCTGATTATATAAATATACCGTATTTGTATTGGATTGGATAAATACTGTATTGGAAATTTCAGAGTAGAAAGCATAACGTTAGGTAGGAAATCAAAAAACAATCAAAAAACTTTACAGTTGAAAACTGTAGAAAAAAAGAAAAACTTCAAAAAGGTATGAGAAAAGCGAATTATTGAAAAACGTTGTATAAAGCCATACGCGTTGCTGTTTTTCAAATTAAGGAAATCCTTTATTGATATACATTTAATTCTTCGCTGCTATAATTATTTTCATAATTAAATTGTTCTGTATTAAATAACTTAACATTTGATTGCTTGTTTATATGGTACTTAGATATAATTAGACAGGAATAAATAAGATAATAATTCACATTTTGGTATTATCCTACTGCTAATGTTCCAGCTTTCTTCTTCTTCTTTTTTTCCGTGACGTTACGTATTTATGGCGCGAGATAGCGCGAGAGTGATTGACAGTTCAAACGTCGGTTGAGATGAGACAGGCCAACATAATTGCTATTATCCATTTTTAGGATATATTTACCTTTGGATAAAGTCGTCTTTATTGCCAACATTATTTGGTAAGATAATTATATTATTTACACGAGTATGTGTTTTTGTGTAACAGTACACTTTGCTGCAATTGTACGTTACGTCCCCAAAGCCATCAAGCGAGTAAGTTAACGTTAACACATTATGCTATATTTGCAGATACTATTTCTTTTTTGCTTTTGACTGGTAACGTTAATCTGTCACGATCATCATGGCATGTGAACAGAAACTGCGCTCTCTTCAGGTAAGATTTGTTTCTCGAAACCAGCACAATACCTCCAACAGTTTGACAACAAAATTTAAATTTCGCTTGTCTAGGTTTTTGCCGTCTAAGCCTGTCCATAAGTTGTAACTTGTTTACTGAATGTGTTTTTCCAGAACTGTCAGATGCTGCCGGATGTGGTGTCCACCGATCAGCAGTCGTTGGTGCTTGTGAAAAAACTTCTAGCCATTGCTGTCTCAAGCATCACTTACCTCAGGGGTCTTTTCCCAGAAAAGGCCTATGGACGCAAATATGTTGGAGGTAAAAGTGACACATCACAGGTAACACATTCTTAATTATTTCATTATTATAAAATTTCATAATCTGTGTTTTTTCCCCCTTTAAATTCACAGAGCTGAAAGTCCTCATACTGCGAGAGCATAGCTGCCCTGGTGCTCAGCAGATTGTGCAGTGGTAAGTGGACAGTTGACTTTCACATTCATGAAAAATGTATTAAAACACTACAAATTAAAGAACATATACATATTTTGTATGTGTAATAATTTTCGAGAACATCTGGTCAAAGAGTATCTCACCATCACTTTTTCAGGTTGCAGGGATGTTTTGATGCACTTCAGAAGAGATATGTAAGTCTGTTCTTTTATACTCTTCTGTAGTTTTATTTTATATTACTTAACCAGTTATATGACTGATCATCATCACTGTTACTAACCTTTGAACCTTTTACATCTGCTTTGCTTTATCAGTTGCGCATGGTTCTTCTATCAGTGAGTATTCATTAATTTATTAGAAAATTATCAGTAATCAAAATCAATTTATATGTATGCAGCAGAACTATACTAGCTTATAATACGTATATACTAAAATAAAAATGTGACTATTTTTACTTGCAGATTTACTGTGATCCAGACAATCCACAGGTGATCAGACATTGATTGAATGCCATAAAATGTTATAGTGCAGATTAAAAAAATTCATGATGACCTTGTTTTTGTATTTCAGATTTTGAATTTGCATTTTTCTTTCTTTTGTTTGCAGAAAGTGACTGAATGTTACCAGTTTAAAATCAAATACACAGAGAAAGGACCTCAGATGGACTTTGAGAGGTGGCATATCTATTTGAGCAGTTAAAGGGATAGTTCACCCAAAAATGATTTACACACCCTCAAGTTGTTCCAAACCTGTATGGGTTTTTTTTCTTCTGCTGAACACAAAAGAAAAAAAAAATTATGTTCAGCAGAAGAAAGAAATTCATACAGGTTTGGAACAACTAGAAGGTGAGTAAATGATGATAGAATTTACATGTTTGGGTGAACTTTCTCTTTAACAAAGCTACTGTAAATGATGGATAACATCATTACAACCCCAAAATACTTAAATATTGCAGCCCAAAAAACATTCCTTGCATAGCATGCCCTAATATATTTTTTCAAGCATTATTATTTACAACCACATATTAAGGTTTCCTCTTGTGAATAAAAATATCTGTTTTCAGCAAAACTGGGCAGAACCTGGCTAAAGTGGCCTGTGACAACACCCAGAAATCCAGTATGCTGCTGGTGCGTAAACTTTACATGCTGATGCAAAATCTCGGCCCTCTGCCTGACGACGTATGCCTCAACATGAAACTCTTCTACTATGATGAGGGTAAATCTACGCCTGCTATATACTACAGACTGTACCACTCACATTAAGTGCACTGTTTGTCTCTTATTTCTCTTTTGTATATGATATTTTTAAAAGCATTTACTTTGCCAAACCATGGCAAAGTTGGCCTTTGATTTGGATCTATTTTAACCCTTATTCTGAAGCATTTCTTAATTTCTAATTTATCTTTTTGTTTCATTTTTTAACATTTTTGTAGTGATGCACCAATTCTGATTTTCCATGGCGATTGTTTTTGCAAGCAAACTGGCCGATTACGATACTGGTTGCATTTTTTAAGCAAATTTATTTGTTGTTTATTTGCTCTATAACGGGCAAACTAAAAAAATATCTAGCCATTTGAAATTAGAGTCAACCACTGCATTTTAATCATGATCCAAACAAAGATGATATAGCATGAGCAGTTGTTTTTTTAATTTAAGCAGTTGATTGTATAATTTCAAGATTTATAGCAAAAACAGAATGGTCTGAATTTAGATTTGTGAAATTATGCTACATAAGACACATGCACAAAACAAAACAGGCGGACTGCTGAAAATGCGAATTCACTCTCTGACAGTAGGAGGCGCTTATGGAACACCTGCGGTTTCTTTTGGTACTGCTAAACACAAAGCAGCACTGCTCTTAAGTTATAAACACTACTTTTTATATGGAGGTAACAGGAAAAGAAAATGCCATCAAAACTTTTCTGAAGAATGTTTCCCCTACCCCCAATTTAATATATATATATTTATTAATATATCCCTATATTTTGAGCATCATGAACAGTGAGCTTGCTGTGCCTGGTACAATATTAGCACTGCTGGTGCGTCTGTACTTTGCCACCATCTTTGGTGTGTCCCGTCTCTGTTCTGTCTTAATGTCATGTTAACAGACTTCATAATATTTCCACACAAATTACATTTTGGGAAATGATTGTAGTGCAGTTTTCTGTGTGCATGTCCGGAATAGAGATCAGCCAAAATAAAACTAATAACCCCTACCCGGTTCCGATTTATGGCTTTTCGAACGGTGCATCTCTACATTTTTGTTGAATTTTTACTTTGAAATATAGAGAATATTATTATTATTTTATTAAATATAATATAGTTGAATATTATGCAACATTTACTTTTGGCCCACAACCCTAGTGTCAAACTGTATTTGTGTTTCAGTGACCCCTCTGGAGTATCAGCCACCAGGCTTTAAGGACGATGACAACAGGACACTGATATTTGAGAGGGAACCAGTAAATCTGACCATGGGAGAGGTGGTCACACCTTTTCATAGCCTCAGAATGAACGTCACCACTGAGCGGAAGAGACTTGATCCGGTGAGATAAAGAAGCTAGGCGCCTACTGATCTGCATGGCAGAAAATATAATATCAGTCATGTAAAGAAGTGATCGATACTATACATGTATTTATGTGCGTTAACAGCCTGATGATGATGATGTGGAAGTATGCATGAGTACAAAATGGTCTTTGAAAATGTTTGAGGATGGGACAATGTCTGAAACTTCAGTTCAGCAGGTGGGGTCCTTTTAATAGTTAGCAGATATTTCCTTCCTTTTCTGCCTTAACATGAGAAAATATGAGTATTATTAATCTCAAATGATGGACTTATTTGCTCACAGGAGTTGATGACAAAGGAGAATGTCATCACTGATGCTGGCATTGAATACTCAGGTGAATGTTACACTCCGTGTCTGCCAGTTTAATGACATCGGCATGAACCTATTTAAGGCAATCACCACCAACTCTCAGCAACCATTATTCATGGTCTGTCACGTTTACAGAAACTCAGGAGAACTCACAACAGCCTCACAGAAACAGCAAGGAGGATCTTACAACAGATGTAAAGGTAGCGCTAAACAATTCCCCAAACTCTCAGTCTGCTCTAGTGGCCTGTGTATAATTATGTTTAATTATGTGATGTTTATTTCATCTGGTAAAGAAAACTGCTGATCTTAAAGTGGACGCCAGGAGAACCAGGAGTGGACGCATTTTTGAGCCTAAGGTGGGAAATACAATGCCCATGGCCCGTGTTTGTGTTGTCCTGTATGTTGGACTTGTATAACATTCACCAGAATTTTCACTGGAACTTTGTGAATATTTGTTTAGTCATTGAATTTAAATGCAAAATAGCCTTGCACAACATTTCTCATTCTGACAGCTCTAGCATGCGATCAGATCAGTTTGTCACTTTAAAACAGGTTATTCAAGCGTTCATGTTCCCCTTACAAAAAATAAGTATATTTCAAGTTCATTTTATGAAGTATACTTAAGTAAAGTTCAAGTATATCTTTAAGTATACTTTATGTAGCAAGTATAATAATATCAATGTGTGCTAGTAGTAAACTTGTAAGTGTACCTTTTTAATACTGCTTGGGACTAAATTGTCCCGCTCTTTAGTATATAAAAGCTTAACAGTAGCTTTCATTAAGTGAACATAGCATCACACTTATAGTTTACTATTTTTATATGATTTTCGCGCTTTAATTATACTACTATGTTCCTATTTAGGTATATTTTTTTATACTTGAAATATACCTTTAACTGTACTTGTACGATTTGATTTTGCCCTGCAGCTCAGGCTGGAAAACTGTACATATTTCTATCCTGCTTTTGTTACAAATTTGCAGGGACCAATCACAAACCGGCTTATCCACCTGGCGCGCTATTGGCGGGTTTAACACAATGATGGATAGAGAAGCGATGGATTGTTGGTCTGATTGGTTGAAGGACTATCCAATTATGTACAGACTACGGAGTCATTTGAACTATGCCCGTTGTTCACAACTCTTGTGCAGTAGAAAATACAGAGCAGACTTTTATAATCTTAAAAGATTGAGTTTAGTTTGGTAATAGCCAGACAAGAGAAAATCAAATTTTTTGTCCACGACTACGTCCAGACCAGATTCAGAACAATAATCAAAACACAGATGGAATAGATTGAGTCTATCAACACCCCCAAAGCTTCACAGTCGTTTCCTCTTAATGGTTTCGACAATTAATTTGGTAAAATTATGTAAAATAATTTGGAATTATGATTTATATGCTGTTTAATGTTTGATGATCACACTGTTTACATTTGCTTCTTCTTCACTTGTGTTTTGATCCTGAGAGTCTGTACTCTTTCAGAAGATGCATAATAGCGCCCCCTACCATATAACAGTGAAAACATGGATAGCCGAAAATTCCAAGAAGTCGTCGCTGCAGCCTGAAGCACGATGACGTACTGATCAGATCCAACACGTACTGGACGTGCATGCGCCGGTTGTTTCATTCACATTTTGATGACGTCCACATGCGCACGCCGCAGTTGAGAGCTTTGTGAACTCTGAAATACTCAAACCGCCACGCAAAAACAATTATTAATAACATGCTCACGTAAATCAAGTCACACGCTTAGTATTTTCCCTTGAATGTGTACTGGTTGTACCTTGAGGATTAAAATAACAGACAATTAGGCTACTTGACTCATTTTGCTTCCACTCAACAGCAAGTATGACCAGAATATGTTACAAGTTTTGTATGTATGTAGAGAGAAACTAGGATAACTTCAGCATCACGATGACTTATTCATCAATAATTACGTATTATTGATCAGTACTACTACTACTACACAGGTTAGAACATTTTCTTTATACAATATTGACCATACATGTCACTTAAGACCAGCGATACGCATTATAACTATAATGCACCGCATTATAACTATACGCACTCGCCATAACGAACCACCATCCAGTACGTATTAGATCTGATCCAGCTACGCCATCGTACAGGCTGCAGCGAGGAGTGTCTCAAAATTCAGTCAGTGGCGGAAAGAGTAAAGTAGATTTGAAGCAAATTCCTAGTGGACTAGTCTACACAAAAGAAACATCTGTTTTCTTTTTAAATCAATATTTTCAAACAATATAAGTTTGTAAGACAATATGTAAAAAAGTATTTAATAGGCTATGCTACTCAATAAAAAGACTACATAAAATCTACATAACAATAAATAAACACAACTACAAGCCTAGTATACTTAGAATACTTAATTATACTTTTAAGTATATCTCAATCAAAAGAGTACATGTATAGACAAATATACTTACATTTTTCTGTCAGTATAATTCAAGTATACTACTTGACAATTTTAAGTATATTTCTGAGAAGTACATAAATAGTAGACTGAAAGTATACTTTCTTATTTTTTGTTTAAAAGAAGTATACTAAGAGCACATTTGAATGTACTTCTTTTTTAAAAAGGGTTACCACAACTAAACACACTTCCTCTATCTCTGCAGATTTCTCAGTTAGAGTTCCCGCTAAGCCAAGATCCCCAGCCATGTGCCCCGAAGAGACGCAAAGTCAGTGTACCCAAATAACACTGACTAGTACACTCACAATATTTCCAGTACAGTCACACAGCAACATACTGACCCATGGTCCATGCTGTTAAATGTCTTTTGGTTTGATTCATTCAGTTGCAGAAAAGCTTTGTAAAACAGGTTTTATGTTCAAGGGCATATGATAACAACATGATGAGTGCACTAAGGAGTTTTAAATGGTGTATTTGTTGTTTATGTTAATATTCTATGAGGTACATTTGAATAGTCATAATTTGCTTTTAGTACCAGCCAGGAAGTGTTGGTAGCTTTGTTGTATTTTAGTCACTGTAGATAAGGTAATATTTAGTTATTCCACTAGATGGCACCATGCACATTGTGTGTTTGTATCAAAACATTGATTCCAATAAAAACATGCCGTTTTCTGTAGTGAAGCAGGAGTTTTTACGGATGTTCTTGAACCTGAACGAGTGGTATAATTAGATAAATAATGCACTTTAGGATATGTGTCTAGAGGGATGCAACATTTGAGATAAATTTGGCTTTGTTTCTTGATGCTGGTCAAGCAACACCAAAAGCTGGTGTGAAAGCAAAATTAGCTGTCTCTGATCAGTGACAAATTAAGTCCCAAAGACTGTTCCACAGCCAAGCCTGAAACTGCGGATCTGGAATTGGAGTTTGAGATGCTTTTGTCTCTGGCCAACTTCTTGGTACTTGTTACTGAAGGTTTCCTCTTTAGTTTGTGATGTTTAGTAAAATTTTACTTTGACTTGGACAACCAAAGTGACATACTAAAATAATCTATGCATGCAGACAAATTGATTTTGCACTGCTGTGACAATTTGTAAATTATATATATTTTAAAATATTATAAACTCTCCTAACAATTTTTTTTAATATGTTTTAATATTTTTTTGATCTTTCTGAATGTTCTCTGAAACAGGGAAAAACTTCCATGATTGATGTACAGATAATGTTTTTGTGCTAATGTTTTGAGAACATTATTGTTAACTTGAGATAACCCTCCCAGAATGTTAGCCAAAGACTGTTCCCTAAATCAATTATAACATATGAGAGGGTTTTTTTGCCAGCATTTGTTTTTAATCTTTTATTACACCTACTTGTGAAAAAATACACAACGACTGCATCCCAGTTCAAAGGCTGTAACCTCTCAATTGGGACGCAGCTCATATAGCAAAGTTTTTATTTGAAATCACATTCTAGATCTCCATGGTAACAATAATATTTAAGAAGTAGTCCCTGTTTACAACAGTGTTCACTTTATCTAGTTCCAGAATATTTGTTGGCTCATTGCCTGAGTGTACCAAGAAGTTGGCTAGAGACAAAAGTGTCTCAAACTCCAATTCCAGATCTGCAGTTTGAGGCTTGGCTGTGAAACACTGTCTTCAGGACTTGATTTGTCACTGATCCATTACAGCAGAAGCCCCTTCACCCTTTTGCTTTCACGCTAGAGCTTTCGGTTTTTGACATCATAGTTTGGTCCGTTTAGCATCTGCTCTTCCTTTTTGTACTCCACTGATGATGCAAACATATCGCAGTTTGGACCTAAAAAGTACAATGTAAAAAGAGACCTGTGGGGGAAGGGGGAGGGTAGGGGAATTATTCTCGAGTTTGGACCAAGCAATCGAACCAAGTTAGCTGTGTATCTATGTGTAGGGGGTTATATCACCCCTCAGGGCTTCTGGGCTTTGGACATTTAGCAGGGGACTGTGATCCCCTGACCTTGCCAGAAGGGTAGAAAATGTTTTGCTGCTGATTAGCAATTCTTCAGCTTGGCTAAACTTTTAGTGCAATTCATTTTTTTTAAAGGATGCCACAAGTTCACATTTTTATCTAAATACAGAGGATAGTTCAGTTTGATTCAAATTAATATATACAGCAAGAAGTCGGACATCTTCATGGTCATTGTTGTGTGTTTGTTTTTGCTTTTCCATTGTTTGTATCTGAAAGACTACAAAATTAAACATCAATGCAATTCGTTCATGTGCAATCATCATCAGACAGTTGATCACATATGGAAGAAAATTGCAACTTAATCTCTAACCAAACAGCAAAAACAAAGCAAAAGTTCAATCTTTTAGAATGGCTTCCACTTATACCATGTTGATTAGTATCCAAAACGTGAGATAAAATGCGTATTGACCAAGCTGAATTCATGCTTGGCATCGCTCAACATGACAGAGTGTTTTACACGCGTGTCCCTTCTGAAATAGCAGTGCCGTACACTTGACCTTGGGCTGGATGTATGTGCCTGTGAGCTGCGGACCATCACTCCTGTCAATGGAGTGTGTGTCTGACCTTGGGCTGTAGTAACAGACTTGGCACTGACTAATTTCAGCGCTGGACTTCATATCGACACTGCAATCGCTAATATGTTGGATGATAAATAACTATTGACTGTGAAGTGAATGGAGCTCCTGGACAGGACGGAGTGGCTCGCTAACGTGGACCTCGAATTGAATACAGAAGCTGCCCACCCATAGATCCAGGACCAGTGCTATCCGTCTTAAATTAGACTAGAACCAGCATTTGAAAATACAAAACAATATTTCGGGTCAGTATCTATAATTCACTTTTTTTTTGGCAGGTGAAATAGTAAATATAAGAGAGTTAGAGTGGCTGTTCAGGTAGATCTTATGTCCAAAAAAAACTTGTGTTTATACATGGAACATTTAATAATAATGATTTGATAATTTATTAAAAGATAATAATAAATTATTACAAAAATAAACATTTTCATGATGTTCCAAACATGTATGACTTTCTTTCAAACATCATTGGACCCAGTATTGACAAATATATATATATATATATATATATATATATATATATATATATATATATATATATATATATATATATATATATATATATCTTGTTTCCACAGAAGGAAGAAAGTCATTCAGATTTGGAATGATATGAATGTGAGTAAATGATAGTTCATCCAAAATCTCTTTCTATTTTAAACATGGCCCAGTAAGTGGTTATGTAATTTGGCCTGAGGTAAAACTTTGGTACCTAAATTTACACTGTGTACCCTAATGTGATAAACATCAACTATGATTAATTCAGCAATGCATCTGTGTGCTTTGAGAACAAAGCAAACCCAATGAGAAGCCACTCTTTAAACAAAATGTAGGCGAGCAAAATCTCATATCCTAGAGCCAAGAATTCAAGAAAAAAAAGAAATTCAAGGCACCGCGTCTGACAAATCTCCAGAATCCCGAATCACGCATCAAGACACAGCTCGTATTAGGATGCAGTGTGCGCGTCTGCTTCATAAAGTTTTGAAGTGTGCTGCCAAGTTCACTGCAGGCTCTTACTCTCACAACATATGCAGAGCGCTGGAGGCAGAGAAAACTTTCCCTCCATCACTCCTCTCTCCCACATGCCCGGCCCCACCGCGCCTGACTTCTGCCCCGGTAGCCGCTGTGCCTCTCCGAGTGGATGGGTTTTCATCTCGCAGGGATGCGAGGGCAGCCACTCCGCTCCCCCTCACACTCCTTCCCCGCGGAACACAGATTTACATTTGTACTGCTGCACAGTTCTCAGTACTGCGGGCGAACAGCCAAATCCATGCAGCACAGATAGAAACACAAAAACAGCTTGAGCGACTTCAGTCACGTCTCTAGAGATCGAGGACTCCTCAGTCTGGGATGACGGAAGTCTATGTGTGTAAAAAAAGATTTCTTTTTTTGCATTATCAGTAAACAATGTTCCCAAATGGAGTGAGTCAATACACTCAAATGTTTTGAATGCTGGCTATATTAAAAATGTAGATGTTTGCAATGTATTTGCGCGATATATATACAGTAACTAGTAATATAAAACTAATTTGACTCAAAAAGTCATACCGCTCAGTAATTCTTAAACTCACACTAGGGTGTTGCTGGGAGGACAGAGAAAAAGAAAGATGTTACCGACATCTAAATCATTTGAGTAATTTTTCTGAGCAGTGGCCATAAGCAAGGAAAGGGCCTTTGTCCTAGACCGCCTTTCATTTCCAGCACTGCAGGAATTGTGATGGCTGTGCCTCAGGGCAACAGAGGCACCTTAAGGAGCCCCACCTTTAAATCCACTGCCAGTGACTCCAACCGTGACCTCTAGCTGCAGGGATCCCTCAGGCCAGATTTAAACGAGCTCCCGCAGGTCCTCCTCCGTGCCTCGCTCTCCTTCACAAGCTCTTACTGAAGCGGTGCAGTATGGACATCCAGGCCATTGTGCTTTGTATAACAGTCAACGCAATGGCTGGACTAAACGGCCTTGCATTAGGTAAATGCCGTGTGGCTGTTCGCATATGCAGAGAGGGAGATGTGCGGAAAAATCAGTTGTGACATTTTCCGTGCTGGAAAAAGCGAATTTTGTGTGGGCCGCACGCAGCACAGCTTATGGCAATTCTAGTGCCGTGCAATGATTGTGAATAATACAGGCAAAGTGTCGTGATGGCTCTCTGTTGTTTTTTAAAGCGTGCCTTTTGACCAAAGAGGGAATTGTGACGAAATAGAGCCAGCTGTCTTTGTATCTCGCTTCTTCCTTTAATTTTCCTTCCCTTACACTATCATTACCACTATTATGGAGGCCATGAGAGACGCAAGGCAAAAGAGGCATACAATATCAGGTATTGATCCACACCCATCACCACACAGAGGGAAAAACATGGGTTCAGGGGCTGCACAATTCAGACTGGACAGTGCGATCGATAGGATGCTCTATCAGTCGTTGCCATGGCAACTCACAGAGCAAGGACAGAGCCCCAGCGTTTATTTACACCTGTCTCCTACTCCCTGCCACCTTTAGTGCCGTCTAAAAAGGGTTCACGTTTGGTGTATCTTATTTATTATGCCTTTTTTTGTCAATGCAATTTGCATTTGCCCCTCCCACACACACAAAAATGGATGTTGAAGTTGGTACACAATGTCTCATTGGCTACTATTTGCCTATTTGTGTTCTTTGCTTGGGACTTTACTTTGCATTGACCCCAATTTGCAGGTCAAGTAAACATGTTCAATGCTGCAGCCGTTGACTTGAAGAGGTCATAAAAGAGAGCCAGAGAAGAACAGGCTAAGGCTTTTTTTTCAATGAGCGCATGAGTGAGCAAAACGCTGCAACAAAGAGCAGATCAGCAGACAACTTAACACAAGAATCCTCTTAGACGTAATCTATGTGAATGCGGGTCACATTCAAGAAGTCAAGTTAACAAGTCATAACATAGAACATCTATGATGAAGTGAAATAACAGACACAGTAAGGAAATATACAGTCAAACCTAAATGTATTCAACATTTTCTCACATTATCACAGTTTATTCACTATAGTTTAGAAAATGGTAAAAAAAAAAATATGACAAGAACTCAGAGTCAGAACAAATTCATCTTGATAATGTCAGATAATTTTGATAGAAAGGTATGTAAATGGATTACAATCAACCAATCAGCTTTTAAATTTCAGTACACAGTTATAATAGCAAGTTAGATCTACCAATTACCAAGAAATGCTTCATTTTGTTCAGTCTGTGGTGTAAAGGGTCACATTAGCAATTAAAGAAAACACAAGGCCAGGTCAAAAGTTTCTGAAGAATTTTGGTCCCATATTTTTATACATTTTACTGGTAGTCCACTGTATGAAGAATTGTTGGGTATATGTCACAGTTGACTTTATTTAGATATCCTCACTTACATAAATGAACTGTTGTGTCCTGCACCCACTAGTTAAAAACATATATCTGGTGTCTGAATGATTTTTGGTTTGACTGTATAACACTCTTGTTAAAAATAAAGGTTCCAAAAGGTGGGTTTCACAGTGACGCCTTATTTAATTGTTCAAAGAACCCTTTTCCACTATAAAGATATTTTTGAAATGTTCCAAGGAAGTTCAAAGTTGTTCATAGAACCATCGATACCAATAAAAAAAACTGTATTTTTAAGAGGAGAAAATCTAAATCTTTAAAGAGTTATAAATAAGGATGCATCCAATTCCAATAAGCTGATAAACATGTACATTTTATGACTAATAACTGATAAATTGCTGTGTTAAAAATAAAACACTACAGACTAAAATCTTTTTAAATGCTACAAATGTTGGTGTTTTTAAAGATTAACTTAAGCAGTAGATGACGTCATGGTAATAAGCAAGCACAATTACATATCTAATATCAATGACAGATAAATAAATGCTAATATCAACCAATAACTGATATATTAAATCCCTAGTTAGATAAATATAGACTCCATTACTTAGATTGTGCGACAGAAGAGATATTTCGCCTCTGCTGTGTGTGTGTGTGTGTGTGTGTGTGTGTGTGTGTGTGTGTGTGTGTGTGTGTGTGTGTGTGTGTGTGTGTGTGTGTGTGTGTGTGTGTGTGTGTGTGTGTGTGTGTGTGTGTGTGTATGTGTATGTGTGTGTGTGTGTGTGTGTGTGTGTGTGTGTGTGTGTGTGTGTGTGTGTGTGTGTGTGTGTGTGTGTGTGTGTGTGTGTGTGTGTGTGTGTGCGCGTGTGTGTGTGTGTGTGTGTGTGTGTGTGTGTGTGGACTGGTAATCCCTACGGTATGGGGACAAAATGTCCCCACAAAGATGGCAATATCCAAATTTTTGTCCTTGTGGGGACATTTTTTTGGTCCCCATGAGGAAAACATCTTATAAATCACACAGGATGATGTTTTTTGAGAAAAGTAAAAATGCAGAATGTTTCCTGTGATAGGTAGGTTTAGGAGCATGGGAAGTGCAGGGGATAGAATGTACAGTTTGTGCTATAAAAACCATTACGCTATGGAATGTCCCCATAAAACATGGAAACACAACATGTGTGTGTGTGTGTGTGTGTGTGTGTGTGTGTGTGTGTGTTTAAGTGTGTAAGCATTACTGAGCCCATTTTGAACTCCCTATTGCAGTGTTAGGAATTGAGGTGAGCCCCATAACCTCACACACATGCACAGCTCTGACCGTCAACGCTCTCCCTACCCCCTTCAATCAATGATGATAGTTTCATGGCCTCTGGCTTCAGCTCCTGCAGTAGCGTGCATGTGTGTGCATGTGTATGTGTTGACTGTGGCCAGCCCTGCAGTGCCCATGGTGTGTGGGTGTGACCTATTGATTTATTGGGGTACTCAGCCCGGGTGTACTGGGTGCCTGGAGCTGTGGATCATTTTGTGTTTGACAGTGCTTAGAAGAAAATGAATTCTAAGAAGGAAATCAGGTGGCCAACCAAAGTCAGTCATTGCTAACTTGCTAATTGCCTCTCTGTGGGGTCTATGTGTGCCAGACCCGCTTCTTTTTTTTCTTCTTGTTTCCAATTGCTCTCATCCACACCAGGCTAGGCTATTTTTCTCTCACATGTATGTACACACACACTAGGAGGAATTCTGGAGGAGGAGAGGAGGTGGCGAGTCCACCCACACATTCCACCCCACCCCATTCTCTGCCTTTCACTGGCCAGGCCTAGGCAGTCTGGGGCCGTGTGTGTGTTGGGGAGTGTGTTTGGGAGGAGAACTAGTAGCAGCTGGCCTGAAGGGGCTGGCCTGAAAGTGTGGGCCACCCAGGCTGATGAGCACATAGTCACTCCAGCTGGGTCACACTGCTGTGTGTGTGTACAGAACGGCCTTTTCTTTTTGAATGGAGCGACAGTTGCCTAATCTCAGAGCATTTTTGCAAGCAGCTGGCGTGTTTTACCTTCATAAAATGTCCATAAAGGATCGCTAGTGTCATCGTTCAGTGGGAAACCACCAAAAACAATAACTATATTAGCATCCACACCAACAGATCATAATGTTCTGTTTATTATATGCGCACGCTGCTGTTATGTCTGCTGCTTTGAATGCCTGAACTCTCAAAGATTTTGATTGGCTGTCAACATTTTTGGCGTTTGTCAGCTGGAAAAAGTAATTCTGAAAGTCCTTCCAACTATATCATTCTAATGTTTTGTTGGTGTAATAGCAGTGGTGAGGACTTCCCAATTATTGTACAATTACAACGACTATTAAATCTTTATCGTTATCATCCTTGGTTTGAATGGGCCTTTTGAGGTTGCAGTATTCCTCTTCTTATGCCTGATGTCACGCATCAGCATTTCCGTGTCCAAAAGCTAACATACACTCACGGCATGCTGTAATACTACCGAAACTAACCTGTATCTCCCTACAAAAATCTCAGATGGCCAAGCAGTGATTCATCTTTTATGACTCATTAAAACATTGGTGCCTCGGATGCCGTGATATGAATAGATAGTGCTCATAACCTGCTGCTGAGATCATTTTCTCAATTTAAATGAGTAGAGGCTTAGACTCGGAAACCGTATTCCTTATGTCACGACTTAACAAGCGGATTAGGTCATCAGGGTCATAAGTTCTCATATTGTGATGCCTCCTGTGTAATCGAAAATGATGATTAAACTCCTCTTGAATGATGTCCGGCTGAAAGTGCGGTAAGTGAATTTCATCACATCACCAGCAGATTAAAATATAGCACAGATGCAGGCGAGGTGGATCTGTTTTTCATCCTTCTTTTCTTCTTCATCCCTCCATTCTAGGTGCTGCAGGCCCCCGATCAAAGCAGATTAATGCTGCATCTGCAACCGTCCATTCTTTGGTCGCTTTCTCAACCCCCCTCTTTTCATTACCTCCCTGGACGTGCTGCCTCGGACTGTTTAAGGTGATTGGATCGTGCCCATCCTCCCCTCATGGTCAGTTGGGGTCAGAGGTCAGTGACCTTTTCTTGATTGGATGAAATGGAATGGTCATCGTTGCCCTTTGTTGTCATTCAGTGGAAAACAAAGAAATGTCAGCGTCAAAAGTGTGCGGGGACAGTATTTATCCCTAACATGTTTTTTATTTTCATGCTGAGGCATTATATTTCAGTGTTTCCTGTGCATGTGCAAGCATCAATTTACAATGCTTAAATGGAGGCTTAATGTATACAGTATAAAATGATGCCATGACATAATTCTTAAAATGGATGACTGTAATTCTGGGAATGTATATTAACGTTTCTTGGAGTGTGTGTAATATCTGCGATAGCCCCTGGTCTTTGACCTCTGACTACTAGGCCTCTGTTGCTAGGTGACTAGCACATTTCTGATGGAGGTTTGGGTTGTGGGGTGACAGTGTAAAGGGGGGGTCAGGGACAGTGGTCACTCTAAACCTCCCTTGGGACGCTCACACAAACACACACACACGCCGAACTCGGAGAGAGCTTTGAGCTGAAACACAAGCTTGCATCAGTGCCAGAAATATGATAGGGCTACTGTCATATCAGAGATTTCTGGAACATGGCACTTAGGCTTTTTCAATTAGTCATTAATAATTCCAAGCATGTAAATAAGCCACATTTGATAGGTAAAGCTTAATGGTACTGTAAATGTAGAAATAAGAAAACTTGTCTTGTGCCTTTTACTTAAAGGGATAGTTCACCCAAAAATGAAAATTCTGTCATCATTTACTTGCCTTCAAAACATCTTTTCTCACCTTCATATCTTTTTTTTTGTGTTCCGCAGAAGAACGTCATACAATGGCATGAGGGTGAGTAAACGATGACAGAATTTTCATTTTCAGAATTTTTTAGATATCACATTAAAGGAATATTCTGAGTTCCAAAAATAAATATATATTGCCTTGTTCCTCTTTAGAAAAAGAAAACGAAGAAAAACACTTACAATGGAAGAAAATGAGACCAATCTGTAAACATTAAAAAAAAAACATTCAAAAGTATAGCCACAATATGTTAATTATATGCATTACTAAACATAAGTTTAAAGTTATTAGTTTTTTGGGGGTTTTGTTACAACAAGCCCTAAAATGACTAAAAATTACAATAACAGGTTTTGACAGAAGAATTAATCTAAGTGCTTTTATAAAATTATAAGCTTCAAATTTGCCCCATTTAGTTCCACTATAAGTTCTTTACCACAACACTGATTTTTGCTTCTTTTAAATAATAAATGAATTACTAAAAGAAGACACATGTCAAATGTACTTGTGTGTATGTGTGTGTCAAGCAGACACAAACAGTCAGTCAACCCAATGCAAACATAAGAGAACTTTGAAGTACTCTGCTGTTGCTGTTGTTATTTTGTGCTTCATTTGTATGATTGTGCAATGGAAATGCAGGCAGAATCATGTTGAAGTTTAAGTTCAGTGTTGTGAGGAAGAGGCAGGATTTTTTTGCATTGATTTAGATTGTGTGTGTGTGTGTGTGTGTGTGTGTGTGTGTGTGTGTGTGTGTGTGTGTGTGTGTGTGTGTGTGTGTGTGTGTGTGTGTGTGTGTGTGTGTGTGTGTGTGTGTGTGTGTGTGTGTGTGTGTGTGTGTGTGTGTGTGTGTGGTCCAGGTAAACCCTATGTTATGAGGACAAAATGTCCCCACAAAGATGGTATTTTTGGTCCCCATGAGGACAGCTTATAAATCAGACTAAATTATGTTTTATGAAACGTTTTCTGTGATGAGTAGGTTTAGGTTTAGGGTTAGGGTGAGGGGATAGAAAATACAGTTTGTACAGTATAAAAAAGTATTATGTGACATGTAACATGAAAACACAACGTTTGTGTGTGTGTGTGTGGGGGGGGGGTAATCAACATTATGCGACAAATGCTATTGATTAAGCTTAACTTTTATTGAACAGAATATTCCTTTTAAAAAACTTCGCATTTTATCCTGTATCTAAAAAAATGCATGCTACATATAAAAAACACTTTATCTTTAGAGGAATGTACAATCTAGTTTCTTTGATCTGGCAGCACAACATGCAAACAGTCAAAGTCAACCAAATGCAAACATAAGAGAACTTTGCTATTTACACACTGCAAAGAAACTAGCATGAAGTAAAAGCAGGACCACAGGTCTGCAGAATGTCAGCTTTAAAGTCCATTCAGTGTTTGCATGTGTGTTTAATGTTTTTCCCCCCTGTGCACTTTCTTCTGTGAGGGAATTCTCTTCATCCTCTGCCATTTTTCTCTTTCCACCCTTTTGGATTTGGCCATTTGTAGTAGAAGACCTTACCCTGGGGTGAGGAACACACATACTCAATAAGAGATATTTTTACTCTTGGTGTTGATGTTAGAAAACAAATGTATCAATTTGTGCTTTGATACGGGGCATTCCTT
The DNA here is from genome assembly GCA_023029165.1 of Gobiocypris rarus. Classification (NCBI taxonomy): domain Eukaryota; kingdom Metazoa; phylum Chordata; class Actinopteri; order Cypriniformes; family Gobionidae; genus Gobiocypris; species Gobiocypris rarus. The sequence continues at coordinate 25,801,360 of CM040926.1, read as the reverse complement.
TGTGTATGCAGATCGCTCACATTTAATAAAGCAAATGCTTGAATTCCCTCTGAAATATCCATTTCAAATCTTCATCAGATTCCTTAAAGATACCAGTAGACAAATCACTGGAAAACATGATTGAACTAAAACTAAAGAAAGTATTCTTTCTCGCATAGTAGTTATATTTATTTCTGCTGATTATTTAGCCTCTGTGATTGTATAGGGTGTGTATGTGTGTGTGTGTGTGTGTGTGTGTATGTCAAAGAGAGAGGGGAGGGAGGCTGAGATGGTATCAATCGCCAGGCCATTGAACGTATTGATTAGTTACCTTTCTTATTAACATGCTGATTAAAAAGAGCAGGAACAGAAACCGCATCTAGCCACACACACACCGAGACAGGGAAGACACCACATCGCCCGGCAGGAAAGCAAAATGGATACAGGACAAACTGTGTGGAAATTGATGGACACTGAGGGGACTTGCAAAATGGGGGATTTCTGGGGAATGATGTCTTATGGTAAAATTGAAGATGTGATGGAGAACATGGATGCTACCATCCGCAGAGATGAACGGAGAAAGGGGAAGAGGGGAAAAAAATGGAAGACAGAGGGGCAGGGAAAAGGATGCTAACCGACTGCAAGGCAATTTCAGACCCTCCACCCACCCACAGAGCATCTATTAGACTGGATATACCCTTGTGCAGAACACACGTTCTTATAAACACACATACAATGCTGCGAGACCTTCACACTCACAAGCTCACAAGCTGAGAATGTGTGACTCTTCTGCATGGACAAAAAGCAGATTGTTGTGCTTGCATATAGATGTGTATTTACATTGTGCAATGCATGTGGTTGTTTGAAGTACTCTGCTGCTGTTGCTGTTGTTATTTTGTGCTTCAATTGGAATGATTGTGCAATGGATATGTTAAAGTGTATGTTGTGTTGTGAGGCAGGGGCAGGTTTTTAAGCATTGCTTTAGATTGGAAATGGCTGCTGCTGTATTTAATTCTGCTACTTTTGATTGGGGGAAGGCTTTGCATCTTAAATAACTAAAATCTAACGCTATTTTATTATTATAAATTTTAAACTCAATTAAAATGTTGTTTTAATTATTTTAAAACTATTCCAATGTTCTTTTTTTATTCCAAATTGATTCATCTGAATTGCATCATGCAATGTTGCGTCAAAAAAATGCTAAAATGCTGTACTTGTATTAATATGTCATTTTATTAAGTTCAGGCGAATTTAAACGCTATGCACTATGTAAAATATTTAAAAATCTTTTAGCAATTTATATTAAACATGCTGTATTATATATATGGCCAGTTGTTAGACTCCGATTGCTAATAATTCACAATGGTAATAATAGATTGCCATCCTGCATGTTGGCTGCACGCCCACGTTTCCCAATCGATAAACAGAACCAAATACACGGGCGCGCGCCCATTTGAATGCGGCTGAACACTTGCTGTGGCTCAGAGGTTAAATCGTAAAATCATAGAAAAGATTATCCTTTAACACTGTGGCTGAGTTTGTGAATGTGACTAGTGAAACCTTACTGAAAGCTGAATATGAGCATGACCTTAATAATAACTCAGCAGACTCCCCTAATACAGTCTTGTCTCCATATTTGTGAGAATTATAAATCTCTCTCAGGGTTTGTCTGAAAACGGTTATTTTCATATAGAACTTTTATAATAAATACCTTTACATAAACAAAATAGGCTAACTAGCTGTATGTAGGCCCATAGGTAGGCCTTTAATATATTTTTCTTCTTTATGTAATTATGAATTCTAGTGAAGAATTTATTCTCCTTATTGATTGACCATTAGGCTTGCCGGACAAAGCATTAAGCTGTATGTACGGCATGATCATAATAAATTATTTTTAAACAAAATAATGCATCCAGTAGACATAAATGCCGGTATGAATATGCTCTTAGATGTAGGTAAATGCTCTGTAAATGTAAAGATGTAGGCCTATTTATACATAGCTAAACTTCCTGGTATTTTTTTTTCTTTTTTTTCAATTAAAAATAGAGATTTACGCTTCAACTTTAAACAAGTTTAAACTTTAAAACTCGAAATCAGACAAAGAAAGTTAAATGTAGCTTACCACGAGATTCTTCGACACCAAAGATAATTAATAAATTCCTGTACTTTTTTCTGATGCAGTCTGTTAAACTGATCTTCCAGAAAATGAAATAATTAAAATAATAATAATTATTTGAAATATTTATTTATAGATATATATATATATATATATATATATATATATATATATATATATATATATATATATATATATATATATATATATATATATATATATATATTATTATGAAATAATCCTCAGCTAGAAGTTGTGATTGTAAAGTTGCAGTGAACCATTAGCTTGTCCGCGCACAAAGTTTTATTTTTCATAGGATTTTATTTTTCTGTTTTGTGGGCCTGCTCTCCGTGAGGTTCGGGCATGTTAATTGAGTTATTGACTTTTTTTATCGATCGAGTTCTTTTTATTATTCACCATGCGTCCTATTATTTTTTGACGAAATTAATTTCTTTAGCCCCTTTATATATTTCGCATCTGAATGCACGTTTTAGGTTGCAGGACGTTATTATTTTGTTACATTTATTCTTTTACTACTGGCCTGTGCTTCCGAAGCTAAAAATATTAAATACTGATTTAAAATATTAACACTAAAACGAGACAAAAACGTATGATAACAAATATTGCTGAAATGTCAACAACGTGTCTCACAGTTGGTGGCCTATTCTTACTCACTTGTCAAATGTATGAAATTGGTTACATTTAAAAATAATATTTGTAGGTTAACAGTAGTAAAATATTTGTATTATTCAGCTTGTTGCACAATTTCATGAATTGTTTTCCACGAGGGATTCATCACAGTGCATTAGCAGATTTGAGTTGCTTTTCATTTGTTAAATTGTTTATGGTTTTTAAAAAGGGCTTTAATTAATTGTAATATTTTTTCAGGCTCTATATGATATTGCCAAAGCGCTGCATTCAGAGGACAAACAGATACACTTGGATGGAGATGAAAAACTAGATTTAACAAATTACAGCCTACTCCTGCACAAACCTTTTTAAAACCCGTATTATTTAAATAATTGTTCAACGGTAACTGCAATCAGGCTAGAAATATTCAAACACTGACTAGCCTACTCTCCATGTTTCTATGAAATGTTTATAGAAATATGTCTAATGTTATATGAAGCCGTCGTGTTTCAACAAATGTATTGCGCTGTGTATGTCTTTTCACAAAATAAAAGAACTATATATATATATATAGGCCTATATATATAATATTCCGACACAAAGGTTTCAAGAACGATACAAACAAGACAGTTTGCAAATGTGATCAATAGCATTTATCTCCATGAGATTTATCAGGAGGCCGAAATCCCAAGCATGGGGAAAACGGATCTGCCTATAGGCTACCTCGAAATGCAGATTACTTTTTGTGTTGCATTGAATTGCAAAATTATTCCTTAGAAACAATGTGTGTGTGTGTGTGTGTGTGTGTGTGTGTGTGTGTGTGTGTGTGTGTGTGTGTGTGTGTGTGTGTGTGTGTGTGTGTGCATTTTGCAGAGTCCAATTTATTTTTTTCTGCAAAAATTGTGGTTCTGTCGCATGTCCATCATTTTATTTATTCAGTTTTACGCATTTAGGCTACGACATAAAATACACTGAATTGATGTTATATACTGAGTGATATGAGCTAATTAACACCGTCTCTACGGCGTCTCAAAGACAAGATAGTAACATTATGATGTGAAGGGGTTAAACTCCGCAATAACTTTCTAAGAACACACACTGTTAGTATCTGTCTGCTTAGCTCTGTACATTTAGCCTCATGTACGTGTTAACCTGCAGGCCTCTTGATACACACCACTCGGGAGGAGGACGTGGCTCGACCAAAGGCTCAAAGAACTCAATAGACAGGTATAAATAATTTACTAACTCGCTGGCCGCTGTTTTGATTTCCACGGTTTGTTTTGAACAATGTTTGATCATTGATACGTGTCCCAGACAGAGAAAGGGGAAAGAATATGTGAATAATAATCTGAATTGCCTTACATGTTGCCGAATTTATAGCTCACAGATAAACTCTCTCTAATTCATGCAAAATCTTAGAAATTATATCCTATTAAAATAATATAATAAACCTTTTTGATTCCCCGGGGGGGAATGTATAGCCGAAATGTCACTGTTCCACAAAGATGAGGATAGCTAATGATGATCATTGGCTATTGTTTATCTAGCTATATTATTATTTTTAATGTTTTCGTGGTTGAGTTGAGTTAATGTCACGAGTCTCCTGAGTTTACTGACACTATTGAATTTTCACGCTATGCTGCATTTTCCCTATGGCCTAAAAATGCACAACAACATTTTTATAAGGTTTGAGGGAAATTATTATTATTATTTACTATTATCAGAATTACAAATTATGAAGGGTGTAAAGGGTTATCAGTGGACTCTGAATCGGGTTGCTTTTATTCGAGTGTTCTGTCTTCAATCGGGCTCTCCAGCCGCAGTGAGTGAACTTTCACCTCGACCCTCAAACAGACCTTTTTTGCGGTAAGAGCTGACCATTTTACCTCCAGCCACACACTCTCCGCACGCACACACACACACACACACACACACACACACCCCTCCCTCCCTCAGCCCTGCTCGGCGCGGATCGATAGTGCAGCATCTGCTGCGGGAAGACAGCGGTCCCACATCGCACTGGAAAATTTTTCAAGCGCTAGAATTGCTCATCTCTAAAAATTAAACTGACAGACAGATATGATTAATATTCCAAGTTTCAAACACCTACTCACATCAGCTCCCATCTCCCTCTCTCTGTCTGACGCACACAAACTCGCAGCGCATTGAATTGCGTTTTTTAATGGGAATGTGACAGAAGTGTAATTTTGTTGTTTATTAGGTCGCGTGTTTTAGGAAAGGGTGTACTCTCAGAAATAGGGTCATAGGTGCGCATTGGATAGATCAAGTGCATTGATCTTGGTTAGCACTTCTGTGATTGAGGAGCAAACTCTTATGTTAATTGTCCACTACAGGGTAAGCTGACAGCTGATAAGAACCGCTCTCAGTCCCTTTGCTTCAGTTAATTGCCTTTAGCTTGGGAAAATAAAAATGTAGTTAAGAGTACATAAACGTTTTGCCCTTTTAATTGGATTAAATTGTGTTCGATGCATTTTCATGTTTATTTTTTCCCCTAAATTTATTATCAACAAAAATAAACTTCTCGAGGGGCCGTTAAAGGTCACGTTAACAGTAGAACGAAATACAACAAATAATATACAAAATATCAAATTTGATATTTGGCTTTAAAACGTTGTTGCGCGTATTTTCAATAGCCACAGCAAATGCAAAATCGCGTTGGCTTGAGGAGGTAACCATAGCAACAGTAGGGAGTAGGCTACTAAAATCCTTAATTGACCGAAACACATTGCTACTAAATATCCATCATTTTATTCAATATTTACATTACAAATGTATGACAAAATACTTGTGTTTTGTTGATGATCTGTGATAGGTGCACCAGCAGACAATTTGGGTTCCTTGTCGAGAAACTCAGCAGATTGCGCCCTAAAATGTTCTTAATTAATTATTTTTTTAAGTCAACTTACTCTGTAATTCTATATAATTCGAACACTTGTCACGAGCCCCACCTAAGACAATGGCTTTTTGAGGTCCGCAGGAGGGAAGGAGTTAACGAGGGTTGTAAATTCACCCCACATCTGTCAGATTTTAAGAGTGTGACGTACAGAGGAGGGGGGCTGGGGGAAGAGAGAGAGAGGAGAGAAAGAGTTGGGGCCGAGATCGATGAGGATACAGAAGGGCAAAACCACAGAGATAATGACAGCGACGGAGCGCGATGCTTAGACATAGATCGGCGAATATTTTTGATTGCAGCATAGCGAAATCCGGACATCGGACAAAATCATACGGCCTTACGCATTATTTGCGTTGCATCCTCCACAGTTGTGGTCCAGCGAGAGAGAATCTATAGCGGATAACGGCGGTGACGGACCGGACCGAGCCATTGCTTCTTCTTTTTTTTTTTCTTTTTTTTTGAACACCGAAATGTGCTGATGACACACAAAAGTCGCTGTTACATAAAACCGATTGTTGGGTGATTGTAAATTCGGATTTTTTGCAGGTGTATTGAATATCCTATCTCATTATCCGCTTTTGATTGTGTTTTGGAGCGGCTGATTCGCTTCTCTCCTTCCAGTCGGATAAGCTACGTTGTTAGGTAAGAAATTCTAACTTAATTCTTTTTAACCTGTTTTTAAACCTTGATATGATTGTTTGGGTTAGTTTTAAGTAATTGTAATAAATAGATAGCCTATAATAAATAAGTATGCTATTAATAGACAAAAAGTTATTACTTAATAACGGAATTAATCATTACGGTGGTTCAAGTATTTTAATAAAAGCGGAATATATCATCAATAACAAATCAGTGATCATGGTCCTCCTGTCTCTTTTTCAGCGTTGGTCATCAAAGCAAAAGCAAGACTCACATGGATAAATACAGATGCATTTATGGAACACAGAATTTGCTTGCATGACCAAAGATGGTGCCACTGTGGTGAAATGTTTCTGAGAGTACACTGAAATCAGATTTTGAAAAATAAACAGCATCAGGAACTGTTTTTATATTATATTACAGTAACCACACACTTGACTGTTAGAAACACACATCAGCTGGAATTTAAATAAGAAGCGGAGTAAGGAAGGTAACGACATGGATGGCAATATGGGTGAGATGTCCGTGCACAGCCACGTAGAGCTGGCGCACAGTCAGGACAGCCGAGCCATGCTGCACTCTCGCGATCTCACGGCTGCTTTCCCTCGTCCCTCTCTGGGAGGCCCCGGCATGGGCCTGGAGTCCGACCACCAGAGCTCTGCGTATGACCACAGCATGGCAACTCTAGGATATGGTAGGGATGCACCAACTAGCTGTGGTAGCACCTACACCACACTGACACCCCTCCAACCCTTTGATGACAAATTCCACCATCATCACCACCACCATCCCTGCCTGCCCGTCAGCAACGTCATCGGCAGCTTCACTCTCATGCGAGAAGATCGAGGTCTAGGAGGAAACTACTATGCGTCGTATGGAAAAGAGTTTGGTTTGGGACAGGGTCTGTCTCCACCTCTGGGCAGTGCGGGCCTGGAGACCGCCATGCATGGCTATGGAAGCCTGGGAAGTCAGAATGGACACAGTAGCCAGATGCTTCCAGGTGGCCATGAGGTCCATATGGGCAGCAATGGAGGTAACATCTGTCGAACAGCGTCAGACTTTGTGAGGGAGATGTCACCACCCTCTTTGGGGGGCGAGCATGGGGTCAGCCACCAGCTAAACAAAATGGAGGCCCATCAGCACACTCCCACCTACCACCCCCATATATACAACCAGAGTTATCAGCACCACCTCCCTAGCCAACAGGCCTCCAAGCTTGGGGAGCTCCCTTCTTTATCCCCTTCCTCCTCCGGCTCCAGCCTGGGAAGGGAGGGCATGCTGGCTGGCTCACAGAATGGTGGCGGAGGGGAGGAGATCAACACTAAAGATGTGGCTCAGAGAATCATCACTGAACTGAAGAGGTACAGCATCCCACAGGCCATTTTTGCAGAGCGGGTTCTGTGCAGGTCTCAGGGCACTCTGTCAGACCTGCTCAGGAACCCCAAACCTTGGGGGAAACTCAAGTCTGGCCGTGAAACCTTCAAGAGGATGTCCCGCTGGCTACAGGAGCCAGAGTTTCAGAGGATGGCCTCATTACGTCTGGAAGGTAAAACACTATGGCTTGTTGAGTTGATTTGTAGTAGAAATTTATTGTTGTTGTGAAACAGAACAAATCCCCAAAATTAACAAGTCGATCTGGGCAAGTATTGTTAAAGACAATGACAAGTGGTATATATATGATCAACCACAAACAAAATAACATTTCCATTACTGTTACCACAGATACAGCATTATTTTTCACTAACAATTGATCAAATTACAGTTAAAATGAACATACAAATTTGTTGCAATAATGCTAAATAAACATTTTTGAGAGATATTACTGAGAGATTTCACCTCCAACCCAATGTTCTTGCCGTGTTACAATGTTTTGACATTGAAGAGGCTGAAACTTTAACTGTTGTCCAAAGCACACAAAGAGATCCAGAGAAAAACAGTAACATGAGAATGGACGATGGTGGGGGGGTGGATGGGCGGTGCGTTTGGCGATGCAGGGATGGGGCGGTTTTCAAAATGTCGGCTGGCGTGCTGCAGCAGCCATTGAGGATTGTGGGGTGGGAGACAAACACAGACACGCAGATTCACCCGAAATCTTTCCGAATCCCAAGCGATCAATCACCTAAGCATGAAATACGCTTCAGAATGAATTATTCTGCTTGCATTACCACTACAGATATTGATTGGTGACCACTGTGCCCTCAGTCGTAGGGGTGTTCCATGCAACGAAATACATAGAATCAATCAATGCCCTGTTGGCCTGAGTGGTACCGTGTCCTGCTGTTGTTTTTTTGTGGTAGTCGCATAGACATGCCATTGTGGAAATCTTCGTGATTGGCAGTAAAAAGTTCATACAGGACGGTGAATGTAAACGCTGTTTTGTTGTTGTTTTCTTTTTGCGTTGAGTTGTTTTTTATTTTCATGCATAATTCAGGCTTGGATTATTACTCGGATTATTTTTCCTACATTTTAATTGATATTGACTGTGAATTTTCTGTTGGCCAATTACTATTTGATGGATTTTTTCCTGAGGCTTTTTTTCACAGCTTCTGTGCACAAAAGCATAAGTGGACACCTCTGTATTTCCCTATATAACCCACTTTCCATGAGTGTTGACTTTTCTCACCATGCCCTTTGTTTAATTACTAGCTGGTATTGATTTCCTTGGGAAAGCAACGCAGAAGGCTCCTGCACACACCTCCTGTGAATAAGACGGCATGAGCAAACATTAGAATGCATGCGGCTACACGCCTCCTCTCTCAGAGGCAGCAGGAGTTCAACTTACCGACACATTTAATGATGATTCAGCTTAATGCAGTGATTTTTAACCAGTATTTACACAACAAATACCCATCCTTTTAAAATCCATCAGCACTTTTCAGATACTTGTTAATGGGAGGCTAAAACGATGACACTTTTCTTTTTACGAGCTTTCATGCACATTGCAAACAGAGCTCACACTGCATTCGTTGTACTAACAAAACTCATTTTTAAATATAATAATACCTAACATTCCTATCCAGGTTTTCCTAGATATCACAAATCTATTCTCAGTTTTTCCTCAGGTCTTTTGTGTGGATGTGTTCTGTTTGTTGTGTCTGTGTGTTTTCGCAAACTGGCTGAGCTTTGATTGGGAGAGAGATGAACAGAGAGAAATTCAGTCGCAGGGCAGGGTAGAGATCATTACTCTAAAGCTCGGCGTTCGGACAGCATTGGGATTTCACACACAGGCACTGAAGCCTAAAGCTCTTGTCTTAAGGAATCAGAGATATAATCGGCCTAAATAGCAGAGGCTCTTTCACCGATGCTGTTACTTTTACATTTTTAGGCCCAAACTATTTTTATATAAAATTGCATAGTTACGTCTAGATCTCTGTCGCCCTGCAGAGATTGACAATAAATGTTGTTTGGCACGCAGAAGCTCCCCTTTCATCCAGCACTAAAGGGGTTAAAGCTCCTCTATAGGTCGGGGAGTCTGAGCAGCACAGATTTAATCAATAATTTCTATCAGCCCGTGGCCGAAAAAAAATCAGCAGGGGGTGGAGTAGGCAGGGAGTACGGCCGGGGGAGAGGGGGTGATAGGCAATTGGGGGGTGGGGGTGGTTTATGAAAAAGGCTTTCGATCACGTTTCAGCTACATGAGACAAGTGGTATACATCATGATTAGGGCCTGCTCCCACGATCATAAGAACTCTATGGGGGGATGTTTATGTCTGGGAGTGTGGTGCGGAGCTCAGGATTTATAGCATGGTAATTCCTACCTTTTACACATGATTACAACATCAGGAAGCATTTAGTTAATGGTCGCCGCTGCACTGGCGAAAGCAGGTGGGGCCGATCGAGAGGATCGGGAGTTGTTTAAATATGAGACAGAGGTAAAATGCTGAAGTGAAACATTAAAATGTGCATTTTGAGGGCAACAGACTTTCTGGATGTTTCATTTCCTCTGGTTTGTTCGCCATCTATTGTATTTGTGTTTGATATAGATGGTTATTGTTCAGCATGCTTACAGTCTTTCTCCTTATCGCTTAATCTCCCTTATCCTGAATTTCCACTCAGGGATCAATAAAGTACATTTATCTATCTATCAAGTTGGCAGTTGTCTGATAGAGACTCTCTATGGTTTTCAGGCAATATTCTGGTCAACACCCAGCACGGTATTTAATTAAGCCGTATATTATATGACAATAATAGCTGTATATGATAATTATTTAAACATAAAAATGCAGAGTGTTGACAACATTAGCACTAACTGATCTTTTGCATCTTTTTCAACTGTGCAGGGCTGCTCAGTTTCATTTTACGTGCAATGTTTTCCATTTTAAAGATTTATATTTAGCCTTTGACTGTAATTTCCAGATTTTCCCCCCCCCGCAAGCAAGAAGCAAACTTAATCATCATCCCTCAATCTGGTTGCAATGTTCAACATTTAAAATGTCGAGATCTTTCAAGCTTGAGAATTTTTTCAACTTTCAACCATATTTTCCACTTGGTGAAACTGTGAACCGTCACTTGCTCATCTTTTTTTATTGCTTACAGTTTGAAACCTTTTAAATATTTGATATTATTGTTAAAGACAAAAAAGCTACTTGTTAAAAATCTACACTGAAACAGACTATTTTTTCTGCTATTAAGAAAGCGTAGAGCCTATTAGATAACAAAGATAAATTGCTAATAAAGATGAAAAGACCTATTTAGATTTTCAGGTCTCATGAGTAGACTAATGTTTTTCTCTCTCGTCTTTTTTCCCCAGCTTGTAAGCGTAAGGAGCAGGAGCAGTCCAAGCTAGAGCGCAACCAGGGGCCCAAGCGTACCCGGCTAGTCTTCACAGACCTGCAGCGTCGCACTCTCCTGGCCATTTTCAGAGAGAACCACCGACCGACCAAAGACCTGCAGATCACCATCTCTCAGCAGCTGGGCCTTGAGCTTTCCACCGTAAGCAACTTCTTCATGAACGCTCGCCGCAGAAACGTCAACCGCTGGACCGAAGAGGGCCGCCCATCCTCCACCGGCTCGTCGGGGTCCAGCACCGCATCTCCAGCTGTTACCTGCTCCACGGCATGATGGGAAAACGAGCTGTTTTCCACTCTGCACAGCACAGGTTTACCTGTAGCTTCTAGAGTTTTTAATCAAGGGTGTTTTTGTATACAAATCAACAGCATATGAAACCAAAGATGAAGTCTTTAAGAGGGTGATGTCCGCAATGTCTAGATGAGACAGGATTTGATTGTAGTTTTAGCGTTGATTATTTTAGCTTTATTCGCGAAGGACGAGCCCAACACATCAGGGCTTATGAAATCATTCACGAATCAGCATATTGAGGGTTATGAATAGATATGGAAACCATTTATTTTGTAATTCGTTACAGCGTCTAAAATCAGTGCAAGTTCCAAATGTTTCTGGTTTTTCTTGTTTTTGTTGATTGTGACAGACGGCAAGTCAGTGGCAAAATGATATTTTTAGGGTTCTCGAGAGAGACGATTTTGCAACAAATGGACAATTAATGACCAAAGAAACAAAGGATGCAAGCGAATATTTCAGAGATTCCTTTAAAGGGAAAAACTACTGGACAAAGAAGCTGAAACCAAAATATGAAAATTTTTCGAGAGCTCGTTTTCTTTTTATACTCCTTCGTTACGAAATGCACAGGATGGTGTCGCGTCCAGACAACATGAGGAAGAACTCAAAACAAGGTGGTGGGGGAAGTGCAGCCGTGACACTTTTTGCAACAGATTTTAAACTTGTTGGTGAATTTCTGCTGACAAAATGGCTGCATAAAGAATCCAGAACGCTCTCTTCTCTTGCAAAATCCATCCGATTTCAAAAATGATTTCTTAGATGTCACACTAAGGATGGAGAAATCTGTTTTGTTTTTTTTGTACAAATTTCAAGCACACAATCTGGCCGATGGCTGTTCGTACCGGAAAAAAGCTCAAAATCTCAATGACCCTGATGAAAAATGCTTACAAAAAGCTTGAATTGAATATGAACTGAGAACCACTTTGTGTATTTATAATTATTTATGTATTTATTTCTAATCTTCTAGCTATTTATTTTATTTATTCGCTAGTTACCGTCAGTATTTATTTCACTGAGTGTTGTTTGTGTGTGAAAAACGACCCTGTCTCTGATAGGAGTCCCAATACCAAAGATGATATTTGTCCTCCCTGAATGTTTCCGACGTTTCTCATCTCCTGACCGCTGTGTTAGTATCGCGATAGCTAGGCTGGCGTACCCATCTATGTTCCTCATTCACACGTGCTGCATGTTTAGACCCTTTAGGCCACAGCCTGACTGAACAGATCGAGACTCAGCGTGATCGCAAAACGGCACACAAGTGACTGATGTCGAGATGCTTCTATATTTAGGCTGTGTTGAACTGTGATCTCCTCACTGCAGTCCACATTTACTGTACGATCATACATGCTGCGCCACAGTCTCTCGGGGTGGGCCGTCGAGGGAGAGATCGTCCCCTTTTCAATGCTCTTTCTCGTTCCCCTGTGTTTAACCTTTGCAGGGCATGTAGTGAGGCCCCTTCCCAGCACGCACTTGAAAGAGGGCCCATGAAAGAGGCCATCGACTTTTGCCTACTTCAAAGAGGCCCTTTTTATCTGTGTCCTCTCGGCGGCTGGGGCCGATGCTTGGTCGGGCCCATGGGCTTAGGGCGTTCACCAAGAGGGGTGGCAGATCAGAGGCTAACTGCATTACTGAATCACTGCGAGGAAGGGGAGGGGTGGAGAATGGGAGTTTGGGGATGGGAATTAAAGTTTAATGAGCAACAATTGTAAGCGTGCTGCGTGCAGGGCAAAGGGTGTCAGCTTGTGTGTCTTAACTCTCCAGGTCACCCTGTTGCAGTGCTAGTAGTTTACTGAGCCTCTCTTTTCGTAGAGATGTAAGGATATAGGTTATTAAAATGTGCAAAATTACAGCGGTAGATGGTTAGAGATCACTCGACGACCTGTAGCGTCACGAGGATCACGTTTAGCAATCATGGCTGACGTAAGTTAGTGTTTGGCTCCGCCTGGTGGACACTTTGTTCACACAGACGTATTGTCAATGAAGTAAGCCACTTATAAATCGCGGTATATTCTCGTCGTTTTAAACCTCGTCAGACATATTTGAAAAAGTGTAAATCTGAAATAATAGTTTCATTCTGCTATCCCATCGAGGGGAACCCGTTTGGCCCTTTTTGTTCTACCCGACAGCTCTAATTTCATCTACCTCAACTGTGTGTGATGTGTCGTATAGCTGAGATGTAACTGTACCAAAGATCCCATCCATTCAGGGAGCGTCTGTGCGTTAAGTTTTTATAGCCAAATGTGCTGGAATCAATCCGTGAACACAACTAAATCACAGCCCTACCTGCAGGCAGAGAGAATTTGTGTGTTGAGGGTTTGTTTGTGTGTGTGTGTGTGTGTGTGTGTGTGCGTGCGTGTGTGTGTAAGTATGTTTGTGTGAGAGAGAGAGAGCGATTGAAGAACATTTATCAATATAAAGACCAAATGGGAATGACAATCGGAGCAAGAGAGGGAGTCTTGCTGATCTTATGATTGCTTATCCCTCCAAAAAGAAAAAAAAAGAAAATACCAAAGTGTTACCATGTAAAAGTGAGGATAGAGACCAAAATAAATGTTGAATATGTTTGTCTCTACAAATATGATGCAATTGTTCTAGCTGTGTCATATGAATCACCCAAATAAAAATATAATTTTAACAAACCTGATTGTTGGATCACAACATAGGCTGACAGAATTCACTCTCAAGGCTTTTTTTGTTGTTGTTGTTGGCATCTGGAGATCCACTTACTGATGGTTCAGATAAGCAGACTGGAAAGGTAGCAAGTGTTTTCTTTTTTCTTTTATCTGTCACTCATCTAAAATCTCTTTCTGCTGGTGTGAGCATCTGTGTCATTTTATGCCATTCTCTCCCTTGTGTTACCTTATGAATGTGGCTAATCAACCAAAGGTGTAAAAATCACAGCAATCTAAATGTCAATCATAACTGGACATTGTGTGCTGATCTTGAAAAATCCTTTAATACCTCATGTGAAACTGTTCGTTGTGATGTTGCACTGAATAAAACCAAGTCATTTGTAAACATATTGAATAGAGTGAAAGTATATTTCCTTTAAAGCTTCAGAAATAACCAAAGAAAACATTTAAAATTCTATATTTATTTTGTTAGATACTCATAAAATACATTTGGAATTTTGTTTAAAAGGAAATTGAAATAAAAAAACATCTTGAACACATTTACTGTAAAGAAATTAGATTATAAAATGTACAGTCTTGCTTTGATATTTTCAAACATTTCAGCAGGGTTTCAGTTACATGACCGGGTAGCAGGCGTATGAGGCAATGCCACACATGTTGTTCTGGTTTCTGGCCATACGGATGTAGCCACCATCTCCAAATGTAGTACCCCAACTGTTAGCAAAAGAAAACAATCAGCATATGTATTTATTCATCTAAAGCCTGGTTTCACAGACAGGGTTTAGATCAAACTAGGATTAGGCCACAGTTTAATTAAGACATTTAAGTAGCTTTTACAAATAAAACATTACTGGTGTGTATCTTGAGACAAAACAATGGCACTGACCAATTTTAAAGACTTAAAGTCCCTGTAAAGGCAATTTGAGATTTGTTTCTAAATACATAAGAAATGTATTGTTGAAACACATTACAAAGACTTTGAACTATGTAGTACTGAATTCAGAAGTTAGACCGTTAAGAAGTTTTTCACCATTGCTGTGTTCGATTTTTGGGTGGGGTTAAAACGCGGCTTGATGACGCACTGGAGCCGCTTTGGCATGTGGCCCTCCCCATAACTGGAGTACAGTCGCAATTTCGCATCAGTTCACCCGTTAGATTGAGAGTTACTGTCAGCCTATAACTTACAAAACATAAAAGACGATCTCAAGAAGAGGTGGATTAATTTAGTCTTTACACGGATAGTTTTACAAACTTTCGCCGGCAACAACTGGGATTCACTGATAATCAACTGCAGAATGGGGCCGAACCAACTATCTCCTGCCCCGACCTTCATCCTCCCCTCCCTCCGAAATCTGGTGCCGTCGTGACTCGTGAGCTGTACTTGAGTGTTGTTGTTGTCTTGTGTGTTTACGGCCACTTTCCCGCGAGTGGGCGTGGTTTCGCACCGATCAACGGACACGCCCCAGCGCTTGAGAGCAGAGAATGATTTGATAAGATATTTTATGCTCTTAGCGGATTTTTTATGATTCAAATTTGGCTAGTTGATTAATAACACATGTATCTGTGGTGTGAGAACCTCAGAACACATGTTTAATTTGGACTTTAAGTTTTTAATGTTTATATATTTTTAATATGCTTTAAGACAAACCATGTGCAAATTCTTAAATCAACACCATTGCTGTGACACACACACACACCAAAAATGTGCATATTGTGATAAAAGTTCATTATTTTCCATAATGTAATGATAAAATTAAAATGTCATATATATTTTAGATTCATTGCACACCAACTGAAATATTTCAGGTCTTTTATTGTTTTAATACTGATGATTTTGCCATACAGCTCATGAAAACCCAAAATTCCTATCTCAAAAAATTAGCATATCATGAAAAGGTTCTCTAAACAAGCTATTAACCCAATCATCTGAATAAACTAATTAACTCTAAACACCTGCAAAAGATTCCTGAGGCTTTTAAAACTCCCAGCCTGGTTCATTATTCAAAACCGCAATCATGGGTAGGACTGGACCTGACTGCTGTCCAGAAGGCCATCATTGGCACCCTCAAGCCAGAGGGTAAGACACAGAAAGAAATTTCTGAATGAATAGGCTGTTCCCAGAGTGCTGTATCAAGGCACCTCAGTGGGAAGTCTGTGGGAAGGAAAAAGTGTGGCAAAAAACGCTGCACAACGAGAAGAGGTGACCGGACCCTGAGGAAGATTGTGGAGAAGGACCGATTCCAGACCTTGGGGACCTGCGGAAGCAGTGGACTGAGTCTGGAGTAAAACATCCAGAGCCACCGTGCACAGGCGTGCGTGTGCAGGAAATGGGCTACAGGTGCCGCATTCCCAGGTCAAGCCACTTTTGAACAAGAAACAGCGACAGAAGCGCCTGACCTGGGCTACAGAGAAGCAGCACTGGACTGTCGCTCAAATTTTGCATGTCATTCGAAATCAAGGTGCCAGAGTCTGGAGGAAGACTGGGGAGAAGGAAATGCCAAAGTCCAGTGTCAAGTACCCAGTCAGTGATGGTCTGGGGTGCCATGTCAGCTGCTGGTGTTGGTCCACTGTGTTTTATCAAGGGCAGGGTCAATGCAGCTAGCTATCAGGAGATTTGGGAGCACTTCATGCTTCCATCTGCTGAAAAGCTTTATGGAGATGAAGGTTTCGTTTTTCAGCACGACCTGGCACCTGCTCCCAGTGCCAAAACCACTGGTAAATGGTTTACTGACCATAGTATTACTGTGCTCAATTGGCCTGCCAACTCTCCTGACCTGAACCCCATAGAGAATCTGTGGATATTGTGAAGAGAAAGTTGAGACGCAAGACCCAACACTCTGGATGAGCTTAAGGCCGCTTATCGAAGCTTCCTGGGCCTCCATAACACCTCAGCAGAGCCACAGGCTGATTGCCTCCATGCCACGCCACATTGAAGCAGTCATTTCTGCAAGGATTCCCGACCAAGTATTGAGTGCATAACTGAACATAATTATTTGAAGGTTGACTTTTTTGTATTAAAAACACTTTTCTTTTATTGGTCGGATGAAATATGCAATTTTTGGGTTTTCATGAGCCGTATGCCAAAATCATCAGTATTAAAACAATAAAAGACCTGAAATATTACAGTTGGTGTGCAATGAATCTAAAATATATGAAAGTTTAATTTGTATCATTACATAATGAAGACATAATAATGAAAATAATGAACTTTTATCACAATATGCACCTTTTTGAGAAGGACCTGTATATAAGGTTTCTGTAGTGCGCTTCTAAAGCCTAGAGTAAGTTGCCATCTTGGCAGCACGTCACTGCGCGTCACTCCCGGATAACTGAAAATGGGCAAAGAGGAGCTAACAGTTGGAGTGGTTGGAGCGACCACTCCAAATGGCTAGTAGTGACAGCAGGCAATCCACCTGTCACTCAAGTGGTCATGCCCTTAACTATGCAGAACTTCCATGTTGCCTGAGCATCTCCTCCTGTCTACACAGTCATTTCTCTACTTTACATACATAGAGTCGTGTGGTTATGACACAATTGTTAGCCTATTTTTACAAAAACGGCTTATACGGGGCGATAGTGTAAGATACAAGGTAATGGAGCCTTTTATACATTGTTGTGTTTCTTTAGAAATAAAGAATGGACAAATGGAGTCTTTAAACGCCTCAGATGTTAAGTTATTCACTGTCAAAGTGACACCAAAATGGATGGGAGTCAATGGGATGCTAACAGCAGGTGATGGCTTGGTTAGCAAGTTGAGGGAGTGGATCTCTGTGCTGGTATAAGGCAGGGGCTAATTTGCATATACTAAATTAAGCAAGGGTGTAGCGTTACATTCAAGCTATTTTAAGGCATGAATAAAAATCTACAGTAAAAACATTTAAATGTCATTTTGGTGATCAAAGATGAGTTTTAAGGCATAAAATTACTGACTACAGGGGACTTTAAGATTTGTCAATGGAAGTTGCTTTCAGTTAAAACAGCTCAAACATATATTTTACTCTGGGACTAGGCCACGCCACCCCCATTCAGGTTATGCCAACAAAATTTCACAATCATTCTGATTGTACCTGTTTTTGACCAGCCAATAGTCCTGCCCATCAAGCGCACCGTATCCCACAACCAGCACTCCATGGTTTATATTTTGTGTGCAGGATGGATCATTGTAAACTCCTTTGGACAGATGCAAGATAATGTCATAATAGTTTCCAAGAAAAATATTTTGACCTTCATTTTGCAACTTAAAACCTTAATCTGGCAATCGGTTGAAATGTGTAGAGAAGAAATACTCACCGCTGTGATACAGTATAAACTTGGGGTGGGTGGCGTCAATGGCCACTGAAATGGGCCCAATGTTAGCAACAGCCTCCTTCAGGGCCTCCTCATCGCCCTCACGGACAAAAGAGTACTTGGTGCAGTTTGCTGCACGCTGGGATGGATTGTATCTGCACTGCCCTTGCTGTAGGACACATTTACTTATTAGATTATACTCATAATGATAATGGATTGCAGTGGTTAAAATTGTATGCCAAAATATGTGATAAAGAGACCTGTCACATATTGCTAAAATTTTGCAGCAACAGTTCTTATCTCTTCTATTATGGAATGTTTCTTCCATATTCCTTCTTCTGTAATTATTATTTGTTTTTTTCTTCACTTGGACCCACACAAACAACTTACCACTGCTTCATAAGGGTAAGATGAATCAGAGTCTATTCCGCCATTATCAATGACATACTGGAAGGCATGGTCCATAAAACCACCACTGCAGCCCTTGTTGCCATATTTGGAGGAACAATCCACCAGGTTCTGAGGACTGAGGTCGACCAGCTTTCCTGTCGTCTTCATCAGCTGACCTTCAAGAGCCCCAACGGAGTTAAATGCCCAACAAGAACCGCATGCACCCTGACAGCAGAGAAAAGCATCATGATAGAATTACTAAAACAAGAAAAACATGAACTGAGAAATAGTTTGCCTCCACGTGACAATGTATTTTAAGTTGGATTTATGGGATATACTACAAATTTGAAACTTGAATTTTATTTAAATAGCTTTTGTCTTTTGTCTATCAAAAAGAAACAAAAATGAACTGTCGAACCAAATAAAAAGCTACACAGACACAAATCTAAATGACCAAATATCAGATTGCATTCTCAAAATTAATGATATAATACCTGGTTCTTCACACTGGAGACATATCCCTTCTCTCTCCAGTCCAGAGAGTCTGGGATAGAAGCCCCAGAAGAGCCCACAAACTCTGCCGTTTGCCTCTTAAAGCCAGGAGGAACACGAGTTGTGGCTAATGTTTGCATGATCTCCTCTGTTGTCTGTGATTTAACATAAACAAAATAATGTTTCAGATGGAGAAATTGGTTCTTGATTTGCTGGGCATCTATTGTAGCCTATGCAGCTATCACCCTGTAGCCCAAGACTGATTGCCCACTGGAGCTAAGCAGGGCTGAGCCTGGTCAGCACCTGGATGGGAGACCTCATGGAAAACTAGGTTGCTGCTGGAAGAAGTGTTAGTGAGGCCAGCAGGGGGGGCTCACCCTGTGGTCTGTGTGGGTCCTAACGCCTCAGTATAGTTACAGGGACACTATAACGTCAAAAAGCAGCATCCTTCAGATGAGCTATTAAACCGACGGCCATTAAAAAAAAAAAAAAAAAGATTCCATGATGTGCTTCAAAAACAAAAATTCTGTATAATTTCTTGATACTATTGCAAATGAAAAATCTAGAACATATTGAAAGGAAAATATACAAATGAAAAATATATATAGTAAACAATGCTCAAATCTCACAGTAGTTTTAAGCTACAAATTTTTACAAGGAAATAAAATATTGCCTGCCAGGAGATTTTTGTCTGACAAAAATCATAAACAAAGAAGCACAGAGGAAAGGCAGAAAGGGACATTGGACTCACCATGTCACCCATGTGGTTCATGGCCAGGTCATATGAGTGCATGCCCATGGAGGCCTCCAGGTTGTGAAGGCTGATAAGTTGAAGGTTTTTCTCCCACAGCTCCCTCCTGCCTAGTTCCTCAAACTGCCAACATAAACAAAAGACAATTAGACTGGTTAAGACAGCAATAAATGACATATTGACATCACTAGTCAAATTATTTTTATTTCACATGAATACAAATTAATTATTCAGCAAATAAGCCCATGAAACAAGCTTTACCAGTTTGACGAGTATCAAGGAAGAGTTTGTATTCCTCACTGAACATGTGATAAACAAAATATGATTCTAGCAGTTGGTAAAAGATGAGCTTTGGGATAATATATGACAGATGCTTGTGAAATGCATATTGTCACCTCATTGGAGTAAAACTTGTCATGCGTCTTCTTCCACAGCTCCCAATGCTGGTTGAGATTTGAGTTGAAATCACGGCAAACAGCAAGCTCCCGAACATCATGGCCTGACAAGAGCATAACAGCCCATGAAAATTTTTATTTGTTAGTACTGTATTTGCTCACACATCAACCACAGTATGAAGAGATTACCAACAGAGACAAAATCCATGTACATATGAAGGATTATTCACATGCATTATCGACAGGTTGGAGTTAAAAATCTTAATTTGTGTTCAACTGAAGAAACAAAGTAACCTATATCTTGGATGCCCTGGGGTAAGCAGATTAACATCACATTTTAATTGTGGGGTGAACTATCCCTTTAAGCAGCAAATCAACATATTAGAGATCATGTGACACTGAAGAAGTAATTATAATGAAAATTAAGATTTGCATCACAGGAATAAATTACAGTTTAAAACATATTAGGTAAAAATATCAGAATAGAAATAATATCACAATATTACTATTGTTTCCTGTATTTTTTTTAATCATATAAACGCAGTATTTGGAAATCATAACTTTTCTTTTAAAAACATGTACAAATCTTAACGAAACCAAATTTTTTAACTGCAGTTCATAGTTTATAAACATATTTATATATATACATATTTATGGAGAAACACACCGTCATCCTATTTTTCTATAAAGAAATCAAATCCAGACGACATCATTTTAACTAGCCTAGACTATCTTATAAAACCAGTGAATATCTTAAAACTGAAAGAGAAACCTTTGAGAGAAAAAAATGTCAACAAAGAAGATACAAGACACAAAGAATGTACATACATATTAAAAAGATACATAAAAGTGAACAAGAAATGAATTCAGATGTTTCTCGCCTCACCTGTACACTCTCGTTAAGCTCCACGATCTTGTCGTCTCTAGAGGAAGTGATAATGAATGGGAGTTCCTGGTTACTTTGCTTTTATTTTTTTCAATCACGTGCTAATCTGTGTCTATTGTCATATGGCACTTTTTTTGTTGGATCACCACAGGTTAGCGGAATTCGCTCTCCTTAGGCAAGCAGAAAACCATGTTTTTGGCATCTTGAGATCCACATATTAATGGTTTAGATAAGCCATATGAAATGGTTTGAAAAGTGTTTTATATATATATATATATATATATATCTATATATATATATTATATAATTTAAAAATCGCATTAACTCATCTGTCTCGTATAGTCAAGATTGTATTTAAACCTTTGACTTAATTAGGTCATATCCTATAGGCAATTTTTAATAAATGATTTTGACACAAAACAAAACGGGTCTTCCATATTTGTTTATGAATAAAATTAAGCATCAGTTAGTGATGTAAAATAATAACATCGCCAGTAAAAACTTAGATTATAATACACAGGGAGTTTTTATTCTTTCTGAAGAGGTATGAACAGCCACAAGCAAATGTAGGTGTAATACCCCCATCTAGTGCTGAACTCAGCTCGCATCAACAAAGCAAATTCAACAACTTTAAAACATTTCAGGAAAACAACTTTTATTTTAGGTTGACTTTAATGAGATGCTAATAATAAGTTTGCACACTTTGATCTTAAGACTTCATTATTAGCAATACATTTCTGGATCAAAGTGTGCAACTTAACCACAAGTAGCTAGGTCTCATTAAAGTCACCAATCAAAACGGAAATTCTTTCTTTTGCAGTATTGCTGCATTTATTGATAAATAATTGATCTGTGCAACATCTCATTCATGTGAATCCTTATAACTGTTAAACCAAAATAACATCCAGTCAAGTCCTTCTCACCCACCCTAGATTGATCTTGTTTGAGAAGCATATAGAACACCCCAAATTCCATCCACTATGACAGCTAGAGTTAACCTTTTGCCACTGTGCCACATGGTTTGCCATTAAATAAAATTGTCCCAAATAAAGATATTTTTACAGACAAATTTTTGTTTTTATTTCCAAAGCATATAGGAAAAAAATACATCATATCCTTTCAAAATATTTCCATTAAGCTTTGAGCACACAAGTGCAGAATGACATGCATGTGCATCATCCTACCAGCAACAGTTTGGAGCTTTTGAGAAAGCCTTTAATGCTGTTGTGATGTTCACTGACCATTTGTAAACAAACTGAATTGAGCGAAAGATTTCCTTTTAAAGCTTCACAAGACAGAAGACAAAAAAATTTAATCTTCATTTATTTTATAAAAGATACATTTGTATTTTAAAATAATGGGGAAAGTAAAACCACATATAGAACACACATTTACATCCAAGAAATTAGACAATAAAACAGTAAACATATTTGATACATTTCAAACTTCAACAGGGTTTCAGTTAAATGACCGGGTAGCAGGCGTATGAGGCAATGCCACACATGTTGTTCTGGTTTCTGGCCATACGGATGTAGCCACCATCTCCAAATGTAGTACCCCAACTGTTAAAGCAAAAGAAAACAATCAGTATCTGTATTTATTCATTTCAAGGTTGACACAGATGGTCTGCTTTTACAACACTTTACAAAAATGTAAATTTCTCTCATGAGTACTTTCCATAACCAGACAATTTATGAATCATGCAAAACTGCAATCATGCTGATTGTACCTGTTTTTTACCAGCCAAAAGTCCTTCCCAGCAAACGAACCGTAACCCACAGCCAGCACTGCATGGTTTACTTCTTTAGTACATGTTGGGTCATTGTAAACTCCTGTGGACAGATGCAAGATAGCATTAGAATGTCGCAGCCCTAACAACAAGAATTTGATCGGGTACTCAGAAAGTAGCATTTACCACTGCGGTACAGGATAAACTGGGGGCGGGTTGCATCAATAGCCACTGAAATGGGCCCAACAGTGGCCAAAGCATTCTTCAAGGCCTCCTCATCTCCATGACTGACGAAATAGTACTTAGTGCAGTTTGCTGCATGCGGAGATGGATTGTACCTGCACTGCCTTTCCTATAGGACACATTTATGTATTACGTTACACATTATTAGACCCATAGTGACAATGGATTACAATATTGCAGATTTTTTTTTGACAACATGCTTCAAACTCACAGTAACAGGACCGGTCAATTCAAATATACAACCAAACATTTGTGCTTGACGTTTCTTCTAGTGTAATTATTAGTTGACATGTAAAGGTTCCTTCTTACCACTGCTTCATAAGGGTAAGATGAATCAGAGTCTATTCCGCCATTATCAATGACATACTGGAAGGCAGCACTCATAAAACCACCACTGCAGCCCTTGTTGCCATATCTGGAGGAACAGTCCACCAGGTTCTGAGGACTGAGGTCGACCAGCTTTCCTGTCGTCTTCATCAGCTGACCTTCAAGAGCCCCAACGGAGCTGAACGCCCAACAAGAACCACATGCACCCTGACAGCAGAGAAAAGCATGATAAAATTATTAAAACGGGAAACTTTTTGATTACAATGGCTTATGAGGCTGCAGTTACATCATTCTGACAATGCCTTTTTAGTTGTGGATCTCTTTCTTTTTCCACTCACTATAGGGGAAGTAACAAAAAAAAGGGGGAAATAAATTTCCTTTGGAACTGACTGGCCAAAGCAAAGGAAGTGATACTAATGTACGTGACAATTCTCTGACAGAGAAATGTCACAATTCACATTATGAGAACAATACCTACACCACAATCAATATCTGCCAGTATCCTTTGGCAAACTTCATTTAGTCAGTCCGCCTGCTATAAACTAGACCTTCATGCTACATAATTATTCATATAGATTAATAGAAACACTGATTCATTGCAAACCAAACTGAGCAGATAGCATACAGTTACAGTACATTAATACCTGCATTTTGACACTGGAGACATATCCCTTCTCTCTCCAGTCCAGAGAGTCTGGGACATGAGCACCAGAAGATCTCACGAATGTCGCCGTTTGCCTCTTAAAGCCAGGAGGGACACGAGTCGTGGCTAATGTTTGGAGGATCTCTTCCGTTGTCTATGAAACAACACAAAATAGAAGCATTTTAATCAGTAATAGCTTTTGAGCACACGATTGCTGTAACACTTCTAGATATTTGAAATCTAGCAATATTTGGAAGGAAAACAAAAGGAAAGAAAATTAAAACAATGATCTGTGAACAAAATCTCACATTAGCTTCATGCTAGAAAAACGGAAGTAAAGGAGTATCACGTGCAAGGAGAGATTTTTTTTCTTCTTGTGAAAACTGAAAGCTCATGCATAGAGATAAATGACGAACGAAGAAACAAACATGTGTGTGTGTCTCTCTCTTTCTCTCTCACACACACACTCACCATGTCACCCATGTGGTTCATGGACAGGTCATATGAGTGCATGCCCATGGAGGCCTCCAGGTTGTGAAGGCTGATAATTTCAAGGTTTTTCTCCCACAGCTCCCTCCTGCCTAGTTCCTCAAACTGTAAGACATATTATACATGTGATACATTTGTGTGGGAATACATCATTGCATTTATTACCAATATCCTCTGTAAATACTTGCATTTTAAAATCATAAATATTTCAATACATTTCCATCACTGTATGGACACCAAACTGTTTCAAGCTAATGGTGAAAATATTCAACACAAGGACACTCTGAATAACCATTATGAGAATGAATCTGTAAGTAGATGAAAGATAAGATGTGGGATAGATTCTTATGAAACTCATGTTCTCGCCTTAGTGGAGTAAAACTTGTCATGCGTCTTCTTCCACAGCTCCCAATGCTGGTTGAGATTTGAGTTGAAATGGGCCAGTGCTGCGCTACAACACACGGCAAACAGCAAGCTCCCGAACATCATGGCCTGACAAGAGCATAACAGCCCATGAAAGTTACTGACATGCATTAAAACGTCAATATTTTTTCTGTTAATATACTCTCATTGAATTATGTTGACACCTGGCCTAAATGTCACATCAGCCAGAGTCAGAAGTGATCAATTCAGTGAAACAGACTTCTGAAATAGTCTTGTTTGTTATACATGTTCATATCTAAAATGAAACGCTATGTCATCATTTTAGGAAGGAAACAATCGCGTAAAAGGAAGTAGCCGATCAAAGTTGACCAGAAAGAAGCTAACGTGAAATTGGTAGAAGAAGAAAAAATTATAATCATGAATGAGAATACTAAAACAAACGTAAACCAGATGGATTAGGGAGACAAAAAGGGCAATTTTACAAGTTAACCACATAAACGTTGAGAGAAAACGTGTGCCAGTATAAAGAAGAAACGGAAATTGTCTTTGATGGGTGTTTGATCGACTTACACTGTTACTTAAACGACACATAAAACTATCATTTAAGTACTTTGAGCGTTTTACCTTGTTACTACAGACGACCAATACAACTTTTGACAACATTGCAAATCTATTTGAGGAAAAGCGCCCATAAAACCACAGTCCCACCTTAATTAAAAACGAAAGAGAAACTTTTTTGAGAGAAACAGCCAACAAAGGCGTCTTTTATCAAAAAGGTACGACGTGAAAAGAGAACAAGAAATGAATTCAGATGTGTCTCATCTCACCTGTGCACTCTCGTTAAGCTGCACTTCTCGGCGTTTGTGGAGTAGGCCTAACGTTAAGTCAGGATGATACGAACGTCTGGGAGTTCCTGCTTCCTTTGCTTTTATTTTGTTCCATCACGTGCTAATCCGTGCCTATTGTCATATGGCACAGTAATATTTGCTTACTTTTTGCTTCGCCCTGTAATTAAGAAAAATATATAATTTATTTAAAATAGATTATTAATAAATAAACAATAATAAAAGTTTGATACAGCGCAATTAAAAACAATAACAATTCCTTATTTAAATAGCCTATTAATTAAGCGAAATATATAACATAAAAATAAACACTTTTAATATTAAACAAATGTTATACAATTGTAAGATGAATGCAGTAACCTAAAAATGTGTCCGGTGTGCTTTGTTTAATTATAGTTTGAAAGGCCATTTTATACTCTTACATCTGATCTGCTTATGAATCTGTCAGTTGAAGACAGTCATACATTGAGTAGAAGAAAAACACGTCGGTATCACAGTGATGTCTTTGTAGGCAGCTCACTGGGTAATGCTTCAAACGAATTTAAAACAATGTTTTTATGATTCTTTGTCATGTCGTGTTTGTGTCGCCATCAAGCGAAATTTTATATTAAACACCGGAAAAAGATAGGCCTTATGACTTCATTTGATGAACATGTTATTTTTGTTTCCGATAGGTAGCTAGTTGATGCCTAAAGCCATAATTATCTTACATGAAATGAAAGTACACAGGAAACAGGAAGACAGCCAGGGGAAATCATGTGGGTAAACACCATCATTTGAGCATGCAAACACATGACATAAACACCTGTCTGGCTTTGAGAATGTTTCAGTCATGAGGTTTAGGTTCTAGAAGAACATGTTTTCTTACCATTGGCCAAATGTTAAAAAGCCACATCAATACTAGGGTACGGGAACAATGAGACATATTTGTTTCCTATCATGGGGCATTTTCTGATTACGAAATTAGTCATAATCATGATTCAACAGTAATTTTGTGCTGAGCTGGTGCTGATTGTGACTGAATAATCACATTTAAAATGA
Organism: Gobiocypris rarus; assembly: GCA_023029165.1. Taxonomy (NCBI): domain Eukaryota; kingdom Metazoa; phylum Chordata; class Actinopteri; order Cypriniformes; family Gobionidae; genus Gobiocypris; species Gobiocypris rarus. The sequence goes on along the minus strand of CM040926.1, from coordinate 25,774,471 downwards.
TTAAATGTGTGCTGATAAGGGGAAATCTTATTTAACATTAATAGGACTTTGTTTTTGTCTCTCAGAAAAGATAATTTGGTAAAATGTTAATTTAGTGTTTTCAAAACATTAATCAGTTCAGGTCACATTTATGTGGTCTGTGGTTAAACACTAGAACTTTGAACAATAATTAAGATTTCAGTCATCCAGAAAGTAGGCTACACAACAATAGTAGGCCTATGCATAATTAAGTCTATTCACCATTTTTAATGCCTGACACTTAAAAAATGAGGGCACTGCACATGTAAAATTGTATTTATAGACAAGCTGTACATAAATGTGATTGAATCCCTTTTGGCAAAATGTGAATATTATTTATCCCTCTTTAGCACTAATAGTGGCTTATTAAGTTCTGATGTTGTTTTCTTTGTGTTCTACCAAGTTCGAAGATTTTAAGTTACAATTTCTGAATGTGAAAATGTTGGTACACAAAAGGGCAAAGCTGGGTCATTCATCTGTTAATGAGTAAGTGGTTCAGTTATGGTAATATGATTTCTTACCACAGAACAAAACTGTCATCTTTTCCCGACTTCTCTTGGTTTTGGCTTCCTCAAATAAATTATCTGATGCTTTCTCTTCCACCTCAGCAAAACTAAAACCATAACCAAAGGAACATCTTACAGATACCATGCATGATTTAAAGAAATGTTCTCAGAATTCAAAATAAAGGAGGGTTGACACTGATAATTTTTGTTCTCTGAATTTTATTTTACATATGTTTCTGTACAGAGGTGTGGTATTGACGTGTACTTATTAAAAGTGTTAGTAGTGTGACCTTTTTTAGAAGATGCATTCGAAAATTTGTCATTTTGAGGTAAATAGTAAGATACTTTTACCCAAGTATGATGTACTCAAAATGGTCATAAAAAGCCCTTGGTAATTTATATAATTAAAATATAAAACAGAGATCTCAGATCCCACCAGGGGAGTAAGAAAAAACACTGTATACACAATATCAAAACTTCCCTTTTGAATTTCAAATATTGCACAAAACAGTTTTGAATGCATGATTTAACGGGATTAAAACAAGACATCTAAGACACAAGAGAAAAAATACATTCAACCTATAGTACTAAAATTAATTGCTTCTTTTAGAGAGTGTTTTCCAAATCATTATTACACAATTATAGTGATAGAGTCCTTTTAGTTATTGGTCATCAGCAGACAAGTTTGGTCCCTTCTGAGCTCCCTGCTTCCAGCTCTCACATGACTGGGAAACTGGCCAGGCTGGCAATGCCACATGCATTGTTACGATTACGAGCCATCAGGACATACCCCTTCTTTCCCCAGTCTTCACCCCAACTTCAGAAGCAAAAAAACCCAAGTGGATTAGAAGACACTACTAAATGCACATTTAATTTTTCAATTAACTTAAAAATTCAAAAAAAATTCTTATTAAATATAAATTATATATGTGATTTATTTTAAATTGAATAATTTTAATTAATTATTTTATTTATTATTTTAAGCAATGCTGCTCACTTAAAGAATAGATTGTCCTCACCTGTTCTTTACAATCCAGTACTTTTTGCCTTCGGAGTGGCTCCATAACCAACAGCTAGCACTGCATGGTTGACATCATCCTTGTTGCAGTTGGGATCATAGTAAACACCTAGAAATGGGTTTTTGACAGTACAGGTCAAGCTTTTTAGATTTCAGAAAAACAACACAAAATCTAGATGTAGAAGAGATGTTAAGTACCGCTTTTGTAGTACAGGAAGGTGGACTGCATGGCATCTATACCCACTGACACAGGTCCCACCTTTGCCACGGCATTAGTCAGTGCCCTCTCATTACCCTGCGGAATCTCTTTATAGTTTTTACAACTGGCTGCTCTCCCTGAACTGTTGTAGGCACATTGCTGATCCTGCAGGGGGCAGTAGTGAGATAAAATATAATCACTGTCAATAGGTAAATCATTGGTTGTTAATTCAAATCATTTATAAGAATAATTGAAAAAGAAAAAATGCACGATTAGGAGTTTTGCACAAGGGCCAAAATGTTCCCCATGCAAATTACGATCGTGTTCACAGGAAGCTGCTTGGTTCTATACACTCAAAAAAATAACTAATTGGACAAACTCAATTTTATTGAGTTAAATATTGAAATATTTAAAATTTAATTGATTGAACACAATTAAATTGTGTCAAAATTAGATATGTTTAAGTAAAGTGCACATAAGTTAAATGTGTCATGTCTATGAAGGGCCTAAATCTTGTTTTTTTTGAGTGTATAGAACCTTAAAGGGTTCTTTCAGACACTTCATAGAACTTTTCAGAGGTTCCCATCTTTGGATAGTTTTATGGATTTACTTTTAGTCATTTAATTTTGTTATAATTCTTAATGTTTAATTACATTTTATGAATTAAAAAGTTTGTAAGCATACTTTACTAGAAAAAAATATAAACATGAAAGCATTATCAAATAATTTATGACATGTTTCCTTATTTACAACCTTTTTGGCAAGTGTTCTTTAAAATTGAGCCTATAACCCTTCTATATGGAGTCCCAATATGACTGCAATGCAACTTAAAGTTGCATGAAACAGTAGTCACGATACTCCTTTCTTCTCTATTGTGATATATATCTGTATGAAATGGCTTCTGGAACAAGAAAAATGTAGGACGATATTTGATTTTGTCCATTACAAATTGATTGGATCATTGTAGTTTGCTATTCATAGTTTTTTACATGATGTCATACCCGTATAGGAACACCCATCTGGAGGGCAAAACAAGGCTTTCATTCACTGTCTGACATTTATTTTTACCAGGTTTGTATTAAGTACTAATGTAGTAAGACTGTGACATTAAAAGACCAGGATCACCTTATTGATAATGCATACTATGTACAGGCAAGCGGGTGAACCAGAATATAAATGCAACGTCCAGTTTGTTGTTTTTTTTTTTCCATAGAAAACTATTATAAAGAAAACACTTAACCAATACTTGCATTGGGTTAATATTCTGGGTTTGTCTGCTCGCCTCTATATAGTATGCATCAACAATAAGGTGTATACTGAATTTGATCTTTTAATATCACTGTTTTAGTACATTAAAGCACTTTAAAGCGTTAGTTCACCCAAAAATGAAAGTTATCCCACAATTTACTCATCCTCAAGCCATCCTAGTTGTCTATTTTCTTTCAACCAAACACAATTAGTTATATTAAAAATATCCTGGCTCTTCCAAGCTTTATAAACAAAGTGAATGGTACATTGTTTGTTTTATAGCCCAAAAAAGCGCATCCACCCATCCATCATAAAAGTAATTCCTACTGCTGGGGTTAATAAAGGCCTTCTGAAGTGACACATTTTTATAATAAAAATATCCATATTTATAACTTAATAAATATCTCACATAACATGTAATTTAATTATGTCTCTCTGTTGCCGGAACTAGACTTGAGTACGGTCTTTACTGGAAGTTTATTTATTACAAAAACTCATAGCTTCGCTTCATAAGGCCTTTATTAACCCCCTGGAGCAGTATGGATTACTACAAGGTACCATTCACTCCGTTTATAAAGCTTGGAAGAGCCAGGTTGGCTGTGTTTGGCTGAAAGATTAAAGTCATATAACATAAAATACAAATACAACTAGTATAACTTGAGAGTAAATTATAGGATCATTTTCATTTTTGGGTGAACTATCCCTTTTTGTGCTTTACATGTTAAGCATTTTAAGACGTAGCAGGCATTTTGTTTTCTTTCTTTTTTTAGACGGAAAATTTTACAAAGAAAAATTACAAGAGCACATAGATAAAAAATAAATAAAAAGAAATAAAATTTTGATTTCATGATGTCTTTAAGGCTGATTAATACCGTTCCAACATAGGGGTAGCTCTCCTCTGAATCAATGCCTTGGTTGCCTGCAACGTATCTGAAGGCATTTGTCATGTATCCTCCACCACAGCCGTCATTGTCGGTCACACAGTCCACCAGGTTCTGAGGACTGAGGTCTACCAGTTCACCTTTGGTCTTCTTCAGCTGACCTTCCAAGGCCCCAACAGAGCTAAAGGCCCAGCATGAACCACATGAACCCTGAGGGGAGCAAAGAAATACAGCACTCACTGAGGAGCAGCCTAAACATTTATATACTGATTTAGAAATTAAAGCTTCATCTTTTTAGCCACTAGATGACGCCCAAGTACAGTGATAACTGTAAATGGTTTGAAATCCAAACATATTAAGTCAATGGTTATATAACCTTCATTCTGTGAAAATTTGTGTGAAAGCAAATTTATAACCAAGAGTTAAGGTGAGGATGATGATAAGATTAATCATGTTAGAGATTTTCAGAATGAGGAAATATTCCTGGAATATTCTGCCATTTCCTCACCTGGTTCTTGACAGAAGTGACGTATCCCAGTTTACGGTAGTCAATTGATTTGGGCAACTTCTCCACTGTGTCACCAGGCACGTATGTGTTTGTTAGGTCCCGGTACATGGGCATTTGGAGTCCCATTACTTTCTCTGCCACTTCTTCTAGTGTCTGCAGAGATAAGAATTATTTTGTTGTCAAAACATTCCTGTTGTCAATTTAACTTATCTGCAAATAGGTATAGCAAATTAGATAAAAAAATAATGTTTAATTGTGACATCTTAAACTGGGCAGTTTCGCACACACACACACACACACACACACACACACACACACACACACACACACACACACACACACACACACACACATGTTGTTGTGTTCCATGTTTTATGGGGACATTCCATAGGCGTAATGCATTTTATACTGTACAAACCGTATTTTCTATCCCCTACACTGCCCCTGCCCCTAAACCTACCCATCACAGGAGACATGCTGCATTTTTATATTTTCAAAAATATCACTTAGTGTGATTTATAAGATGTTTTCCTCATGTGGACCAAAAATGTCCCCACAAGGACAAGGATTTTGGATATTGCCATCTTTGTGGGGACATTTTAGGGGACACGTACTTTGTGGGGACACGTAGGGATTACCAGTCCACACACACACACACACACACACACACACACACACACACACACACACACACACACACACACACACACACTCTCTCCCTCTCTCTCTCTCTCTCTCTCTATCTATATATATATATATATATATATATATATATATATATATATATATATATATATATATATATATATATATATATATATATATATATATACATATATACACTGGTCCTTCTAAAAAAATAGCATATTGTGATAAAGTTCATTATTTTCCATAATGTAATGATAAAAATTAAACTTTCATATATTTTAGATTCATTGCACATCAACTGAAATATTTCAGGTCTTTTATTGTTTTAATACTGATGATTTTGGCATAAAGCTCATGAAAATCTCAAAAAATTTGCATATCATGAAAAGGTTCTCTAAACGAGCTATTAACCTAATCATCTGAATCAACTAATTAGCTCTAAACACCTGCAAAAGATTCCTGAGGCTTTTAAAAACTCCCAGCCTGGTTCATTACTCAAAACCGCAATCATGGGTAAGACTGCCGACCTGACTGCTGTCCAGAAGGCCATCATTGACACCCTCAAGCGAGAGGGTAAGACACAGAAAGAAATTTCTGACCGAATAGGCTGTTCCCAGAGTGCTGTATCAAGGCACCTCAGTGGGAAGTCTGTGGGAAGGAAAAAGTGTGGCAAAAATGCTGCACAACGAGAAGAGGTGACCGGACCCTGAGGAAGATTGTGGACCGATTCCAGACCTTGGGGGACCTGCGGAAGCAGTGGACTGAGTTTGGAGTAGAAACATCCAGAGCCACCGTGTGCAGGAAATGGGCTACAGGTGCCGCATTCCCCAGGTCAAGCCTGACCTGGGCTACAGAGAAGCAGCACTGGACTGTTGCTCAGTGGTCCAAAGTACTTTTTCCGGATGAAAGCAAATTTTGCATGTCATTCGGAAATCAAGGTGCCAGAGTCTGGAAGAAGACTGGGGAGAAGAAAATGCCAAAATGCCTGAAGTCCAGTGTCAAGTACCCACAGTCAGTGATGGTCTGGGGTGCCATGTCAGCTGCTGGTGTTGGTCCACTGTGTTTTATCAAGGGCAGGGTCAATGCAGCTAGCTATCAGGAGATTTTGGAGCACTTCATGCTTCCATCTGCTGAACAGCTTTATGGAGATGAAGATTTCGTTTTTCAGCACGACCTGGCACCTGCTCACAGTGCCAAAACCACTGGTAAATGGTTTACTGACCATGGTATTACTGTGCTCAATTGGCCTGCCAACCCTCCTGACCTGAACCCTGTAGAGAATCTGTGGGATATTGTGAAGAGAAAGTTGAGACGCAAGACCCAACACTCTGGATGAGCTTAAGGCCGCTATCGAAGCATCCTGGGCCTCCATAACACCTCAGCAGTGCCACAGGCTGATTGCCTCCATGCCACGCCACATTGAAGCAGTCATTTCTGCAAAAGGATTCCCGACCAAGTATTGAGTGCATAACTGAACATAATTATTTGAAGGTTGACTTTTTTTGTATTAAAAACACATTTCTTTTATTGGTCGGATGAAATATGCTAATTTTTTGAGATCATCAGTATTAAAACAATAAAAGACCTGAACTATTTCAGTTGCAGTGCAGTGACTCTAAAATATATGAAAGTTTAATTTTTATCATTACATTACAGAAAATAATGAACTTTTATCACAATATGCTAATTTTTGAGAAGGACCTGTATATAAGAAAGGCATTGTTTGTAAAATAATGGTTTGAGCTTTTTGCAGCTGTCAAATATTAGTAGACCTAGTTAGAGTACTTACCATATCTCCAAAATGGTTCATTCCCAGATTATAGGTATGAATCCCTAGTTCATACTCTTTGTTATGGGCCTCAATAAACAGCATGTTCTTCTCCCAAATTGCCCGTCGTATAGACTCTTCATCCTGTCCACCATGAAACACACATGTAACAAGAAATTAGAGATATTGAATGAAATAATAGCTGTAGAGCATGTAAAAACCCACTACCAGAAAAAAAAGGTAAAACTGTCACTGGGGCAGTGCCCTAAGGTACAAAAGCTAAAAGGTACTAATAGGTACACTTAAGGCACTAATATGTACTTTAAAAGTACTAATATGTGCATCATCTAGTGGCTATTATATACCATTTAGGTATAAATAAGGTACAAGGATGTACCTTTTCGATTTTGTACTTTGCTGCCCCAGTGACAACTTTTTTCTGAGAGAAATAGACTTAGCCAGTACATTTCAAACAATGTAGTCATAAAACAAATCTAATAGCCTAATAAAAAAAAATAAAGAACTAGCTCACGAACTCATTAATTAGCTCGTTATTCATTAACTCTTTTAGCACCCCGAGGAAACAACTTCCAGTCTTTATGCTACTCACCAGGCCATTATACTCCCTCTTATGAGTTATTTTCCAGCTGTCCCATGCTTCATCCAGTAAGAGATTGTCCAGAGTGTGAGCTAGTCCGCACCACAACACCACGAGAAGAGGGATTCCACCAAATGTATACATAATGCCCTGAAAAACAGACATACAGTCAGAGGTGTAAAACCCACTAAATACTAGCTTATGCATGTGCAACTTACGAGTTAACTGTAAACCACATGCAAAAACGAAACCCACCCTGCAACCTACTAAGGTACATTTAGAGAAGTAAGGATTGAGTGGTGATACTAAAATGAGGAAGATTAGATTTACTGTTTTGTTTTCTTTTATTCAAAACTAGCGTTAAAATGCTTTCATGATAAAAGTTTCGTTAACAACAAATACAAAGCGAAAGTAATTGCAACAAAGCTGCACCCAGAACTTCAAATGTTTCGATTTTTCATACTTTACGAATATCAAAACAGATTAACAATGTAAACTATTTAAGACAAGTAAAGAAAAATAATCTACAGAGTGACGACGAGGAACCTCGGTTACCTGGGTGATTTCCAGAAGTTCAGAACAAAAGATGGATGCTGGTTTGAAACTGGTTAGTCGACGACCTACTTATATGCTGGAGTTTTGAGGAAGTTACTCCTGTAGCGGGGAAGGGGCGAATTCCCGCTGCATCTGGAATCACTAAAACACCAGACTAGAGCGATGATGTCAGGTGTCGAGTTACAGTTTTAGGAAAAGTGGGAAGTTGGGAATAGTCTATCCTACCAAGGTCGTGAAAAGAGATTTAAAAGAAATAAAATTAAAATGCATTTATCTAACACCACCATCACCAGTCAAGATAATAATAGGTGGGAGCGGGGCACAACCTAACACTTTTTTGACTTTGTGTAAATCCACTTGGGGTTCTGTGACAACATGCCCCATAGGTGGGGTACATTGTAACATGGCTACATGACAGCTTAACATGTTATCTGATAGGCTATAATAAAAAATATATTACAAAAATCCAAGACCTAAACTATTTTGTCTGTTTGTATACCATTATCAACTTTTTCATATAAAATAATGACATTTTTTAATAATTAAAAATAAACTAATATGAGTTGGCAAAACACAGCTATACAGCATAGTTTAAAACATAATAATAATTAATAACTTATGAACATTGACTCTCAGTCTTTATTCAGAAAGTTTCCTTTTTCTCATGGTTTCTCAATAGAATTAAAAAAAAAAGTATAGAATATAATAGCATAGTTCTAATAGGGGCACATTGTAACGCAGTGTCTATCTCAACTATCTCAACTCTTAAATGACAGATATAAGATTACAATAATATCAGATTTGTCTAGTTTTATATAAACACAAAAACAGAGATGAAAAATTAACTTCAATAAGAAATTTGATTTTGCTATATGGTTAATTAAGTGTTTAGTGATATGGTGTTGATATGGCAACTAGTAAATACACTAAGATTCTCCATGCTGGGATGTGTGAAAAGTTTTAAACCATATGTTATAACCCCACTCACCCCTATTTTAGATATCCCTTATCATTTTCAGTTTTAAATTATATTAAACCATTCCCACTGGTGCCAGATAGATATATCCATTCATTTTACACAAATAGTTTACATGATGAAGTTGGTCTAGCATTTTAAACTCCCTCTAAAGTCTTGGGAATTGCTTATCGACCCCTGTTTTTAATTTTTGCCATCGATTAGCATCAATTCCAGCTTTTCAGGCAATTGCATTTCTGTTGGGATCCTGCAAATGGATGTGGTTGAGAAATGCATATTTTCTCATCTGTAGCCTTCAGTAAGTTAATCTTAAGTCATCTCTAATTTTCAGTCAGGTTGTTTTTTAGCTGGAAGAAGTAGACATATGACTTTAAACTCAACTGATTTGAATGGTATCAATAAATAGCACCTCTTTCCGAGCATCATTGTTAGCTTGCCGACCCTGTTAGCTTGTCATGAACACTTCCTCTTGTTAGTCAACAACCTGAGTTCCCTGCACAATGTGTCAGTGTATGATGTCCACATGAAAATTGTCCCATGATGTCTACTAGGTATGCGGTCAGCACTAAGATATAAATGTATGTCAAGAGAAGTCCCCTTAGTGTTTGTTGCTCATGCTATGTGCAGATTACTCACAAACAAGCACACCCATAAATATCACAGGCCAAAAGCAGCATAGCCTGCTGACATGGTGACAAAACTGAGCAGACTAAATTTAACAGCATATTCAGCTTTTGTGTATGCATGCAGTCAAGACCACCTAATCCGAGACCAAGTTAAGACCAAGACCAATGTGTGTTGAGACCAAGACCAGACAGCACTCCTTAAACTCATAAAGATTCACATATTACCACCTGAGAAATGACTTATTTTTAATCAATAAATATAATTAGAATAAGACACTATATAGAGCCGTTACCAATCGAATGAAAACATTAACAACAAGCAATGTCATGTTTGATGTCATGCTCAACTGTGAAAACAGCTCTTTTGCTCTTGTGAGTCTTGTCACGTTATAATATAAAAACGCAGATCTCATACAAGTACTTTGTTTCAAAAATATCTTACATTTTGTGAGCATTTCTATTAATTTGGGTGACATTTTTGATACAATCTCTGACATTTCTGAACCGGAACAATAAATAAATAAATTCTGAAGCAGTAAGTTTTACATTCAATCACATTAATGATGTTAATAAATAAATCAGACTATGCACCAACAATTTAATAGAGTGGTGCAGGTATGTCATCATTTTGTAGGCCAAAACGCGGAAGCTAGCATTTTAGCACTTTAGCACAAAGTCATTGGTTTTTTTTAATGGGGTTTGTGGTGAACACAAGCTCAAGACACTTTCACGTTTTATTCTATGACATAAAATACATCAGTATAACCCCATTTGTGATTTTTTTAAGCTGTTATGTGTCTTGAAAAAGGTGGTTGCTAACAAGTGGTTAAATGGGACTATAGAGGCTGTCGAGGAGATTAACATCATCATGCCAAAAAGGTAAACTCAGTCTGCTTTTACAGCCTTATTATGCTGATCATTTTGCTATTATAAAGTAGTCTAACTTCTGGAAGTTAAGTTCTGGAAAAATATTTTTAGATAAAAATTGAAAGAGTTGTCGAAAGCTTAGTGATGGTGCCATTTATAGCCTACCATTAGGTTTTTACTTCTGGGGACTGCATTTAGGCTTTAAAATGAATATAAGTTATGTTGATTTGTGATCATCTTGATGGACAAAACGTATAAGTATCATAAACTTTTGTTGATCACAGAGCTTGTTTTCTGCGATACTCCAAAATTTCTCGAGGTAAGTGCAATGCTAACTGCCGGTTGGCCTGCTAAATGGCATCATACCTGCACCACTGCCAGCAGTTGTGGTCTTGATCGGTCTTGAAACAAAATCCCAAGTCCTCTAATGTCTGGTTCAGACTACACGATTTCAGCCCGATTTTTGCACAATCCGTTTGATTTAGGGTTTGTAAATGACTATGTCTGAAACCGAGACAAGGCCATGTACAAATGTGGTCAAGTGACAAGACCAAGACTTTCAAAAAATGGAGTATGACAACACTCAACCCTTTTTTGTAGTGTAGTGTATCAAGACTCTAAGACTGCATTTAAGCAGAGTAAGATTAACATAGACTAAAATAAATTTTCAGATACTTACTGTTTGTGCATCTCGTTTAAAGCAAGTTCTTGGTAAAACACAGTGTTCACTGGAATTAATTTGATTTTATTACATATTAACCTGCAATACCTGAAAGGAAGGATTGGCTTTGACAGCGGATACATTAAATGATTGAAATATTTTTATTTTAGTAATACACACCTGCTTATTCAAGCTTTACAAAATGTGTCTTTTTTATATTTCAGGTTCATCTGATCCTGATCAGAGCCTGTGCTGTCTAAGTGTAGTTTTTCTAAAGCATTAAGCCTTATATTGCTAGACATTTTGTGAGTGCAGATATTGTCGAACACAGTTAAATTGTTGAGAGATTTCATTATGTCATGTACAATAAACAAATAATTTATATTGCAAACAAATGCTCTGCAATACACTGCTCAAATAAACAGAGGCCTAATTAAATATGCAATATTACGTATCCATTTGAATATATTATTTTTAATATAGTATAGATTTAAATAGCTCCAGCTTCAAAACTGTTCAACACAGCAAAAGGAAAAACAATTCCTCCCTCAGCTAGCTGTTGGCAGCACACTCAACATCTGTTTCCTGTAACTTTACATTCCAGTCTAACCACACAGCTGAAGAAGCCCAGAATGCATTGCTACAGTCATATGTCTGCTCCCATGACTATCACGAGACTTTTGATCAAAGTTTTTTTTTACAGATTGTTGTTCAGAATGAGAACATGAGAACCATGCATCAAACTTCTCTTTTTGTATACACTATAGCCTATATATGGTTTATACAGTACCAGTCAAAAGTCTGGACACAACTATATACCAATTTTTTTTTTTTTTTTTTTTTTTTACATTTTAGAGAAATAGTAAAGTTCTCAAAACTATAAAATAACATAAATGCAGGTGGCCAAAAAATGTTAAACAGGTCAAAAATATGTATTATGTTTAAGCTACAAAGGAGCCAACTTCTGTTAAGCTTTACACTTTCAACCAACCTCATGAGGTGTATTCTATGATGCTTTTTAAACATAAGCCATATTTTATAAGCAAACATTTTCATTTCACTATTATTTCATATTTTAGTTATTTAATTATTTAATATTATATTGTTTTTAGTGCTGTCAAATAATCACTTTTAATTGCATCCAAAATAAAAGTTTGTGTTTACATAAAATGTCTGTGTATAATTATTATTATTATTATTATGTATATATAAATACACACACATGCATGCTTATATTTAAGGAAAAAATATTTACTGTATATATAAAATTCTATGTGGCATTGATTCAACAAGGTGCTGAAAGCATTCTTTAGAAATGTTGGCCCATATTGATAGGATAGCATCTTGCAGTTGATGGAGATTTGTGGGATGCACATCCAGGGCACGAAGCTCCCGTTCCACCACATCCCAAAGATGCCCTTCTTTGAGTTGAGATCTGGTGACTGTGGGGGCCATTTTAGTACAGTGAACTCATTGTCATGTTCAAGAAACCAATTTGAAATGATTCAAGCTTTGTGACATGGTGCATTATCCTGCTGGAAGTAGCCATCAGAGGATTGATACATGGTGGTCATAAAGGGATGGACATGGTCAGAAACAATACTCAGGTAGGCCGTGACATTAAAACGATGCCCAATTGGCAGCAAGGGGCCTAAAGTGTGCCAAGAAAACATCCCCCACACCATTACACCACCACCACCAGCCTGTACAGTGGTAACAAGGCATGATGGATCCATGTTCTCATTCTGTTTATGCCAAATTCTGACTCTACCATCTGAATGTCTCAACAACCTCTAGCATCAACAAGGCATTTTCACCCACATGACTGCCTCATACGGGATGTTTTTCCCTTTTCACATCATTCTTTGTAAACCCTAGAAATGGTTGTGTGTGAAAATCCCAGTGACTGAGCAGATTGTGAAATATTTTCACGCACAACCATTTCTAGGGTTTACAAAGAATGGTATGAAAAGGGAAAAACATCCAGTATACGGCAGTCCTGTGGGCGAAAATGCCTTGTTGATGCTAGAGGTCAGAGGAGAATGGGCCGACTGATTCAAGCTGATAGAAGAGCAACTTTGACTGAAATAACCACTCGTTACAACCGAGGTATGTAGCAAAGCATTTGTGAAGCCACAACACGCACAACCTTGAGGAAAGCATTTGTGAAGCCACAACACACACAACCTTGAGGCGGATGGGCTACAACAGCAGAAGACCCCACCGGGTACCACTCATCTCCACTACAAATAGGAAAAAGAGGGTACAATTTGCATGAGCTCACCAAAATTGGACAGTTGAAGATTGGAAAAATGTTGCCTGGTCTGATGAGTCTCGATTTCTGTTGAGACATTCAGATGGTAGAGTCAGAATTTGGCATAAACAGAATGAGAACATGGATCCATCATGCCTTGTTACCACTGTGCAGGCTGGTGGTGGTGGTGTAATGGTGTGGGGGATGTTTTCTTGGCACACTTTAGGCCCCTTAGTGCCAATTGGGCATCGTTTAAATGCCACGGCCTACCTGAGCATTGTTTCTGACCATCCCTTTATGACCATCATGTACAAATCCTCTGATGGCTACTTCCAGCAGGATAATGCACCATGTCACAAAGCTCGAAACATTTCAAATTGGTTTCTTGAACATGACAATGAGTTCACTGTACTAAAATGTCACCAGATCTCACAGTCACCAGATCTCAACGCAATAGAGCATCTTTGGGATGTGGTGGAATGGGAGCTTCGTGCCCTGGATGTGCATCCCACAAATATCCATCAACTGCAAGATGCTATCCTATCAATATGGGCAAACATTTCTAAAGAATGCTTTCAGCACCTTGTTGAATCAATACCACATAGAATCAAGGCAGTTCTGAAGGCGAAAGGGGGTCAAACACAGTATTAGTATGGTGTTCCTGATAATCCTTTAGGTGCGTGTATACACCATATATACATGCAAATATTTCTTAAATATGTATGTGTGTGTATTCAAATATACATAATCATTATACACAGTACACACACATATTGTGCAAACAAACTTTTATTTTGAATGTAATTAATCGCAATTTATTTTTTGACAGCCCTAATATTATATTATATTATATTATATTATATTATATTATATTATATTATATTATATTATATTATATTACATTACTAAAAAGGTGCTGCTACAGCTGAAGCATTCCATTCATAAATCCCATCACTGCAGCTTGTTTTTGTTTTCCCAGTCCCGCCACCATTGATGCACAGATGTCCACATGATGGGGATTAGAGTTAAGACACAGAAGGCCTGGCAAACTATATATTATTGCAGTGTGACAAACAGTCATTGAAGAGCAAGAGCACATTCACAGTTTCACAACTGTACCATCTGCCACGTGCACAGGGATCTGAGGGTTTGTGATGGCAGGATTTGACCAATACAAATCAGTGTGCAGCGACTCTAAGCCAAGGTCAGACCAGCATTTGTAAAGGCGGGTCAGATAGAGTTGTGTAAATGGATAAACGGGGAAAAAAAGAGAGAGCAAGAGAAAAAATATTCTGCTGGGAATGATGTAGTAGATTTCAGAAGGTTGTGCTGGGATATGAGATAAACATCCTTTTACAATCCCTTTTAAATGTACAACAAACAGCAGTAAGGCTTTTGTTTACAACATGGAAGAAAAAAACCTAAAAGCAAATAATCCCAATTCCTGGCTGAATACCAAGGCAGCTCTACAGAAGATGTATCAGAAAGGAGAAAACGTTCTGAATAAGAAGAAATTAATTAAAGCGCTATATAGCATTTTTTGACAAAGCAAGTTGTTCATAGTAATACAATGACAACATTTCTGATTATAATTTAATATTTCAAATAGATTTATGGATGAGGTTTAAATAATTTAAAATTAAATATCTAAAGATAGCTACATATGGTACACTGTAAAAATATATAAAAAATAAACAAACTGTAATTTTATGCCATCAGTTTCCATCTGTTAAAAACTCTTGGATTAAAAACTGTTGAATTATCTGTAAAACAAACCCCCAGTAATTTCACGGTTAGCTGCCTTAAACCATTTGAGTAAAAAACTAATATTAATACTGTGTTAGTAATGTGGGTATATCGCTGTTCACTTATTAATGTAAATTTAGTACTAGTACGAAACTCAACTGAATTAAATAAAACAATTAAACAAAAATAAACCAATTTAACTCAAATGGCCTCATTGGATAGTAAAGTGTCCACTTCAGAATCTCACTGGAAGAAGTAGGTCATCCGGGTACTTTTTGCCTATTTTTTATGTGTACTGTGAATTCGGACATACTTCTTTTGTCACATACTGTTTTTCACCTATAAAGTATGTGATAACAGATGCAGCCTATATGCAGCTGAATTCATACTATTGTCCTTTACTCTTAGATTTAATTTGACGTTGTTTTGATGTGACTTAAGCTTGTTTTATGTTTAGCTCGTTTTAGTTGATCTGTTTATCTGAATTTCTTGATTGTGACCGTTGTTGAGATTCATATGTTGATTCTTGATATCTGTGTTTTTATGCGTGTTCAGAATGTAAGTGTATTAATGACATAACATTTTTAATTCGTATAGACTTTGAATGAAATCTGAATTAAGTTAATATATTATATTATATTATATTATATTATATTATATTATATTATATTATATTATATTATATTATATTATATTATATTATATTATATTATCGCTGCTGGTAACAATATAGTTAGACAGTAAAATGAAAAGACAAAAGGGTTTGGTAAAATAGGCCAGTCTTGTTGTGATGGATTACTTTGGTGAAGTTTAAAGAACTTCAAGAAATGAGGATAAAGGTGAATGTTTCCTATATTAGAGATTTTTCAGCACTCAGTCCCTTCCTTCATTTGAAATGTTTTCCCTCTAGTGGCCAGATTTAATTAAAATCCTACAGGCAATGTGGATAGTGTCACTGTTCTCCCCAACCACTACTGTATGCTATTCCAGTGCTCATATCTCTGTTTTCATTGTACTTGCGCAATCCATGCATTGTAATAACAATGTGTAAATCTGTTACCATTTAGGAACATCCTTATAATACTTGTGAGCAAATGGCTATGGCATGACCTGCCTGATTCATTGTTTTTGAAATATATCACACCTCTGTTATTCATTTGTACACTGGTGCCAAAATGAACATCCTCCTCACTCAAAAATTTGAATAAAATAAAAGATGACATATCCTTTTTAAATTAATGGTGGTGGTTAATGTTGTGTGATGCCCATTAAAACGGCACTAAAGTTGTTTAAGAATAATGTATTCTTAATGTTAGTGAGTTTGTGGCTTCTCAGGGGGTTTTCACCAAGGGTAAAATCTGTCAAAGTCTGATTAACCACAGAGATGTTCCAAGGCCAGTTGTATAACATTGTTGTCTCTCCACAGATGGAGCCCTAACTAACCCTAACTCCAAACTTTGTGTATTATAAAATGAAGGTGATGGCTACTGTTCTTATTAAAAAAAAAAATTTAAAACCACAAAAAAAAAAAAATCTATTTTAGTCCCTGGGAGGTCTGACCCTGGTCTGCACACCCAAACAATGATCTTGTTTGCAGGCCTGCACACATCTGACTTAAAGCCTCATGAAAAACAAATAGTGTGGTTTATCATTATCAAAATGATAAACAAAAATAAAAAGATTTAAAATTATACAGAAAAAACTGACAACTAAGTCATCTTACCTTCATACAGTTAAAAACAATCTATTATATTTCAAAATACATGACAATATAATTTGACTGAAATATGTTTAAATGTATTGGAAGTAAATAGGAATTATCCAATAATATACTGAGAGAATGTTAAAAAAAAAAGTATTTAACAAGGCAATATGCAATATTTTAATATTGATAAAGAGTAATAAATAGCAATATAAAAGGCCTTAATAAGGCTATGCTACAAGTTAGTGGTCGCATATTTACGTGAAAATATGTGCACCCACTGCAAACAGGATTTATTTAAAACGTTGGTCGCCCGTTTTTGAATAATTGATGTGCATGTTACATTTTAGTTGATGTTTATAGCCTTTTATGGCTAAATCTTCATGTCATATTTTCACTGTATTTTTATGGTAAAGTTCTGGCAACCACGATGCCAGCTTTTTAGTCTATTAAAAATTTACACATTTACATTGTGAGCTTTTTTGAATCGTAGGCTATGAATCGACTAAAGTCAACATGTGTCCCGTGAGATGTTTTCAACCATCTAGCCACGAGTCTCACAGTCAGTCAAGCAACCATCTGCTGTTTTACCTAAATCCGGAGATTTGGCCAACCCTCGCAAATATCTGTCATTCTCTCAGAGTGCCCTCACGAGGTGTTATCCTTCATCAGCTCTGCTGAATAGACCAGTAAACACCGATCTGCTCTCTAAAACCGCTGGGGTTCGGATGTTCACTCGTATTGAAACGGGCAGGTGGGAATTGGAAGTTAGAGGAGAGAGTGCAGAGGAGCGTCAGTGCGGAGAACAGCCAACCTAAATTAAGGTTACAATTATCCTACTAGACCCCGGAGGGATGTGTCGTAGACAAAAGGAATTAATGAAGAAACAAAGCGATTAAAAACATTCGGGTCTTGTCTCAAGACAGGCTCGTCGTCTTTCTGAGCACGATGCTAGAGGACATTCTGCAGAAGTGAGGAACTGCGAACCGAGATGGGAAAAGACTTGGAGAGCTATGACATCGATGCCATGCAGATATTGTGAGGGAAGCGGGTGAGTTCTGCTTTGTGTTTTGTTAGTTTACGTTGTTTTTTATATATTCAAATCAATATTTGTTTGGTGTTCTTCAAGGTTATGACTAATTTTGAAGTTACTTATTTCGTCACATTCAGACTTCTTATTTATGGACGTTAAAACTCTTGTAGTAGAAATCTGTAGTAGATGTACAATGTCTATTTGATGTTTTCTTATGTATGCTATTTACTTTTCTTTTAAAAACATGAAAAATATTATTCAAAATATATTTTTTTAAATATCAGGTAGTGTGTAAAGCTGAATAGTAAGTTGAGATAGATAGATAGATAGATAGATAGATAGATAGATAGATAGATAGATAGATAGATGGATGGATGGATGGATGGATGGATGGATGGATGGATGGATGGGTGGATGGGTTGGTTGGTAAATAGATTGATAGATGGATGGATGGATGGATGGATGGATGGATGGATGGATGGGTGGGTGGGTTGATAGATAGATAGATAGATAGATAGATAGATAGATAGATAGATAGATAGATAGATAGATAGATAGATAGATGGATGGATGGATGGATGGATGGATGGATGGATGGATGGATGGATGGATGGGTGGGTGGGTGGGTGGGTTGGTTGGTTGGTTGGTTGATAGATGGATGGATGGATGGATGGGTGGGTGGGTTGATAGATAGATAGATAGATAGATAGATAGATAGATAGATAGATAGATAGATAGATAGATAGATGGGTTGGTTGGTTGGTTGGTTGATTGATAGATTGGTTAATTGATAAATAGATTAATAGATTGATTGACAGATCGACTCAATGACTCTAAATAGATAGATAGATAGATAGATAGATAGATAGATAGATAGATAGATAGATAGATTTGTTTCCTTTTTTGTTTAAGCCCACTTGACAGGGCCAGATCAGAGTCCCATGAGGCAAATGTCTTTGAAGGCTTTTGTTTTGGGAGGCAAACATACAACTAAAATAGCAGTCAGAGGCACCAGTGGTCAGCTGGCATTGTGCGCACCATTCACATTCTCGGCTTGTGCGGTCACTGAGGTTTTGAAGGCCCTGGCAGTCATGGCTGTCTTAATTAGAAATAATCAATCTGAGCAAGTTCTTTTAATGAGATTTCCAACAGCATCCCGCATCGCCAATGATGTGCAGCACGGCAAATTCCTGTCGCACACTCGTGATCCAGCGCTGAAGGAGCGCAAGCTTTGGGGCCGGTCCAGATGATCACTTTAATCAGAAGAGTTGTAATGCACAGCAGGGCCTGATTTATCATCGGTTGATGGGGCGGAACGGCAAAAGCACTTACTTGATCACTGGTTTGTTTTGCTTGGTCACTCGACATTCTTATCACGCCCTCATATGTATCGGCATGTGATTTATGAGGTCACTTTGGAGCAGGGTTTAATATCACTGAACAGGTGCAGATGCCCTGTTTTGACCAGTTTTGCCTTTTTAATAACAGCAGTTACATTTGGACTAAATTTGAGATTTGGGGCCCTGCAAAGTCTGCCTCACATTGTGAGCATCATCCTGGTTCTTTGTGTAATCCTGCTGCCCTAAAACAGACCTATTTAGGACTGCTTAGGCAATAAACTATCCAGGGCACAATATGACCCTGCTAATGGGTGTCCTGTATTACAGCACACAGTCAGATGAAGAGGTCTCACTGGCAAAATTTCCCTGTAGACCCGACCCATCTTTTTAGTAAAGAATGTTTCAGTTAAGAGCTGGATCTGTGAGCCTGTATGGGAGGCAATCTGTCAGCACTGGGTTGCAACACCAGTGGATGGATTAAAATCTATAGACGTCTAATACATACATGGGTGAAGCAGATTCTGTGCTTTTAACAGATGACATATGAGCTTAGACAACATCCATATGTGTGACCTCTCCACAATCACACAAAAAATCAATGGACTCAGACTTGATTTATACTCTCTGCTTGACATGTTGCATCAATGAAATGAAATCTGAATCCAGGCCTTCACAAACAAACGATCTCTGTCCTCCACCAGCATGTCTACTGAATTTCAGATGCTTTTAACGCTGCGTGTTTCAAACGTTTATATACAGTAATGCAAGTGCTTGCATCTATTGTTCATTAAAAACTTGCCTGAAATTAACAATGAACTTGTGCAATGCACATATGCTGTGTCCCAGTTACATTAATGCGTTCAGTTTAGCCTGAGGTGACCTCACTTGTGTGTCCTTGAAAAGTTACTGTTAAAGTCATTTTAAAACACTCACGCACATACAGTATGTCTGCGGCTTTAGGAACATGTGAGATGATCTCATGTTCATCTTTACACAGATATCTTTCTTTTGCATCACATTTGATTGCCTTTGGGGTACACAATGTACACGCACTGACTGAAGTGACCAGCACAAAGCTGAATTATCATAATCTGTCCTTCAGACTGTTGTGATTTAAACCCAGCGTGACCTCTCTCAGCTGTTCCACATAATCACGAAAAACAGAGAAGCTTGAACATTTTGACCAAGCTAAATACCTATAGCAATTATTTGTCTATAATTGACAGATTTTTAAAATGGTTTTATTTCAGCTTTCTGGTGCAAAATGATGATGATTATACTAAAATAACAAGACATATGCATCAATTCAAAAATAAGGGATGCACTGAGATAATCATTTTCATGTTGTAGCTGATAAAAGATAAATCTTACAATATCAAAATTATTTGATATTTGATACTATTTTGTCTAAATAAATAATAACAAGGTATCACAAAATGTTAATGTACATTATAATTTTGTGATGGGGATATAGGCTTATACTACACTAGTATATGAAAATTTGAGATTTTGAGATTTTCATTTCACTTTTAACTTTTAAATTTAAACAGTGTTATTAAATGTTTTTAAGTTTAAGTGAGCATTAAATGCCATCTAAATGCAAAAATGGGGAAATGAGCAGGCATATGTATCGGAAAAACAAAATTGAAGTCATTAACCATAATTTAATAATGTAATTTAGTAGTGTGCACAGTTGTTTGCTGTTGAATCCCAGGGAAAGCATAATCTGATATGGTGTTAATGGCATGGTACACAAAAACAAGACACTGGCAAACAACCACCACTGCCATAAAACACATACTGTACAGTATTACAGTCTGCAGTGTCCACTCATGTTTACAATACTCACTGCCACCCCTTTAGACTAACGCAGCAAAATCAGTCGTACTCCAACAGAGGCTGAGACTATAAAAGCTTGTATTATATGCTACATGCAAACACACAACAGAAATATTCAAAGGCGGATTGCAGAAGGATGAGCAGAAACGTCTTGTAAATTCGCTGTGGGCTTGAAATACAAACACTTTGGAGGAAGCATCTGTGGTTTGTGCATCCAAGTGTGAACCTCACCTTCCCTGTAATATTTATTTTTCCGTTCCCCGGGCAAGCTCGAAGGGAACAAATACTCCATGTCCAGAAGATCTGTCATCATATCCTATAGCTAAACAACACCTGTTTCTGAAAGCTTTTAATACTTGCGTTCATTCCCATGGCTTCATTCTGTGGAGGGGGTGGAAGGCCAGGAGCCATAAACAGCCTATTTCTCACTTTGTTGCAATTGTTGCTGTGAAGAATTAATGTGAGGAATTCTAATTAGAGATTGGAGAGTGGCTCGGGGTAGTTTTTTACCTGGCTGGGACGAGAATAGCATGGGCTCCAAGAGACAGGTGAACTGCATTCCCTGGCCGCACTCAGAGGTTAGAGGTCATGGGTAAACATGCAGGTTAGAGACCTCTGAGATTGTCACTGAAGGGGTCCTGAAATTTTAGACTCTGTTAGTGTAAGCTAAAATAAAAATAAAATATCGTGATTTTGGCTGACATTTTGTGAATATCCTGTAATGTCAAAGGTTAATTTTAATTGCAAAACGTCTGGATTCCCTTATCTGTTTGCTCTTCACGTCCCACCCCTGACCTTTTCACTCTAGAAAAGCTCAATAATACTTATTTTCTTACTGTAAACCCTTCTACTTGCCTAAAGTCAGTGAAGTGTGAATTGGAGTCAGTCTTCAGAGGCTTTAAGTGTTGTGGTTTACTAATGGAGTCAGGGGAACAGCTAGAGCAGCAGTGAAAAGGTTTTGCCCCCCTTTTATAGAATCTGGCAGGGGTCCATGTAATTTATTGTAACCTAATGAAGCCTGTCTGGCCCTGATGATTTTTGATTGTTGACATGAAAGTTTGAAAGTCAGGCCTGAAATTAGAAAACATCACATTATTTGGGTTTGTTCAGCTTAGTGAGGGCCGGCTAACAGTGATGACATTGCATCAGATCAACAAGGGCACATTCGATGTTTGGCAGAGTGTTGATTGTTAGATAAGAGCATTGCCAAAGCTGGTATGTAGACGGTCTTGGTATGTGATTATGCAAAAATTTTACTATCAGGCATCTTATTGGGTTTGGGCCACACATTAAAATTTTAACAATGATAATGAAAAAAAAAAATATATATATATATATATATATATATATATATATATATATATATATATATATATATATATATATATATATATATATACTTTTTTGTGGTTTAAAATCAATAAATAAGAATATAACATATACATGTATATGTAATTATATTTTTATATTTATAAATAAAATATATTATTAAAATATGGATGTTGTATAGGTTTATTTATTTTAAACCACAAATACAGTATATAGAAAAAAATAAAGAAATAAAGGCAAAGGAAAATGAAAAAAGGTGTTACTATGAGGTATCTTGTAAAAAAAAAGTAAAAGTTTTCTTGCTTTTATTAATAGCAATCAAGATGAGCTTAGCTGTCAGACAGTGTGAAAATGTCATGCAGGCAAGCAGCAAGACACAGAGCACGAGTTTTGTCACCTCCATGTCCAGATCTCGTACACCTGCCGCACTGTGTCTTTCACAAGTCGACAGAGAGGGATTCACACCTTTAATTTGTGTAAGCCAGGATCTCTGCTGTGTGGAAAACCAATATGGTATCAAAACAGCAGAGCCAAGAGTGATACTCTCTCCCTCCTTTCGCTAGATACAGCATTATGAGTCAGCTTATTTGGCCAGTATAAGGCCTTTGTGTGGAGACTGGGGATGACACTGGAACAGGAACAGGTTCAAAATAGAAGCGTTGTGTGTAAACAGGAGAACAAGAGAAACCCAGACCCATGTGAATAGATTATATTAAGCAAGCAAGCAGTGGGAGAGGTGTAATGCAAGACTGGATTCATTGAGATCATTTGTCACGACAAGGTAGGAGTTTGTACCCATTTCATTCAGTTCATTGTTATACAAAGGACTGTACCAGAAATGTGTACACATTCTGTGTAGAACTATGATTTATTAAGCATTTAAATCCCTATTTAGTTTATTTTTATAGACTTTGTATGCATTTAAAAACAGCTCCGCTAATGTGATACTTCAGATATTCTGATTTAAAAAAAAGCTTTTTTTACAGTTCTGATAGCAACTATCAGGCATGGAGCCACTGTGAAATGAAATGATAATCCACAATCTTTCCCAATTAGCCTAGAGTCGGACAAACATTTTCATCTCAAACGGATTTATTAAGAGTTTTGATTTCCCAACATGCTTTGCAGCATTATACAACTTTATTGATTTACAGTTTGTGGTTTTATTTATTGTTTTGTAATCAGTGCTACTTTCTTATGTGTTTAAAGCTCATTTTTGTACTTTATTAAAGGGATAATTCACCCAAAAATTATTTCAACATTTACTTGCCCTTAAATAATTCTAAACCTGTATGGGTTTCTTTAAAAAAAAATTGTTGAACACAAAAGATGATATTTTGAAGAATGTTTACCAGTTTAACAGTGTTAAAAGTTTATGGTCCCCATTGACTTCCATATTTTTTTCCATACTATGGAAGTCAATGAGGACCAGTTTGGTTACCCACATTCTTCTTTTGTATTCAACATTAAATGATGACAGAATTTTCATTTTTGGATGAACTATCCCTATAAGTTGTTTGTAACCTTTACTGAGGTTTATGTGTGAAATATTGAAGTGAAACATCTTGATGCAAACTGTTTTCAGAGGCAAAGACTTGCAAGCTATCTTTCCTTTTAGAGGTGAGTAATTAACAAACACTGCACATGATAAAGATAAATAAAAGATTATTGTGCTGCTAATTGACATTCAACAGGAGACATTTCACATTCAGTGAGCAAACAAACCCAAATATACCAAATTACTGAGGATAATTATGCTTGTTGAAAGAACAAATCTCATTCTCAGACATCTCCATCACATTGCCTTGATTTACGTTTTCAGTCCGAAGCTAATATATATATATATATATATATATATATATATATATATATATATATATATATATATATATATATATATATATATATATATATATATATATATATATATATATACTATTCAGTGCATGTATGTTCAGATAATGAATTGCACTTATGTAATGTAATGAATTATGTAATGGTGAATTCAAATATTATTGAGCAGTCACATGTTTTTCTCTTTCTGATGTCGTTTGGCTCAGCTCTGTCCATTAAACTGAAGCAGTCAATGTCTGTCCATGCTGAGTGGGTAATGTTTAATTTGTGTCTAGGTCTCTGCACCTGCACCCTGTGACATGAGGTTAAGTGAAAGTGCCCGACACACCTGTCCTCTCACATCAGACCCTCTAGAGCTGTAAATTCAGAGGGCTGGAGGAAATAAGCGTGTTACTGTGCAGCTGTCACCTGTCTCTTCATTTCTATTTACTGTCAGGGTTATGTTTAGTTCTGTTTAGTTTTATTGTTGCCAGTCAGAACTTTGTTTTGTTATATCGTTGTCAGTCAGAACTTTGTTCCTCGTTTGCCTGTGTTCTGTGTTTCCTTGGTTGTTAAAGGTTACATAACACAGTTTCTGCCAGTCTCATGTTAATCTTGAGTACTACCTATAGTATTGCACCCTTCATTTCTCTGAAGAGTCTTTAGTTTTATCATATTTATAAAAGACAGATACGCTCAGTTCTTTCTGAAATTAGAGTTACAAGCGCGCACACGCACACGGACACACACACACACACACACACACACACACACACACACACACACACACACACAATGCATCATGGCATTATCCCTGAATAACTTTTGATTCACCATAAGTTTGTGTTGTTGACATAATATGCGCCTGTGGTTTCACCTCGTGATCGGGAACAAACAAACACACTTGCAGTTGCTGCTCCGGGAAAAAATGCATCCACTGTTTCCTTTACGATGGTTATTTGGGAAGCTCAAGAAGGTTGTCTTTCTCTCACAACCAAAAACACACTTCTTTAGTGACAGTGTTGATTTTGTGGTCTAAAAGCAAAATGACAGCGCTGCCGAAGCCTTCCGTAACCGCGTGCACTTGCGCTCGCTCTTCTCATCCAGAAGAAGTGCCCATACAAGGAATTCCGTCACACCGGGAAAACTCAAAAAACACTTTCCAAACTTATCCGAGTGTATTTTGCACAGAAATACTCCGTTATTGTTTTTTGAAAATTTGGCCATGTTGAATCCAACTCTTTAACAGTGTAAATAAGTCTGAATTTAAGCCTTGAGTTCTTTCTGTTCAGTGCTTGGCCTCGTTTATGTTTAACTGTGGTGTAACGACTCCACATGTGACTATGTTAATAAATTAAATAAGCTTAAAAGGGAATTATATGTATTTATATTTAATTATTCAAAATTAATCGTAATGTTACGATCAAATCTCTAGATCACCCAAAAAGGAAAATACCTACCCTAGGTATTGGTACAATCATGTATATAGTTAATAACAATGGTTTACAATGGTAAATATGAATATGCTGCAGTACATAATAACCTTTAAAGAATTCATTTCAAATTGACTGATCCGTTCGTTCGTTTGACGAACAGACAGTACAATATTCTAATCAATTCTCATAAAGTTTTATTCTTTCCATCAAATCTTCAGGAAGATTATCCTTCTGGCTGTGAAGAATAACTTTCTGAGATATTAGAATATTTATTAAAGTACTCAACAATACTATATGAAAGCTTGTAGCAAAATCTGAACATTAAAGTGACTAAGGTTTTGTGAGAGGCAACAATGACAATCGAACATGGAG
The DNA here is from genome assembly GCA_023029165.1 of Gobiocypris rarus. Taxonomy (NCBI): domain Eukaryota; kingdom Metazoa; phylum Chordata; class Actinopteri; order Cypriniformes; family Gobionidae; genus Gobiocypris; species Gobiocypris rarus. The sequence goes on along the minus strand of CM040926.1, from coordinate 25,748,510 downwards.
ACAATGGTTTTAATAGATGATACTACAAATACTATAAATATATAACTAAACAAAGAATAGATATATACATAATAACGAAGAGTAACGAAAGAGAGAGAGAAGGAGAGAAAGAAAGAGAAAGAAGGTCAAGGAATGGCAATATCACAAGTTAACCTGAGAGCCAGCAACAAACCTTAAACAGGGGCACAAGTAATTTTTATAAAATGTATACTTGCACTGGTTTGGTACAGATCAAAGCAAGAGGCGTGTATTATCGAGTTTCTCAAAGTGTTTGTGAGCTGAAACTTCCTTCCGGAGGTCGGGTTGTCGATCTGTGGGAAGTTTGAAGGTGAAGGCTTGCCAGAAAATGAGGAAAGGAAGTTTGTCTCGTTGAAATTTGTAAATCGACTGAGCAAAGATGCGCTTGTATCATTGTCCTTTAAGGCACATTAACATATGCTCATCTTTTCTGAAATGACCAGTCATATGTGTGGACTTTAGGCAAAGAACATCACTTTGTCTCGGCTTACAACCTAACTGCATGCTTTATGATGGTGTCCGTATGTGGTAAACATACTAATGATGCATCTCATATTCACATACTGTGCACTGTTGATTAAGAAAAAGAGAGACAAACATTTACATACCAAACAAGCTTTGGCTTGAAGGTATTAAAGCAGCAATACCTTCTTACACATGAATACAAGCATTTAAAACAACCTTTAACATTACTCACTCATCATGACTAGTAGAGGAGCATGCACACACAGGGATATATCATACACATTCTGGAATAGTTTAATTTTTGAGGAGAATGTCTGTACTATGTGTATTGGATGAGTTTCTCAATGTCCAGGCCACTCTGTCTGAGTAGGGATGGGGGTGGGGTGCATGCTTAGAAATATGGAGAGAGATAGCGATCTCTTTGAAGTGTCCACAGGGTTGAAAGGGGAGGCCTCGGCCAAGCCACAAAAGTGACAACGGAGGCTATTTAACTCAGACTACTCGGGGCCAGGACATCAATTTATATGCAAAAGTCAAAAAGGCTAAAAGCTTTCTGAAGCTTAGAGCAGAATCAAATCACCGTGATCCAGTCCAGAAACTACAGTGGTTAGACTTGTTATATCTCCTGTGGTTTCCCTAAAGCGATTGTTAAGTTTATTAAATTCTATTTCCTTAAATCTCATTGTGCTTTGCATATACCTCATACTGGTTTGGAACAACATAAGGATGTGTACCCTGTTGAAAAAAACAGCATATGCCGGTTAGGTATGTTTTGAAGCATGGTAGCTGGTTTAAGCTGGTCCTTAGCTGGTCACGAGTTGGTTTAAGATGGTCAAGTGCTGGTCCTAAGCTGGTCCTAACTAGCTCCAGCTCAGGACCAGCTTAAACCATCTCATGACCAATTAAGGACCAGCATAAACCAGCTAAAACCAGCTGCCATGCTTCAAAATGTTCCTAACCAGCATATGCTGTTTTTTTCAACAGGGTATATGATGATAGAATTTTCATTTTTGGGTAAACTAACCTTTAAGCCGCATCGAATTGTTACATTTAATGAGTGTGATTTTAAATGACATACAAATACATTTTGCAATGTCGTACCCAAACAGGTGTAGAACATTCCACTGTAAAGCCATCAAAAATGGATGAAAAGCTGTTCTGGATCAGTCAGTCTGAAAGCAGAGGATTAAAGAGATTGTTAGCACAAATCATTATAAATCAGTCTCAATAATTTTTGCTGTTTTTTTCCCTCTCTTCTCTTTGGCTTTAGGCTTTTGGAAGTGTTACGTGATGTCTAAATGTGACTAAATACATCTCCAACAAACACTGAGCCTGACGTAGATACCATCCTGAAAATATCTGGTTATGAGAACTGGCACTACAAAAGTCTATTGGTAAGTATAACTGGACAGATAAAAAAAAATGATTGTTATGGGTAAAGCAGCAATGCTTGTCTTCTAATTTAATAACTATATCTATATATATATATACATCTATAGCTCTTGAAAATGCTTTATAATTCTTCTAGATGTAGATGAATAATTAGTAGTACTAACAATAGTACTGATCCGTTGTGATTGATCAAGATGCATTTGGGTCGATAACAAAATGTCTCAGGTTACAAATGTAACCTTGGTTCCCTAAGGGGAACGAGACACTACTTCCTATTGTATTGACAATTCGACAATTGTATTGGCCGTCGAAAGCCTATAACGTCACTACTAGTGTGACTGTGAGGTATAAGTAGGGTGCCTAAAGAACATGTTATCCACTTCGTTGTCTAAAGCAACCATGCAGGCAGCCCAGAAGTAAGGAAACAAGACAGTGTCTTGTTCATCTTCTCAGGGATTTGTGTGACTGTGACTAAGCAAAAAGAATAATCCCTGAAGGTACACACCAGTATTTTGCTATCGGTGACATTACTCCCTACGCCCATTGCCCAAGCTGCATGCCTCAATGAGGAAGTTAACTCTTACCATTCACCTCGCAAGGTCAAACAGAAGGACTTTGCCTCAGGCAGAGTTTAAAGGCCTGGAATCATTTACCTCATAAAAGATTCCTTTAAGGGAATACGGCCAGGGACAAAAAAAGGTGAGAAGTTATTGCATAACAGCAATAACCACAACACATCAGATTCTAGAGATGGACATCCTAGGAAGCAAGACTCATCACAACAACCTTCCAAGCGAGGGGAGCAACACTGTTTAATCTAAAGGTTTTTTTTCAGGATCTACAGAGCATGAAAATAGCTATGGCTATTTGCATAATGCTGGGCACTCTGCATAATGACCCTCAAACGAGGGGAGTACTAACTAAGCTCTTTCTAAAGCAAGTCTATGAAGGTGGCTTGCAAAGAATCCTTCAACCCGATACTACTTTGCTTATAAGGAGGCCATAGAAAGCCTTCCATTATCCAACCGTACTAGACAAGCTTAACCACAAAGACAGCTTCGTCATAGCTAGAGGAGCAAATACTCTACATTACAGTCCTCTTAACCAAGGGGAGTACTGGCCAAGCTCTGGAACCAGTAATCATGGCTCCTGAAGAGTCTAACCCTACAAACTGATACCGATCTGCAGATTTCTAGGGAGCAGAGTACTAACACCTAACAATTAGGGGAAGTACTTCAACAAACTCTGCTCTCTATAACGAGGGGAAGCCTAACAACACTCAACCCCAAAAACACTCCTAAGAACCTACCACCCCATTACTACTGTCTGTATGAGGCTTTAAGAGCAGCAGCCTTAGCAGAACAACTCTCTAAAGTAGAGGAGAACATATAATATCACTAAAGAGACTCATAAAAGAGTCATCCCATAGGTAAAAAAATATATGAAGAGCTCTGGGGAGGGAAGGACTCAGCAGGACAACTCTCTAAAACAAGAGAGTCAAGCTTAACCCTAGAGTTAGTTAACCGACTATCAGAGTCTAAAACAAAAAAGTATTACCCATGCAAAGTGGAGGCCTCAGCAAACAGACTGTCCAAAAAGAGAGGAGGCTCCTAAGTAAAATACAACAAAGAAAAAGTAGTCACAGTCTTCCTAAACCCTGACAACCTTCTAGTTGTGAAAAGCTCCAGGGAGCTGAGGCCACAAAATAAGGAATTCTCTGAAAAGAGAGGCGGCCTTACAATGCTATGATGAGGATAATTACTAAATTAAAATTATTTTTTTTATGAGGGATGAAGACAGAAATGTCAGTGTAATAAAAATCTTGATGTCGTAATGAAAAAACAAACAAATTAAAAGTATGTAATTCTTGAAAAGAAAACCTTGCATATAGTTTGAAATAATCTATTAATTCCTAGAAGAAAAAAATATATTTTAACAAAACTGCTTCACTTATAGTTAATAAGTACATTTTAACTCTGATTAATATATTTAAAAACATTTTTGAAAATAATGAATTGAATCAATGATTAAAAAATATTAACGATTAAGAAAACTTGGTCACATGAGTCATTAATTTGAAAGTTTCAATTTAATGACGTGTGACAATCAAGTAACTATCAGGTATTCCTTTCTTAAACTTCTTCAAAGGGATTTAAAAAAAATTCAAAACCCAATGAAACCAACAAGAATACACATACTGTATTTCATTTCTAAGAACTTGACATTGTGATTTTAAAAAGAGTTTTCCTTATTGTGGATACTTATATGTTATTTTCTTTTTTGCAGGAAGGAGGTAAGATGTTCATGGATCTGTGTGGCCAGCGGGGCGCATGGACAGTCCTGCTGTTGTGGTGCCTAAACGTATCAGCTGCTGACCTCACCTGCCCGCAGAAATGTACTTGTTACCGTGACACGTTGGAGGTCAACTGCTCCTCAAGACACCTGACAGGTGTGCCTGAGGGATTACCCAGCAATGCCAAACGCTTAGATCTTTCAGGAAACAAACTGAAAACGCTGGCTAGGCGTCAGTTCTCTGGTCTGTCAAAGCTTGAGGACCTGGACCTGAGTGAGAACATTATCTCCATGATTGAGGTGGAAACATTTCAGGGGCTGAAGAACTTGCGATACTTGAGGATAAAGAACAACCGCTTAAAGATCCTCCCAGTCGGGGTCTTCTCCGGCCTCTCCAACCTTCAACGTCTGGATATTAGTGAGAATGAGATCCTGGTTTTCCTGGATTACACATTCCGGGACATGATTAACTTACAGCAGCTTGATGCAGGAGAAAACGACCTGGTGTTTATCTCGCAACGGGCTTTTGTTGGGCTACAGGCGCTGAGGGAGCTGAACGTGGACCGCAGCAATCTGACCTCCATCCCCACTGAGGCTCTTTCGCAACTTCAGAGCCTGACCAAGCTGCGTCTGCGCAAGCTGACCATAAGCGTGCTGCCCAACAACGCCTTTCGCCGACTGCACCAGCTGCGCACATTGCAGATCCTCAACTGGCCTTCTCTTGAGATGCTAAATAGCAACAGCCTGGTCGGTCTCAATCTTACCACTTTATTTTTAAGCAACTGTAACCTTAGCTCTGTACCTTATGCTCCGCTGCGCCATCTTGCTTACCTGCAGTACCTCGACCTGTCCTACAACCCCATCACCTCCATACAAGGCAACTTGCTGGGGGAGCTTCTACGGCTGCAAGAGTTGCACCTGGTAGGTGGGAGCCTGTTACGGATTGAGCCAGCTGCCTTCAGGGGTCTGGTCCACTTTCGCTTGCTTAATGTATCCTCAAATCGTCTGACGACATTGGAAGAAAGTGTCTTCCACTCTGTAGGTAACTTGCAGACACTGCGGCTGGACAGAAACCCGTTGGCTTGTGACTGCAGGCTACTCTGGGTTGTCCGACGACGTCGGCGGCTGGATTTTGATGGCCGACAACCCACCTGTTCAGCTCTGAATCAGCACAAGAAGGCATTCCGTGACTTTTCAGAGGCTGATCTTCCGGTTATATTTACGTGCAGACAAGCGCAGATTCTGAACCGCCAGCTGCAGGATGCAAGTGTGGTGGAGGGCATGAGTATACGGTTTGACTGCAGAGCCGACGGCTATCCGTCGCCTTCTATTACCTGGCTGTCAGCCCAGCAGACTGCACTTAGCTCTGTCGGGAGAGTACGAGTGCTTGCTAATGGGAGTTTAGAAGTGCGTTATGCCCAAGTACAAGACAGTGGAACGTATCTATGTACTGCAACTAATGCAGCAGGTAATGACAGCATCTCTGTGAGTCTGCAAGTGGAGGGGCTTCCACAAAACCGCACAGCATCATATTTCTCAGACGAGGGATGGATGGAAACTTCATTACCTCCTTCTACCAACTCCTCTGCACGGGTGTCAAGTGCTTACCCGTTTGATGCTAAAACCCTCATCATTGCTACCACCATGGGATTTCTCTCTTTCCTCAGCTCTGTGGCGATCTGTTTTGTGTTTATGTTCTTCTGGAGTCAGAGCAAAGGACAGATAAAACACACTGCCACTATAGACTTCGTGCCACGATCATCCATGGGTGGAGGTGGAGATGGTGGGGACACTGGGAGATTCACAATGAAGCTTATTTAAGTTGGAATAGAGAATGAATTGTCATGGTTACAATAAGTTGAGCCTTTAAAACTGTAGTAACTCTCAAAGTTGCAGCTTGCCAACACAGCAAGGTACAAAGCCTTATGATAACATATTCTGCATATTCTGATTGACATTCATGTAAATAGGTATGGTAACTTATCTTTATAATAATCTCATTCATATTTTGCAAGCCTGATTTACATTAAAGTAACTTCTCTTTATAATAACAACATTTTAGCTGACAAGTTAGATTATATCAAAATTTAGGGTAAGTAAGGTAGCATTGTGGATTGAGCAATTCCAAAGTCTGGACAAACAACAAACAAATTATCATACTGTTCGATAGGAATGATTCATTTTCATAAAATATTATCAATAATAATAAGTAACATAATACATACAAATATATAACATTTATTTACTATTAACTATTATTGATAATACATTTGATTTAAAATAGTATTAAAAATGTAACATGTACAGAAATAATTTTCCACTAATATATAATTAAGCAAAAGTTGGATATTATTTTGGTGATTTGGTTGATTTGCTGTGTCATTTTTTAAAAGCTCACAGCTCTTAGTATAATGAATAAAATCTCTTTCTTTGTGAGGGCCTTTAGAGATATTCATTTCACTGCCAAATTAAACAAGAACACGTCATATGATGATGCATTTGACAACAGTTACAATGCAGTTTTAGATATTGTAACTTTTGTTGTACAAATGTATATGCAAAAGACTGAAAAAACCCATAGAACTATACATCTTAACAGCTTATTAACATCTATTGTAGTTTGTAGCAATTAAAACATTGCAACATGAAATAAATGAGTTTAACTAATAATACGTTTTTAGGTAAGTTACTGAAATGGTTTACTGTATTATATATTGTGTGTGATATTGTACATTACAGATGTTATATTTATAGGTTGCAGTAAGATTACAAATGTTTTGCAAGGTCATTCAGAAATGTCTTCTTTTTCTCTTCTTCTTTTTCTTTTTATAAACATCAAGTGATGTTATGTGATGCCAGTGGCTTTTATGGCTATGCACAAAATGTCATGACTGCACACCACACTTGGTTATCGGCCTAAGATGTTTTGCAATTTATGTAATGTATATAAGTAATATTTCAATATTTAATGTTTTTGCTAATGCATTTGTAAGTTATAATATTTTGCATTGGATCATTAAAGACTATGCAAGTCTGCCTGTTCAGAAAACCATCTTGTCTCACTATCTTTACTCCACAATGTTCCACTTTAATGCTCCTCATTAAAAATTCAAGTTCATTTCTAGGTAAAATTAATTCATGAGTTCTGAAAGTCTGAACAATTTGGACACTGTGATCATATATCTTTGTTACTCTGGTGTATGCAGTATAACATTTTCCAGATGTAAGCTCCATCTGTTTCATCACTGCAGCACCTATAACCTTGAGTAGCTGCAGTTTTTCTTTAGCTCATCTGAATTGTGAGGATAAATGACACGAGATGTAACGGTGACATCAAGAGAGAAGATTCTGCATAATTATCTGCATCAGTCACTGTCTTGTTTGTTAAACTGAGAAATAATTGTCTCCTGCTGCCTCTCATCTGATTACCTAAGATTTATGTTTGATTTTACTGAATTTATGCCATTTATTCAGTCTAATAACAAAGTCAAATTGATACGTGATAGGTATGTTGTATTACACTGATGACGGATTATTGTCTGAGAGTACAGGAAGAGATAGGGAACTCGCAGTGATGTTTTAGTCAGGCTGTCGTTTTGTTGGACAGTTCTCAAGCTTTAACTGGATTCTGCAGAGAGAGAGAGAGAGAGAGAGAGAGAGCAAATCATTTCTGCTGTTGCCCAGAATAACCTAGAAAAAAAGATGATAATCACGTGTATGACCAGTGGTTTAAACCCTTTAGGATTACCTCTAGATGTCTCAATCTGTTATATAGGTCTGTCTGGCTACAAACGTGCTCAGCTCACAGACAGACTAGGATCAAATAAAAATGATTTTTATTCTCCAAAAATGTGTTGCAATTAAACAGTTAAATTATATTTCCGTTAAGATGAGATTATATATATATATATATATATACACACACACAAACTGTTTTCAAGTCAAGTCACCTTTATTTATAGCTTTATACAATACAGATGGTTTCAAAGCAGCCTTACAGTGAAAACAGAAAAATTATGCTTTTCAGCTGTTGTTCTGTTCAGTGTTGATTCAGTTCCACTGTAAAGATCATCAATTATTAAATTAGTTCATTTCATTAATAAATCAGTTTTGCTAATGATGTCATCATCCAGCTCAGTTCAGTTTTCATTCAGTACAATCAGATCACTTAATACTGCAACTATATATATATATATATATATATATATATATATATATATATATATATATATATATATATATATAGTGCAGTCAACATGTTCCTATGGTCAAATTTACAGCTTTTACAGCATGTCCACATCTTCCTGTTCTGTACTCGCAGATTTGAGGAACTACTTGTGCAAAAATATGTCACTTATGCCTTTTGGCCACTAGCTGGAGCCAAAGAAAGACATAAATGAGACAATAGCATGTACTATACAAAACTGCTCGAGAAGCTATAAAACTGATATTAGTTTACACAGACATCATTTGAAATTACTTATGATAAATGGCATTGCATGGTGTGACATTGCATGGTGGTATTATTATAAAGATGCAGTGAGCATTGGCTTATCTGAGCTCCAAGAGTATTGATGAACCTGATGAATAGGACAATAACACGGGCAAGATGCAGAGTGAGCAGATTCTTCTAGCTGATTCTGTCAAATCCAAAATATTGGCAAGAACTGACATCGCAAATTTAACAGTACACAGAAAAAAAAACTGAATAGATTAACTGGACAGTTTATCACATACAGTATCTTAAAAGCATCTTTAACAACACTTGTTTCCACAGTCAGGAATATGGAAGATCCATGGTATTGCTAATAGACATGGCTAGGCCTACTTTGTTACAAATTTCAATGTTTTCAAAACACCTATAAATGTATAATAATTGCAAGATAATGGTTATTTCTGTTAGGACTACTATTGTCAAAGATGATTTACAATTAGCAGGCAGTTTGGATTGGTGGTATGGTTCTGTTCTGGTGCAATAACTTCCTGAGCATCCATGCAGCCTAGCATAGATAAGAGCAGGGAGAGCAGTGATAACCCCACTTATTGCTAAAAGTTTTGTAACGCCTGCCTTTACATCCACATGAACATTAATGACATCCCATTCTTAATCCGTAGGGTTTAATATGGAGTTGGTCCACCCTTCACAGCTATAACAGCTTCAACTCTTCTGGGAAGGCTTTCCACAAGGTTCAGGAGTGTGTTTATGGGAATTTTTGACCATTCTTCTAGAAGCGCATTTGTGAGGTAATCTTTTGTAATGGCAAATAAATGGACTGAATTTATATAGCACTTTCAACAGACCCATGGCCATCCAGAGTGCTTTACATCTTGGCTCACATTCACCCATTCACTCATTCATTCATACACCGACGGCGGTGTCTAATTGTAAGTAACATAATGTATTGTGAGGCGCTGATGTTGGACGAGAAGTTCTGGCTCGCAGTCTCCGCTCTAATTCATCCCGAAGGTGTTCTATCGGGTTGAGGTCAGGACTCTTTCTCTGGAACTAAAAGACCAAGCCCAACACCATAATCCCCCCCTCCACTAAAATGTACACGTGACACAATGCAGTCAGACCAGTATCATTCTCCTGGAACCACCAAACCTAGACTCGTCCATCGGATTGCCAGACAGAGAAGTGTGATTAGTCACTCCAGAGAACACGTCTCCACTGCTCTAGAGTCCATGGCGGCATGCTTTACACCACTGCATCCCATGCTTTGCATTACACTTGGTGATTGTAAGGCTTGGACGCAGCTGCTCTGCCATGGAAACCCATTCCATGAAGCTCTCTACACACTGTTCTTGAGCTAATCTGCCACATGAAGTTTGGAGGTCTGTAGCTATTGATTCTGCAGAAAGTTGGCGACTTTTGCGCAGTGCGCCTCAGCATGTGCTGACCCCGCTCTGTGATTTTAGTACTCTATCGGGTGGACGAGTCCAGACACTTTATGTTCTACTTTAGCTTATTGTCTAGATAGTATCTGTCCTCTGTCTTCTAGGCCAACACATGCTACTCCCTCTAACCCTTGGTTATCTGATGTTCTTTGTGAACACCGGACCAAACTCAGGCAGCAGAGAGAAAATGGCGCAAAATCAAACGCCCGTCTGACCTGGGTAAGTATCAGTCTCTGCTTTCATCCTTCTCAGATGATGTCCATGTGACTAAATCCTCATATTTCCACAACAAACTCAACAGCACCTCAAACACACACACACACTTTTCAAAAACATTCAACTCTCTCCTCTGTCCCCCTCCACCACCTCTTTATCTACCAGCACTCACAGACATCATCAACACATCTCTCTGCACCGGCATTTTCCCTACCACATTCAAGCAGGCTCGGGTAACCCCACTGCTCAAAAAACCCACATTAAGCACATCACTTGTAGATAACTACAGGCCTGTTTCTTTCATACCATTCATAGCGAAAACCAGGTTTCATCTTTCCTCTCACAGTTTAATCTGCTGGACATCAACCAATCAGGTTTCAAAAAGGGCCACTCAACTGAGACTGCATTGCTGTCAGTCACTGAAGCCCTGCAGATTACGAAAGCAGATTCCAAATCATCAGTCCTCGTCCTCCTCGATCTATCTGCTGCCTTTGGCACTGTGAATCATCAGATTCTTCTGTGCACCCTCTCATCACTGGGCATCACAGGAATTCCACTCCACTGGTTTGAGTCCTATCTCACAGGTAGGTCTATCAAGGTTGCCTGGAGAGGGCAGGTATCCAAAGCACATCAACTGACCACAGGGGTTCCTCAGGGCTCAGTGCTTGGACCTCTCCTCTTCTCCATTTAACACTACATCACTAGGACCCATCATACAGGCACATGGCTTCTCATACCATTGCTAGCTCCCACAGATGATCCCACAGTAGCTGCACGAATGTTGCACTGTCTAGCGGACATCTCGGCATGGATGAAAAAACATCACCTGCAGCTCAACCTGGCAAAAACCGAGATTCTCGTCTTCCCTGCCAATCCGAGTTTATCTTTGATTACCACTCCAGGGTCGGTCAGAAATCTTGGCATCTCAGCATCTGCATACTTTGATTTGCTCCTACGAGTCTACACCCCTACCAAAAGCCTTCACTCAGCCAAGGAGCGACAGCTTGTGGTACCATCACAGAGAGGCATGAAATCCCTCTCCAGAACATTTTCATTCACCATTCCCAGCTGGTGGAATGATCTTCCCACCTCCATCCTAATGGCAGAATCACTGACAACACTCAAAAGACAGCTGAAATCTTACCTCTCTTCTGTGAGCACATAATCTCATCTTAAAAAAAAAAAAATACTATTTATTTTCCCTCTATTGTCCTCTATGCCCTCCCTATTCTAGCTTAAGCTACTCTGAGTAATCTTTACAACTTAGTATTTCAGGCATTTTTTGCATTTTTTCGCTTCTTCATGATGGATCGTTTCCTGTACTCCTAATTTGTAAGTCTCTTTGGATAAAAGCATCTGCTAAATGAATAAATGTTGCCTACCACTTTGTGGCTGAGTTGCTGTTGTTCCCAATTGCTTCCACTTTGTTATAATACCACTAACAGTAGACCGTGGAATATTTAGTAGTTAGGAAATTTCACAAACGGACAAGGACGTTAAAGGGAGTCTCTAGCATCAGTCGCTAGTGCGCCTTCTCTTGAGGCCAGGGGAGTGAGGTTTACATACACAGCTCTTACTGGCCCATGTCCGTACTGGCCATATAGGCCTACATATTATTTAATATGTATACAGACAACATTGTCTGTCAGAATAATTTATTGTGATTGTCTTGAAGTTGAGCGTTCAAATAGTGTAATGCAGTGGTTCCTAACCACGTTCCTGGAGGCCCACCAACAGTGCATATTTTGCATGTCTCCTTTGTCTGACACACCCACATCAGGTTTTGGAGTCATTACTAATGAGCTGATGACTTGAATCAGGTGTATTTGATTGAGGAGATGCGCACTGTTGGTGGGCCTCCAGGAACATGGTTGGGAACCACTGGTGTAATGCACAGGTAGTTCCAGTAAAAATGCACTGCTTTCATTGAAGCACTGGCACACACACACACACTGCACAGACACAGCACACACACCTCTCTCTCCCTCTCTAGATCAGGGGTGAGGAACGTTTATCCTGGAGGGCCACACTTTGGCAGAGTTTAGCTGCCTGCAACCCTAATCAAACACACCTGAAGCTAACCAAGGTCAGGCTGGTGAGTGTTTTTTTCAGGGTTGGAGCTAAACTCTGCAAGAGAGTGGCCCTCCAGGATCAACGTTCCCCACCCCTGCTCTAGGTATATATCTTTACTTCTCTATAAATTCTCTCCATTAACTTCTAAATGCAGGGTATCACAGGATGTTTTTTTGTGATGTGGTGATTTAACATTGCATGCAAAAGGTTAAAATACTGGGTATTTAACATCTCCCCAAAAATGGGGGGGGAGATAGGCCTATAAACATTTCTAAATGTTAAAATGTTAGCTATAACATTTAGAGTGTCTATGAGATCTACAAACTGAAGTGTATTACAGTTGAATATATATAATTAAAATACATTACAATACATGAAACTAATAAATAAAGTGTTTAGTTCACTCTAGTTGTCAGTCCGCGTGAGCGCATGTCTGCTCGCCCTGTTCTCTCGCTTTCAGAGCGGAGGTGTGACGTGAAGGCATTTACCGCTCAGATTCTCACAGAGGTCTGAGGGACAAGGCAGCGCCCGCTTATCACGCACACTTCTGCAAAACAACATTAGCCTTTATCTGAGATAAGACTTATATTAACGTGACGTCACTCTTATTAAAGCATCACTCAGAAACATGAAGCTACTCGTACTGGCGACCCTGTTCTCTGTGGTTTTGGCCGAAAAATCACCTCGGCTGAAATTTGCCGTGATGGGTAAGGCTTGATTTTCTTCAATGTTGTAGTTCAATTCTGCTACGGAGAGTTCATTCCTGTGGCGAGGTCTGGAAATTTCTCGTTCTCGGCTTCGGGTGTCATGTTTATCCTTTCTGAAGCAGAAATTGCTAATCTTATTTTAGCCCCTCGGGAAAAAAATGCTGCGTAACAAGTCTAGAGGAAGTTATAAAAAGAAAAAAACAGTTAAAGTCAAATCGCAATGTTAGTAAATTGAAGCAAGCCCAGATGGATTCGAAAACAAAAAAACAATTGAGGCTCATATGCACGTCATGACTTTAGCCTACATCATGACGTACATGTGATATTAATCATGGTTAAGAGTAGCCTAGACTACAATGAAAAAATAAAAGTAAATGCATCGCGTTAATTACTGACGTTGTATAAAAATGAATACGTATGCCGATGCTAACATGTATGTATAACTGAAGGTTCATACAAGGATGCTGGAAGAATTTTTTACTGTGTAGCCATAGTAACATCTTAAGAGAGGGATGATCAAGAGCGAGTAGTCTGCTTGGCATACATGAGTAAACAAGCTCCTGAATCTTCCCAGAGGCTACTGAATAAGTCATTTTCTGAAACGACCATTCGCTTTCTAGCTAAACGTGTAAATGCATTGAATGGCATCGCTGTTTTAAAGCAATTCCTGTAGAATACGCAGCAAGTGAATATGTTTTAAGAAAAGCATAGGACGCAATGTACAGCGCTGCAATGCAGGTGCGCGAGCTAACGGGAATGATGGCACTGCAGCAACTGATGCATTTCCAAGACAACAGGGTAGGCTACAACATGCGATCCAGGGAAAAACACACTCGCAGATGCAGAATAGCCCATGGAAAATTCCAAGAAACCCATCTTTATTATTTATTCCAAGCACGTTCACAGAATTATATGTCGATACAACCAATATGGGCCATGCATATTTGTTTAAAAACAACAACTTGTCTCACGGTCACCCCCTCGGTGTTACGGGATACTACAACCTCTCACAAATACATATATGAGAAACCATGAGAGCCTAAGATGAGACTCCAATGAGCTTGTTGTTCTTGAACGCCCACTTCAGAACCATGGACAACGACTCTCAATTCAGCGCACGTCTTCTGGAATCACGAAGGATGCGATCGGGAGACAAATTCTCTGATAAACTAAAGTATTGTGTTATGGAAGACGAGACCTTTATATGGAAATGGAAACCGGCTCAGACTGGTCTGCAGGCTTTTTCGACCTCCTCAGCCCCCCCTTCGAATAGCCAGTTATTGATTGAGATGAAATCTCTACCAGCGCAGCCCGAGACAAACACCTGTTGCAACATGAATTAAGCGCGAAGCTCCGCTTTATACGAAGCTGTATCAAAACAATTGTAATTTTACGGTTACCCCTGACAACCACATTTGACAGTATTCTCCATTTAGGTCAAATGAAAAACGCCCACAAACGCGGCTAAGGCATTTGAGCTAATCATCAGTTCTCAGCTGGTTTTGTTCTTAAACCAGATTTTACTGTGGAAATCAAGTGATGGCAATTAAATGATATTTAACATAACATTCAACAAAAGCACAGGTCCAACAATATGCAAAATTATTTATATAGAACAGTCTAAAGTTGAAAATTGACACTTTTGTGTGAATCAACACTGGACCTAATATTAGCTATTACTATAAACAAGTGATGAATTTGGACCAAAACAAAGCTAAACGAATGCACAGCCTTTGAACTAAACTACAAAAGATAGATGAAGCATTTTGGGCTCTATAAGAAGCCTTTTTATTTTGCTATCCTAACTATACACATTTTTATGGCTAGTTACATTTTATTATTTGCATTGTTTTCCCCTGGCTGTGGCCCATTTTTGAATTACAACCCACCAGCTGAGAATTAACTAAACGTAAATTATACATTTTTGCAATGTGTACAACATATAAAGACTGTCAAAAACATTGTATTTCATTTATCTTTAGAATCCCCTCGGTTTCGCTTCATGAAACCAGAAAACTACACGGCGGTTTACCACCAACAGGAAACTGATGTCCTGTATGTGGGGGGCCAAGGGGTCATCTATAAGCTCAGCTTCAGTGATAAAGGAGTGCATGACACGCAGGTAGGGGGGATGACACCATAACCTAGAGCTAAAGTAGATCTATCACTGCTCTAAATCCTGACCTAGATAGCTGGTACTCGGCAAGTAACAAAACTGTGCTATTATTTATGAAGTAGAACAATCCTTATAATGGAGGTAATACTTGTGGTTGAATAAAAGCAAAGAGGGATAGTTATAGCCTATCATCATTTTACTATAGCCATAACATTTTATGTCCTGTTTTCTCATTGTAATTATAGAATATATCTCTTAAATGATGAGAACAGTTCATCTATACATTATTATGTATGCAAGGCTGCATGATTAGTAATGTTGTTGATGTGCTCACAGATCCCTTTGGTGATGGATGAGAATGCAAAAGAGTTGTGCGTCTCTAAATCATCAGCATGGAAGGTAAGAGAGACAATCCCACAATATTCCGTCAGTTCGGTCCTCAAGCTGCTTGCCATTTCATGCAAAGAAAAGGATTATCTTGACTCATTTAAGCTGTGCGATTCAAATCAGTAACTGTGCTCTAGCACTAAGAAGTGACTAGCACAATGTGTCCAGTTACCCATTTCTCATAAATCCTCTATGTGAAATACACACATCGGGTTTAGCTGGATTATAAGTTCTGAAATTGACTGTAATCAGAACATTTATCGCAGCCGCTCCGCATTATGCGAGCGGGAGCCTGGCTGGATTCACTGCCCTGGTTCAACATCTACAGAAATAGGCATCCATGATGAGCAGGTCATCACTCAGAGTTGACTGAATGAGGCTATTTTTTTAAGGGTAATGGCACAGACAGAAAGCCAACATTATCCAATTAGTATAGAAAAAGGAAAAAGAAAGCCCACAATTAGATGGCATACTGTGTTTAGCAATTATATTCTTTCTATAATTTATAATATATGATGTCTGTATGTTTTGCATTGACATAATGTGTTATTTTTTCCATCATTCTATAGCAAGAGTGTGATAATTTCATCACATTAATTGAGAAAGTCGGTGATTCGTTCGTGATGTGTGGGACAAGAGCGGGTTCTCCTAAATGTTGGCTCCTGGTAAGATGCTTTACCTGCCATTATATATGCGAATCTCACAATTCAGAAGCAGTTTAAACTCCAGATGTAAGCAAACCACAAAAGTGTTTACGATTAGGACTAGGAGTGGGAATCACAGGTTACCTCACGTTACGATACACGGCTCACGATACCAATATTACAATACAGCAATTCTGTGATAATCAATATGTAATGCTAGACAATCCTATAATGATACATCACAATATCGTTCTAACTTTAAAAACAAGAGACCAGTGAAAAGGTTCACAACTGCTAAATGCAGACATTTCAGCTTCCTTTAATAAAACAAATGATGTTGCGAAGAAATATTACTCAATCTATTTCATTCGCTTTAGCATTTTCTGTGGATTACATTAAAAAAATGGAAGGAAATAACAGCAGTTTTCCCTCTGAGGTCAGCTGTTTTGCCAGAATTCAGGCTATTTATTTAACTGCTTCTGTATTATTGTGAACACTTTTGTGTCTCTCTGCCGTGGGTGTGATTTATAACCGAATCACATTCACCACTGTGTTCTCAGAATAAAAAGGACACTGAAAGTAGTACAATAAAATGAGAGTTTGACATCCTGAAATGTGGGACACACATTTAGTGGATGAATAATATTATGAAAAAAGTTTTCAGTACATTTCCTTCTAAAAAGTGGTATGATTTCTCATAGTTCTACAGTGTCACTGCTGTTTTCTTATAAAAGCCTGCGAATTACTGAATAATCATGTCATCTCTCTCATCCAGGTAAATGACAGTGTACTGACGGACATGCCAGGGGAAACAGTAGCATCTAACATCTTGGCACCTTTCCCTTCTCAGCGCTCCATCAGTCTGTCAGCAGGTAGAGAGATAGAGGAGAGGAATGGAGGAAGGAGATAATGCAATGTTTTTTGTTCATATTTTTTTTCATTTAGTTATTTCATTTGAAAAGGTATTTGTTTCTGAAGTAGAGCAGACTGTATTGTAACTTTTAATGAATTGTATTCTGACCTGACATAAATCCCTCAGAGAACAGAGATCCATTTGGTAAAAAACGATGCATGGCACGCTCAAAGCTTCAAATCTTGTCAGATCTCTTTAGAAAATACAATGTGTATCAGAGGAAATTTAAAAGAACAACTTCCAAAAAGATCAACAGCCCTGTAATATATGACAAAAGAGATCTTGCCCTTTTCTTTCGTGTTTTAAATGTCAGATACAAAGTTGGGTATTTCATATGCCATGTGAGTTTAGCAGAGCTGAAAGGTCAACACTGATGCTGAAAGAAGTCGCATGTCTCAACAATGTCTCAATCTGTCAGTCAGAAGGAAGTAGTTCGCAGTGCGTTCGCAGCCCTCGTTTTTACTTTGAGGATCAAAGTATTGCAAACATTGCTAAATTTGAATCAAAGTTTAAGGGAATCTTTGATTTGACAGAACTATTGTCACAGAGGTTTGGCTGATGGATATACTTATCTCTCTCTCTCCTTATTTAGATGGGAATCTGTACTCTGCTCTGTCAGCGGTTGCAGGACAGACTGGCTCTATCCGTCGCACATATGGCTCCAAAAAGCAGCTGAAGACAGAGAATAAATGGCTACAGAGTGAGTTGAAAGCTGTTATCTACACTGCATTAGCAGTTTGGAGATTTTCTTGAAGGACTGAGCTAATGGATCCAGGCCTGCTATGTCAGCTTAAAGCAGAGTGTGTTTAAAAATTTGACCAAATGTAAAATAATAATACAAATGTATTTTAAAGACAATAATAAAATATATATATATTTTTACATTGTTTTCGAAACAAGCCTCTTATGTTCACCAAAATACAGCCTTGTAATATTGTGGAATATTATTCCAATTTAAAATAACTGTTCTGTTTTGATATATAATTTATTCCTAACTGTGATGGTAAAGCAGAATTTTCATCAGCCATTACTCCAGTTTTTATTGTCAAATGATCCTTCAGAAATCAGACTAATATGCTGATTTGTTGCTCAAGAATAATAATTTCTTATTATTATCAGTGTTAAATACTTTTCCCCAGGATCCTTTGATAAATCTAAAAATCAAAAGAACAAGCTTTGTTTGAAATATATATACTATTTGTGATAATCTAAAAGTCTTTACTGTCACGGATCAATTTAATGAATAAAAGTATTCAATTCTTAAAATCTCAATGAGCCCAACAATTTTGAATTGTAGTATATGGCATATATTGTTTTATTTTATGTATATAATACAATTTTGATGGACATCTTTCCTAATGATTGATAGTGTCACATAAGCCCATGTGGGCTGGGCACCATGAGTGATGACACTTAAATAAAAATATTCATTCATTCATTCATATGGCATATATATATATATTATAAATCATTTATTTTGTGCCTTTCAAATATTGATAGCAAAGCCACAGTGTTTACAGTTTGATGGTGAAATCATCTCATAAATTGCATACTTAAATCTCTTCATATTAAATTGGGGTAGGAGAAAGCATTTTAAACAAAAAAAAAAACATTTTAACTAAGATGAAAGGTTCAAAGACTAACACAAGGAGTCTATGACAATAATAAATCTGCTCTCACCCTCTCTCTCAGATCCCCAGTTTGCAGGAGCCGCTGTGATACCACACAAAGAGAAACTCAAAGATGAGATATATTTCTTCTTCAGTGAGGTCAACAGTACAGCCAGTCTTGATGAAGAGCCTTACAGGGCTCGCATAGGACGAGTCTGCATGGTAACAAGACCTTAATCCATTCCTGCTTCAGATACACTGCTGTTAGGATTAAAGGTTTGTGATAACCTTTTCCTCTGTGGCTCAGGTTGATGAGGGAGGGCTTCAGAATATGCTGCCGAACTCCTGGACTACATTCCTGAAGGCACGTGTGATGTGTGGGAAAGCTGGAACTCCTGTACAGTACAACAACTTCAAACAGGCTTTTGTTCTGACCTCTCATCTCCGCACTGGGTTGATATATGGCCTCTTCTCCAACTCCTGGTAAGCAAATATGAAGTCTAAAAGTGAGTAGGAAGACATGATAATGCCTCTGGCAAAACATTGATTAAAAATTGTTAGTTGTGCTTACTTCAAACTTTCTTTTATAAAGGTATATATATATATATATATATATACACACACAGTGGGTACGGAAAGTATTCAGACCTCAAAATTACATTCCTTTTTTCAATTTATCAATTGGATATATTTAATTGTGCATGCTCATTTTGCCTATTTTTACATTAACGTTTACTTACAACTAATCATTTAAAACATGAATAATTTTTTAACACTGATAAATGTAATCTTTTAACAGATCTCAGAATTAATATCCATTTTTCATTCAGCTCATTATAATGTTGGATTCCAAACCATGTTTTGTGATAAAAGTATAGAGTAGGAGTAGGCTATAGTACAGAAAATAGCAAACAAAGTTTGCTAAAACTGTTATAAAAACATTTAAAAAAATTAGCGGCCATCATTTTATGTTGCATCACTACTGTACTTATTAACTCATTACTTTTATCTGTACTGTTTTCCATGTTTATGTCTTTCTATAGGAACACCACTGTAGTGTGTGCATACTCCATTGAAGACATTGACCAAGCCTTTTCTACATCCAAACTGAAGGGCTACAACTCACCTTTGGTGTACCCTCGTCCTGGAACGGTACAGCACACCAAAACATCAACCAGTCAAAGGCATAATTATGTGCCAACAGACAGTCATGTTGTTATACATATTATTACATTTATTAAAGGCACAATATGTAAGATTTTTGGATTAAAATGTCCAAAAACCACTAGCACAATGTTATATATTTTGTTGACTTGTGTACCTGCATTATCCCAAATGTTTACAAGAATGTTCTAATCCAGAGAAATAAGCCATTTTGACCAGGACACGGACTGTGTCCGTGCGTCGCCTATCAATGACATCATAAACACGTTACCCTCGAAAGATGCTTTAGTATATTATGTGTTTTATTAGACAGCTGAGCAACTGTTTGGATACATTCATCAACAGAAAACTCAATTCAACACAGTTAGTCTTGTCTCGTTTTCTTGATTTACCACGAGTACAATGTTTTACCATGCCTAATATCGATCTAGCTTACTTCAGTGTGCAACAACTGTCTCATAGTAGACGCCGAGCGTACACACAGAGTAGCATTATAACATAACTTTCAACACACACAAATGTATCTAATATGATAAAACAGCACTGCATTACTCCACATACACATGGCCAGGAGAAGCGGACGCGGTTGTCTGCAACATAATAAAAGCTTTGCTTGTGGTTGCGCTTGTCTCTCATTAGCAATCGCTCCAGCGGCCTCGTTCTGCTCCAACGGCTTTCAGCCCCACCCTGCTTCATATTACAGTAATGTTAATAAATCTTTAATACATTAGCTCATCCATGAATATGATTTATGCCCGAGTCGCGTCGGATTCTTTTCCACTGGTTGTAGGTGAAGACAACAACTCCCATGATTTCGCAAAATCAAGCCGTCATCAAGCTACCCTTTTGTTTTGAATAAGCAAAAATGACATATTGTGCCTTTTAAATTAATTTTGAAAGCATCTATAAAATACTATCCTACAACTTCAGAAAAAAAGGTACAACCTGATTCTTAATTTGTGTGGTTAACCCTTATCCAGTGTGCTTTCAAGAACAACACTCAGGCTCATAACCAGAAGATCCTGACTGTGATCAAGGATCACCCTGAGATTGAGGACATGATCACCCCAGTTGACGAAACTCCTCTGGAACTGCCAGTTCATGACCACTTCACACATATTGTGGCAGACACTGTCTTGGCTGTCAATGATGAACACTACAGCGTCATCTATCTGGGCACAGGTACTGTGAATCGCAAAGAAATGTGTCTAAGGAGCATGAAAGTACTTTTTTTTTTTTATTTTTTTGGGGGTGATAACAGTAAAATAAAAAAATCTCTAATAGTGAAAAAAAAAATTTCAATATTGCACCAACATCTTGCACCCAATATATTGTCTTCTCATTCTATTTTTGTTTTGCTATATTTTCTAATGCTATTTTTCTGTCTCCTGTACAGAAAAGGGAAAAGTCCTGAAGGTGCTCCATGCCATAGAAGGAGCCTTTATCATAGCGCAGTACTCTTTATTCCACGATGATAGTCCCGTCATTAACATGGCCATTGACTCTAAAAAGGTACAGACCCACATTTTAATGATTTGAACTCACAGCCAATTTTAGCCTGCAGTGGTAGGACATATTGTTCCGCTGAAGTATAATTATATATAGCTTTGAGTCACTATTTGCAAATTACAGCGAGAGAGTAATTCAAAAGGCTGTTCACACAGATATTTAAAATAGAGTTTAATGGGAGCCAGATGGCACCTTTCATCTCTGAATTCTGCTTTTTGCCAGGGTCATCTCTATATTGGCACAGAGCTTGAAGTGCAGCGCCTCCCCCTGGCTGACTGTGGTCGCTACGGAGTCAGCTGCAGGGAATGCATCCTTTCACGAGATCCATATTGTGCATGGGACCCGTCCAAGAGGAAGTGTACTGCAATCCCAGCAGACTACAACATTAGCACTGGGTAGATATGTAGTAACAAATATCCCAACACAATGATGCATTACTGTTTTTCCTGACAAAGTATCCTGAGTGTTTTTTTTCTCTCCCTACTTTGAAATCAGGAGCCTTCTTCAGACCCTTGACCACTCCAGTGCCTCGGTCTGCGGCGATGCTACAGGTAGATTGTCTTTTAGACTTATTAAAGGTTTTTTCATATCTCTGAAACCCTTTATAGCACTTGAGAATTTGAAAGATTTTAAAAAATTTCAAATAATTGCTGTTCTTTTGAACTCTCTATTCATCAAAAAAATCCTGAAAAATATCTATTACGCTTTCCACATAAATATTATTCAGCACAACAGTTTTTGAGCACCAAATCAGCATATTAGAATGATTTATGAAGGATCATGTGACACTGAAGACTGGAGTAATGATGCTGAAAATTCAGCTTTGCCAGCGTAGGAATAAATCACTTTTTAAAATCTATTAATTTTGAATTGTAAAAATATTTCACAATATTACTGTTTTACTGTATTTTTGATCAAATAAATGCAGCCTTGGTGAGCATAAGACACATGAAAACATTAAAAATCGTACTGAACCCAAACCTTTAAACAGTAGTGTATATATAAAATAAAAGTATTTGTATTAAAAATTGTTTCAAATACACTAAAATGTTCCTGTAATTGTGGGATACAGCTCATAAGGCACGCAGTACCATTCCCAAACAAGTTGTTGTGGATAAAAATGGACCGGTCCTACTACCGTGCCCCGTGCGATCCTACCATGCAACTTACCGCTGGGAGAAAGACAACTGCATCAAGCAATATCCTTGCACCATCTCTGGCTCCTCCTGTGTGCTGGCACCCACCCCTGACCTCCCTCTGAAGGAGGGCGTGTTCCGCTGCCTGGCGGAGGAGAACGGTCTGCAACAGGAGGTGGTGTCCTACAAGCTGGTGTTCAACGGTGGGCCCCTCTCCACCTCGCTAGCCTCCACCCTGGGGTCGGCTCTGCTGCTGGCTGCTGCGGCACACTGGCTCCTGTAGATCCAATGAATCCTGACGGGTCAGAAGAAAACGAGTTTTATGCTAAGGTCAGCAGAGCATGAGTACCTTGACCGGTCCAACTAAACTGCAGGGGAGCCGCTGGTCTCTATATAAACTGTGTTTCTTGTTTCTTATTCTGAGCAATTCTTTTCTTTGAAGGGCCGAGAAAATGCCTGAAATTGTCTCATTTTGCAAAAATGCTTTATCATACCAAACACCAGTGTTATGTACAACATAAACTTATGTAAGTGAACTGTTTCATGCCATCAGCCTGAAAGCAAGCATTTAGGCTTATATACCGTATATTCAAATATCTAATACACAAGATTTGTACATTGCTTGCAAAATGTTAGTGCCATCATCCAGATGTTTTAGAAGACTGCTTTGCTAACTAACTTGGTTAGTTTTCTCGTTAACACTTTATGGTAAGGTTCGATTACATTAGTTATTGCATTGGGTATCATGAACTAATATGACGTATTTAGTTAAAGTTAATGTTAATGTTAATATACTGTTGTTTAACATTTAATATACTATTGTTCATTGTAAATTCATGTTTGTTTCATAATCCATGAACTAATGTTCATTTATAAAGCTTGTAATGCTAAAAAATATATTAGTGTATGTTAGAAATGAACATTTAATTAAATTAATGTGCACTGATCATTGTTAATCCACGTTATCTAATGATTTGAACCTTATTTTAAAGTGTTACTTTTTTGTTGGTGTGTAGAATTACTGAGTTACACTAGCGAGTACATGCTGAAACATGAATATACTGTTATAAATTCTTTTATTTTTCCATTGTGCCATTAGGACAGTTCTGAAGCCTTAAAACAAGGATGAGCCCCTTTAAGCTGTAAGGGTCACATCCTAAGCACAACCTGCAAACTGAGCAGAACCTGCAGAATCTGCTGGCTTTGTCTTTTCATTGAGTCACTGCAACCTGACGCAGAATTATTTCAGGAGTACATACAGCTGATTCGTCTTTAGCCTCTTTGAGAAGTTTGAAATCAATTTCAATCTATTAGAAATGTGAACTCCAAAAAAATAAAAACGATACAAAACTAATACAGATTCAACTGCTTTTGCTCAGTGGGTGGACAGGAAGAATAACCAGAATCCAATCCATAATAGCCAGATTATCTCGGTACGTCACTGTGTTTAACAAACAGACATGAACTCTCTTTGATGCCTGTACTTTTCATGCTCATGACATTTTTACATTTTGCATTCAAATAAGCTTCGGTACATGTAATATGAGGTTGCATTTTGTAGTTGCAGTGTGAAGAGGCTTAATTATAATGTTGTTTTAATTGTAATGCTCTGCATATGCTGTTCTTCACCATTGCTGCCTATGGGAATAGAAAGCATTCCTGATGGATCTAAACAGTCATTCTGCACTAAGGTGTTCTGAGTGTAAATCTGTCACCATTCTACTTCATATCATTTTATTTGATCATCACTTCAGCGATAAAACTTTATGATAGCTGTCTTATACACATTACAGAAAAGGAGAAATAAGATGATCATACAAGAACTTTCTAACTAGCACATAATCGTCTCTTAATTGTCATCTGTGCCCCTAACACACACACACACACACACACACACACACACACACACACACACACACACACACACACACACACACACACACACACACACACAGGCACCCCACCCCACCACTATTTCTGTTTTTCTCTTTCTCTCAGAGCAACTGACCCCAAATGCCAAATTTGTCTTTAACCTTGTTCTTTCCATGTTCTTGGGAGCAGGAGTAAACCAATGGTGTAATGAACGAATTGATTATTAATTAACTAGAAGTGCACTGTGTTTTCAGAAGATTTACTCTTTTTTTTCCGTATGTCTCGTGTCATTCTGTTTCTTGCTCTACTGGTGACATAATCTGCCAATGTAATCAAACATGTGTTTTGTACATGCATCTCTGCATCATGAGAAATTTAAAGTGTCATATAAGCCATGTAAATAGTCCAGGGACTGACTGCAGTGTTGCTTAACACATTATGCATTAGCTACTTATGCTAACCTTCTGTTTGCATGCTGAATGCCACAGCACTGTTGTCCTCTCTGTGTATTCGTACCTCTGTCTCTTGGCCTAATGTGTTTCACTGCACTAAATGCAGAAACAATGTAGTGCCAAACCAATGTTGTGTAATTTTCATCAGAGAGCTTTTCTAACTTTTCCACTGTGCTTCGAAGCCAAATGTTTACCTTTCTGACACATATAGCAGAATCTAGATACAAACAGACACGCGCACGCTCACTTCATATCGGCAGTGTAAATGACACAGGGTCTTTCAATTTGGATCACACAGTCACAACTGTTACATGTTTAATTTTGTATTCGTTTTTTACTCTGTAACTGGTGTTGCGAGGCCACTGTGTTTTTATCGTCTGTCATTTGCATCGTGTTTTTGTTTGTTTTGCCTGAGACTTGTGGCAGGGAGTGTTTTCTCATGTAGGGACGCTCAGCACGGTTTACTGCTCAAAGCGTCTTGCAGTTGTGTAAGCTTGCACTTAATAATTCATATTTATAACTTGTTACCAAAAGTCAGCTTTTTTTTTCTAAAGGGGTTGAAGACATTGTAAAATACAGAAACATATAATTATACATTAAATGTTTCCCTGAAAATGTGCATTAAAATAAATAACCAAAAAATATCTAATGTATTTCTGTTTTTTATTGTTCATTAATGTTTTCTTTTTTTAATATATGTATTAACTATTTTAACATGTACAGTATGTGGTACAAACTTGCTATTGTGCAGTTGTGCAGTAAATGCTGCTTTTCACCAAACCATTCCTTCAAAATCGTGACAGGCTAATGTAAATATTGGTTTAATCACCAAAACAGAATCATCTTTTTTTTTCATTTAAATGGTAAACATAAGATGTTTCTGACTATGAAAGCAAAATTATTTACTGTAAAGTATTTCTTTATGAAACACACATTAGGTTTAGTAAAACAAAATATGTAAGTCAATAGAGAATTGTGCATTATTTAAACACATTTTAAAAATGTAACTTTGTGATTTTGAAATTATTACTAGAGCAGTTAAACTAAAGATCAAAAATGCACCACTGATTTGTGAAACAGTATATTAAAACAGTATTTTAAATTTAGCTATAACATAATGTATAAGTATGTCAATGAGGGTGTTTCTATGGCAAGCTGTTTGGACTTTTATTCATTCACAGGATATGAATTATTGATATCAACAATTCAGTATTCACTAGTTAAAATGCTAATTCTTGATATCAAAAATTCAGTTTCAACTAGTAAAAACTTTAATTCTTGATATCAGTAACTGTATGCTCACAAGTGAAATGTCACCATAGGCTGCCATTCAAATTCAATTGTTGATATCAGAAATTGAATTCTTGAAAACAACTGATATCAACAATTCAATTCTTGATATCAACAATTAGCCTTTCTGTAATATAATTTCAGATATATTTGGCTTTCTTAGTAACAATCACATTCATGATATCAGAAATTAACATTGTCACTATAGTGGCAGTTGAATTGTTGATATCAATAATTAAATTCCTGATATCAACAAATGAATTTGAATGGCAGCCTATGGTGACATTGAACTACTGAAAATACAATTACTGATATCAAGAATGAGAGTTTTTACTAGTTTAAATTCAATTGTTGATATCAAGAATTCATATCCTGTGAATGAATAAAAGTCAGAACGGCTTGCCATAGTTTCCTTGCTAGAAGCACATTACATGTGTCAACATGTTAATTTAGCAGATGTCTTTGGCA
This sequence comes from Gobiocypris rarus, assembly GCA_023029165.1. Classification (NCBI taxonomy): domain Eukaryota; kingdom Metazoa; phylum Chordata; class Actinopteri; order Cypriniformes; family Gobionidae; genus Gobiocypris; species Gobiocypris rarus. The sequence goes on along the minus strand of CM040926.1, from coordinate 25,721,888 downwards.
ATGGCAGACAACTCTAATTGCAGTGGCATCTTCTGGAGCCCCGTGAGGGTGTGTAGGGCTCAGGAATCAAAACTTGGCTGTTAGCAGCCACTGATCTTTAAAGGAACAGTTCACTCAAAATTACATTTCTACCATAATTTATTAATGGGACACCCCATTAATCCCTATCTTTCTTCTTTGAAAAAGAAGATATTTTGAAGAACTTTGGTAACCAACAGTTTTGGTGTATAACTGAAATAGATTCTTGAACAAGAAAACATGTTGGATGGTACTTTCTTCTTCTTCAAATGTTGTCCATTGGGAGTTGAATTGGATCGTTGTGTTTTGCTATTGCTGTGATCTCATGTGAGCGATCAGGTTGTCCCGCCCTCACGCCAGTAAACACGTCATCAGAGAAGAGACGTCAGTACAAGAGAGAGGGGGGTCTTTTTTGATTAATGATTACAAGGGCTCATGAATAAAAGCAATCAATGATTAATAATTTATAATAAATACCACAGTATTCCATGAAAACAAGAAACATTCATTTTGATTTAACTTTAAGACTTAAATAGTTCACCCCCCAAAAATATAATTCTGTCATAATTTACTCACCCTCATGTCACTGAAAATAAGATATTATGAGAAATGTCAGTGTGTTTTTGTTCAAATGGAATTTAATGGTATAGTCAAAACATTCTTCAAAATGACATGAGGGTGAAATGATGACAGAACGAGCCCTTTAATAAGCTTTTCCAACAACCGTGTCACTCACATCTGAACTGAACCATTAACAGGGCGAATGGGCGGTTCATCACCGCAGTACGAGCTTGTACTGTCTGCGTTGTAAAACCAGGCACAGACTGGAGCGAGAAACTCAGTGGAATTTGATAGGATGTGCTTGAACTTTCTCTGACACTGATGATAATATGCTCACCGCGGAAACGTCTGAGGTAAGTCGTTATTTTTCTTTAACTTGAATAGAGCACGCTATGCACATGTTTCCTCAGCAAGGATGCATAAAGTATGAAATCGGAACAATGAAAGCGTGATATATCTGCCTTTTGCAAAATAGCTATCGATTTTTAAACCATTTAGTCTGTATACACCACCTGTGTTTGTAGTAGGTGTGCGTTTGTTTGTCTTTAAACGTTTATCAAAATAATCACATCTTACTCGTGTATACTAACGGAAGCAACTTTAAAACATCGTTTTCTCCCAGTCCCAGTCCCAGTCCCCGACTCCTCGTCCCTCCTGCTCGTTTGTATTGCTACAATATTTATTCTAGTATCAGTGCGATGACTTACCCATCAAATCGGTGATATTTTCTCCAAATAACTTTTGTTGACTGCTCATAAATATCTTCTTAATCTTTCAGGTGTAATTTTTTGTTCCCAAATCAAACTTTGTGTTTGCTGTGTACAACATAGCCGAGTAACCAGTAGGCTAAAAGGAAAAATAGGCAATTTCATGAATTTCAACATGTTTAAACGTTTAATAAGTTTTATAGGTGTTGTATTAGGCTACTGTTAGTAATACTGTCTTACTAAAATGTTTAATGACTTATCATTTAGACCAATGTTTAATTATTACTTTTATAGCAAACGGTGTTATTTGAAACATGCTTTCCCTGAAATTCTTGAGGTATTTAGTTTAGTTTGCCATTCTGAGATACTATTGAACCTGGGGTTAAGAAGATAAAGTAAACCCACACGTCTGGTAAAATATAGTTTCTCATGTGAAAACCTTTTACTTATTTTGAAGTTTGCACAATGGGTTTCTCTGTTTCACAACTGAAAAGGGGGACATGCGGACCAGTTTAGATGCTTCAAATACATGTGAGCAAGAAAATGCTTGTTATTTAATGCATTTGTTTATTTAAAAAGTGTATGTTTATTCTTAGAAAGTTGATTTCTATTTAACTCATTCATCCGTTACTCTTTTTGGTCTTTATTCATTAGATAGCCTCAGTTTGAGTAGCATGCTTTAGGAATATGATTTAATAAAGATGTGTCAAGTGTTTATTCTGTATGCATTATTTCATAACAGGGCTTATAAAATAAAACCTTTAATCTTTTAGAATATTTATTCGGTACTCAAAACATCATGTTAGTGTACATGGGTTGGAAAACTCTCCAATGGTAAATCTAGCATTAAGATTTCCTAAAAAAAAAAAAGGAAAATCGTGCTATGCCAGTTAAACATTGAATCAGATTGATGGAACTCAACAAGGAACTTAAGACAATAATGAAGGGTCTGTTCTACAGGGAAGCATGGCATTAGGTTAATCAGTTCCAATTTCCTTGGCAGAAATATTGTTTTGAGCATTAAGTTACATAGCAATTCATAGCAATTTTTTTACCACAATTATGTACATACATATATATGTGTGTGTTTGTACATAATTGTGGTATTTCGTTAACATAGCAACATTAGGATATATTTATTTGACGATCACATTTTCAAAACTCAACATTAGAAGATGTTGTGCTTTATAAAGAAAAGTATGGCAAAATAAGATAATTTCATCTTTCCAAGAACTGAAAAATGACACCTTTTACATGCATTTGTAAATGTTGAAATTAACATTAACAAAGATAAATAAATGCTTTATAAGTGCAGTTTATTATTAGTTAATGTTAACTAATGTAGTTAACTAATGTTAACTAATGAACCTTATTGTATAGTGTTACCAAAATGAAAATGAAGACATTTTGTTATGTAATGTTAACATGTCATTTAAGCATCTATTTTCATAAAAGATGACAAAGGATCCCAATAACTGACTTTTTTTGTTTTGTTTCAGATCTAAGCAAATCCTGTGAGAATGCTGTCTTCGCTGGCTCTACTTCTCAGCTTCCAGGCAGTTCTGCAAATTAAGCCAACTAAAGCAAATCTCTCCTGTACAATAGCATCTGATGGCTGTGCAGCTGACTGCAAAGGTCTTCGGCTACACAATGTGCCTATAACAACACTGCCTGACTCTCTGGAAGAGCTCGACTTGTCTTTCAATACCATACAGGTCATCCGCAAACAAGATTTTTTCAAATTTAGTCATCTGCGAGTCCTCAAGCTTAATTTCAATAACATCTCTCTGATTATGGATGATACCTTTCACGGAAACCTTCTGCTGGAGGATCTAAACTTATTTAATAACTCTATAACAGAAATTCCCTTCAAAGCTCTTGAGTTGCTCACAAATTTGAAGGTTTTGGAAATGTCCAATAATTTATACACACAAGTATCGCTGGGTGCTGCTTTTTTGAATTTCACCAAGTTAAAAGTGCTGTCCATTGGTGGATATTTGGTCAGTAGGTTAGAAAGCCGTGACATTTATGTGTTGAAAAACATCTTATTGGACAAATTTGCTATTAAAACTGGTACTGGTTTTAAAAGTTATGAACCTGGGTTTTTCAGCAACCTCAACACAAACAACCTGTGGCTCGATATAGCTATAGACAAAAAACCAGATGTTCTTCCAATGATATTGAAAGATCTAGCAAACAAGGCTTTTGATCTGCTACGTTTTCGAAACCTTTTTGAATTCCGATATTATACTGGTAAACAGGATATTTTTTATGGCCTGCAATATGTAAAGACTCAACGCCTGACATTCTATCGAGGTAAATTCAACGAGGAGGTTATGAGAATGGCTCTGGTAAATATGGAAATCAGTCCAATCAAAGCCCTGGAACTGCAGTTCATCGATTTTGCTCGTTCGCTGAATAAAACACAGGGATCCAGTATATCAAACTTGACCTTGGAACAGCTGGTTCTCTCGTAAGTTATACAAACTCCTGTTGATTTAAAAAATGCTCAAATATTTATTTTAATGTTACAGGTTTTTAAACAATTGCCTTTAATAAAAAATGTGTGTGTAAACGCACCCTTTTGCAATAATTTTTAAATGTATTTATTATACGGCAGTCAAACGATTAAAGGGTTACTTCAGCGATTAGCATTAAGCTTTGTATCAGTAGAAACCCGGGAGTATATTCAAATTATCGTACTTTCCCCCCTCATATGACCCTGAGACGAGAGAATTATGTATTTTATTTCTGGAAAAATTCCTCCGATGACGCAAATATTGTAATTTTGCGTCATAGGAGGAGTTTTTGGCCAGAGGCTGAAGACTACAGCCAGCAGAGGGCGCTATTTCCACATGTTTTCAACATCATTTTACCTCAGCTCATGTGATGAATGTAATCCGATCCTGCTGCTGTGACGTTCAATCGGCTCACTCGCATTATATCGAACAGACATGTTCAGTTTTTAATTGTAGTGTCTCTAACTGAACTGATTTTCTGAAAATGGTAGGCAAGTGATCCATTAATCCAGTAGCCGACTAGCCGCGGCTAGAGTAGGGCAGTGAAGAAGTGTGTTCTGGGAATTGTTGTCTTTCATCCCCATGAGACAAAAATACATTTTCTGTGTTTTCTCAGTCTAGAAGGCACCAAATTCAAAAATAATTTCACATTTCTACTACATTAATGACCCAGTTTAAATACAGATTAATCTTCCAAGCGCTGAAGTACCCCTTTAAAAGCAATTAATCGCATAATAAATAAGTGTGTACTGTGTATAATTATGTATATTTGAATACGCACACATACATGTGTATATATTTTAAAAATATTTGCATGTATATACTGTATTTTTATCACTTATACATAAATATAAATATTTTCTTAAATATATACATGCATGTGTGTGTATGTGTGTAAATAAAATTATACATAGTACACACAAATACTGTATATGTAAACACAAACTATTATTTTGGATGCGATTAATTGTTTGACACTCCTAATGAAATGATCTCTTGGCAATGGTATTACACTTCTTTTTTCCAAATATTTATACCTTAAAAGTACAAAACAGAAAAAATCTGAATCATTACAAGGAATCACCAAATTCTTTACGATTCTCATTCCTACTTATAAATCTGTATATTAAAAACAATTATGCTCTTGTGGTTTTGTTCTACAGGGACATCAGTAATCCAGATATAATGCGCTTCGACTGGAGCTTTACCTGGCTTAATCATGTCCGCCATTTCATTGTATGGAATGTAAACTTCAACAGTGTGCCTTGCGACTCGTGGCTGGAGATGAAAAATGTTGAGCTTCTGGACATCTCTAACAACCATCTGAGGGACAGTTATATTTATAACCCACTATGTGACACTAGAAACTCATTGCGCAACCTCGAAACCTTTAATGTCAGTCATAATCGACTTACCAGCCTCAGTGATTTGGCATCTCTGACAGAGAACTTTGTTAAGCTGACAACAATTGATATGAGCCACAACCAGCTGCGATATATGGGGAACCGTGTCTGTTACTGGAGACAGACCATTACCAAAGTAATCGCTCATCATAATAGTGTGACGAGCGACTGTTTTAAGTGCCTCCCCGCTTCTGTAATCTTCCTCGACCTTTCATACAGCAGCCTAGACCAGCTGGACATGGACTATTTCAATAAGGCATCCAACCTGACAGAGCTTCTCCTCAGCGGCAACAAGATCAAGTTCATCCCATCCGGTTGGAGGAATCCATACTTGAGGATACTCGCTTTAGATGGAAACTCATTTGGACTTGTTAGCTTGACGTCTTTTAAGGACATGCCTAGCCTACGTGAACTGACCGCAGGCAACAACCCTTACCACTGTATCTGTGATCTCTACACCTTCATACAGGAAACCACAAGCAAGGGGAAGCTGAACATCACAGACTGGCCGAACAACTACAAGTGTTACCATCCCGAGCGTCTTCTTGACACAATGGTATCCCAATACTTCCCTGGTCATTTAGCCTGTAATATTACACTCATTATCATCATCTCCGTGTCAACAACGGCAGTTGTTGTCCTTGCTATCATGCTTCTGTGCTACATTTTCAATGTTCCATGGTACATTAAAGCCACATACCAGATCATCAGAGCCAAGTACAGGGCACATAAAGAAGGTTCAGGTCAGACTATGGACTACACCTTTCATGCTTTCATTTCTTACAGCCACTCGGATGCAGACTGGGTCCGAGACCAGCTGCTCCCTTGTCTAGAGAATGCTAAGCCTCCTTACCGCCTCTGCATCCATGAAAGAGACTTCATTCCAGGGAAGTGGATCATTGACAACATCATTGAGAACATTGAAAATAGTCACAAGGTACGTACACACACACATTTATGTTCTTCGAAGATGCGAAGATCAATTCTGAAATTAATGTAAGGATTAGCCAGAATGTTTTAAAGAAGAATTGTGTATCTTTCATTACAAAAGTGTAGTTTGTATGTAAATATCCAAGTCTTCAAACTATAGAAGCCTATTCCATCCTGTCCAT